>OX359292.1:77366639-77966639 GCA_947179395.2 Pulicaria dysenterica | reverse complement strand
CAAAACCCAAACCCGTAACCGACCCCCGTAACCGGCCCGCCAAAAAAAAAATTTATTTCAAAAAGAAAAAAAAACAATTGGTTCGGCCCCAAAAAAAATTATTACAAGTTAGTGATATACATATATAATGTGGAAAGATTTATATTTTTTATATAACACTATGAAACACCGATGTGACTATCTTTTTTCCAGCCATTAATTGGAATTTCATTCATTCTATTTCTAAACACAATCTATTATTTATTCGAACAAAGCGCATTTCGCTTTGATGAATTTGCAGACTCAAAAAACAATTAGTTGAAGAAATTAGATTAATAAATAAAATTGAAATAATACGTGTGCATAGGGTTGCTCTAGTGCGGGCCACTATGAAAGATTCTATAGTTACACAAACCCGGATCCGGCCCAAAACCAAATTAAAAAAAAAGGCAGCCCAATAATGAAATCCGGCCCAAACACAGTTTCTCACCCAAACCCGGATCCGGACACAAAGTCATAGGCAACCACGCTTTTTTATCTATTGTATAAATAATTTATGAGTGTAATATGAAGATGGACATTAAATTATTTCTCGTATTTGTTTTACATTATTGACAGGTTAAGGCCAATAAGTGGAAAAAGAATTGTCTGGTGTTGAGTTGAATGGAGAAAGTTGGCATGGAGGTTGATGATGGTGAGGGGCCTTCTCTTCCTTCCAACTACGTCACTATCTTGCAGCTCAAGGAGCGATGGCTTCAACAACAACAACAACAAAATCCTCCAAAATCCAACCCTGATTCTCAATTCAATACCAAATCAAACCCAAACAAACCAAAATCTCCTTCAACTCGTCGCCATCGGGTCACTAATCAACTTAAACCCCTGGTTACGGTTCATGATTCTGGCTCTAAAACCCTACCGCATGTTGCCGATAATCATCAGAAGGAAGAGAACCAGGAGCACAACGCTGATTGTTCTAGTTCCAAACGCTCTGCGAAGAAAAATGCTTCTAGAGGTCCAAAACCTAGGTCTGTTACTGACCAGAATCCGCCCGCTCTGTTGGAACCACGACCTGCTGAGGAGAAGAAACACAAAGCTCGACGCCGGAGTGGAAATAAGAAGGTGGTCCGGGAACCCGGAGACAAAACTTCACCGGTTGTTGTGAATGACGGCTTATCGCACAATGATGCTCCTGGTGTTGCTGAGAGTGTTGCTGCTGCGAAAGAGAGCAACGTCCCAAATGTGAGCCAGGGGAACAACAGAAGAGGAGGTTTCGGAAGATTCCATGGCGGACCAAGATTTGGACCTTCAAAACCTTCCTTTGGGGCGAAGAAAGGGCAGGTCTCCCTCGTATGGGTGAAGAAAGGAGAATCTGCGCCAAATTGACACAGGCCAGGCTTCTAACCTCTGGTAAGTCCTGTGTGTGTTTTTAGTCCTGTTGTTAATTTGTTCTTGGATACATGCAAGTTTCTGCATCAGAAAAAGAGAAAATGGTATGATCTTGGGTGCATTCTGCTTGTGAATAAACCAAGATTATCAAAAACAACCAAATTATACCGTCTTGTTAATTGAGAATTCACAATTCACAGTACGCACAAAAATCAAATCATGTGGAAAACTCAAGCAGCACAATCTCAAAGGAAAACACGTGAAAAAAGTAAATGAAACAAAAGAAAAGACGGGATGAAACAGATTGTAATGTATCTAATTTAAGATAAACTAAAGTGAATATATCTAAACAGAGAAACTAACCAAAGATACCTGAAGAAGAACAAAACTGAGCAGATGAAGTAGGTAAAATATAAATGATTACATACCAAATGAGCACGAGGAGTTTGAAGTCATAGATTACTGTGGGTTTTCACAATGGTGGTTAAGGGACTCGGTATTCCCTTGCATATACTACAAATGAGACACAACACATACAACCACATTGATATGAGCATATGTAGTCTCTACACAATTAAACTAACTAAGCAAATTTAGAATTAAGAAAGAGTTTAAACAGAAGCAGTTTAGTCAACCAAGTAAGTGATTATAAGTAGGGGTGGATACATCAATTTTGTAAGAATTTCAGATGTCTTAGAGGACTCTCTATCGTTCCAACTTCCAAACACTTTAGAGGACTCTCCTATGGTCTCAAGGCTTAAGTACAAAATCAATGCATCATCAAATTTTTAAGAATTTCCAGAGTTCAGTTTTCTGCTTGCATATGGAAATTGACCAGATTTTAGTAATGATGTTTTTCAACTCATCAATATGTACATACATGATACATCCCCCAATAATTTGCAGCATACATCCTAAGGATAAAGAGCTATAATAAACCTTTACAAAAACTTTTATTCACAATTTTTCTAAACCAGGCATTTCTTCAGGAGCGCTGATGAGAAACGTAAACTTCTGATAGAACAATTGATTACAATCGATGCTTCGAACTGATGAAATAGGAACGATTTACAAAGATAAACTCAATCATCCACAACCGGATGACTGATCCAGGGCAAAGCCCTCTCTCGATTGCCAAAGGCAACGAGCCCGACTAACAAGCCTAACAATTCCTTACGTATTTTCTGCCTAACCTTCCCACGACTCCCACACCCCTATTTATTTAATTCCCGTACTAACTATTATTTATCCTATTTTACTATTTTAGCCCTTCTACAAATACTATATGTCTATTTCCTATCATTACTTACGCCTTCGAATAAGTCTTGTCCTCAAGACTTGCTTCCAAACGAGCCCAATGATATGGTGGTATCGGCGGTTTAGGAGAGCCCGGAGGCTGGTGATCATGAAACAAGCACCAGGTGACAAAGAAGCGTACACAATCCGGGGGTTTGGGCGGCTTACGACCCCATACAACATACGAAATCGTCATCCCCAATTGTCTAACCCAAGTTGGTGCTAGACATTCATCAAGCACCTGATGTGCACAACCCAAGAGTTGAGTTGCTAAATTCTTCATGGTGAAATGAATCTCGGAGTGCAACTGTGGAAATGTAACCGTTGGAGATCGAATGAAGTCCTCCACCCTAGTTGTTTGCTTCGGTCCCGTGTCCTCCATTTGTGATTCGAGTATGGTGTTGAGGCTAAGCTTAGGTGTCAACATCATGTCTTGAGTCGAAGATACATCAGCACTGGCTTCCCCTACATGAAGCTTACAAGAATCACCACAACTAGAGACACCATTGCACCATCACTAGCAGGATCCTTCACACCCCCATCAGAATCGGAAACATTCTCGGGACCTCGATCTCCCTTCCAAACAAAATCAGGGTCTTGTTGTTTTATCCATTCTAACATAACCTTACGAAGTTCCCTTTCCTCGATCTCCCTTCCAAACAAAATCAGGGTCTTGTTGTTTTATCCATTCTAACATAACCTTACGAAATTCCCTTTCTTCAATTCGATCTGCTTCCCACGTTTTTTTGAATTCAGAAACATCAAATTGGAGTTGAATATGCTCATCATGAATATCCAATCGAGCATGAATAGATCGAGTGTCCATGGAAATCGACAATAAGCACCAGCAATCAAATCAGCTGGCAACACCCAATCGTCAACAACTTATTGCAATACAATCAGGCAATTCAAATCCACCCACAACAAGTCGAACAGCAAACCAAGTGCAATAATATATTGCAAATTGAATCACAGACCCCACCACAGAAGAACCAACACAAAATCAAAATCGAATGATCCAAATAGCAATAGGATATGGCAAGTTGAATCTCAGCCCAACCAAAATCAATATCTATAGAACCCAATAACAGTAGTAGAATAACAGACAATTCCCAAATCAACAGCACCAACAAACGATTCCTCAAACAAAGAACATACCGAGGATGAAATAGAATTCTATTACTGAAGATTACCTGACATGAACAGATGAACAACTGAAATCGATTGCTGCAATTGATTGCTGAAGAAGAAGCGAGACTTCCCTAAGCAATCGCAGAGGAACGACTAAATTCCCAGTCGACAAAGCCCAAACCAGAAATACGGTCAATCGCTGAGACCAGAATCGAAGGTGTCCAATCGATTGTTTGTACCCAAAATCCAAATCGAGATTTAAAGACAGATTGATGGTTGATGTGTATTGGACAAAATCGAAATTGCTACACGGCAGGTCGAGCGGCAGGTCGGACCAATGATGAGAAACGTAAACTTATGATAGAACAATTGATTACAATCGATGCTTAGAACTGATGAAATAGGAACGATTTACAAAGATAAACTCAATCATCCACAACCGGATGACTAATCCAGGGCAAAGCCCTCTCTCGATTGCCAAAGGCAACGAGCCCGACTAACAAGCCTAACAATTCCTTACGTATTTTCGGCCTAACCTTCCCACGACTCCCACACCCCTATTTATTTAATTCCCGTACTATTATTTATCCTATTTTACTATTTTAGCCCTTTTACAAATACTATATGTCTATTTCCTATCAAGCGCATAGCTTTAGAAATCTGAACTTTTCTTGATATTTTTAAGGAGCTTGAGAAAACTATTATAAGACAGATGTTTCTGAGAACTCGCTTACAACTCCTTTAGTCCTTTATATTAAGAATGAAATCAAACGGATAAATCCATTCTATATAAATTTTTGATAATCAAATCCTGCAAATGAGTTGTAGAAAATACAACTTTTATCTTGCTTAAAGCACAATGTAGTTATGTAGATCTCACAGAGTTTTAGTACATGTCTTGGGATATATCACTTGTTTCAGCTTTTATCTTCTTTATAAGAGAACTGTTGGGAATATATACAAGGTAAATATACAGAAGGACTTGATGCTAAATACTTGTAGAGAGATGGATTTCACGTTAGTTTTCCTTTCATAGCCTTGCCTAACTAGTTATTCTTATTCCGATCCAAGATCAAGGGGATGTTTTGAGATTGCTTATTGGAACTGTTTATTTGCTTATCGTCTATAAATTATTTTTATTCTACTTTTTTCCTAATAAGTTTAGTTTGGAGTAAGCAACTTGAAATTGCTCATCCAAAACAATGTGTTTCACTAATGCATAATTAAATAAGAAGCTGGATAACAAAAAGCAAATTTTAATAAGCACACTGAAATACCCCTTAAACTCTGTGACTTCCAAGGGTAGGAAGCGAAAGCTTAGTAGTGGTGAGTTGCTCTTCTCACCACTTTGTCATTATTTGGTAGGGGCAGAGCATTGTTCACCTTCCAACTTTATTGATTTTTCCCTTTCAAGTTTCACCCTCATGGCTCTTCTTGATTATTATCAATGTTTTCTTCTTGCCGTTGTTTAAGAATAAGTCTAAGGGCAATATTCATGAAATTGTAAGGAACTTTACACAAATTATTATTCTATGTAATGAACACCAAAATCTACATTTTGATGTCATAAACTTTCAGTTTGTTACCATTTGATGCAACTTAACTTCTAAAACTGGTAAAGAGGGACTTGGCAATTCAGTTGATACCATAAACTTTCAATTCGTGAACGGTTATGTTGATCAGTCAATTCAATTGGCTGATTTATCCAAATTTTTTTTTTTGGCTCTCAATAATACCCATTAGATAGTTTTGCAATCATGAAACAATTTCAACTTGTGTTACGCATAATGTGGCATCCGCAACTATATGCTTTAGTTTTAGTGACATTGCGTTACATGTTGGACGTTGTTGTGCGTCAGATATACTATTTTTAAGATGATTAATAGCTTATTACAAACACTATTTTAAAATGGAAATATTAAGATGATACAACACACATAGGCAGTGAACCCACGAATGTAATATAGCTCGCAATATAACCGAGTATAAGGAACGAAAGCTATTAATACTCAATCATTACGATTGATTAATCAACAATCAATCAGAGTATCAATTACAACTAAAGATACTGACAAATACAAAGATACCCACACAAAAGATTCAAAGCACGAGCAGGTGAAACTGAAATCCAATACAAGAGGAGATTCACTCAGAACTCGAATCCTCTTAACTAGTCATGGCAGAATTGTACATGATACTAGAACCAGACTTAAGATGATTCCAATAAAATGAAGGATGATCAAGCTCCCGTAAAGGATGCTAAATCAATACCACAACAACAACAACGGTACCCAATCCCACTAAAGCGGGGTATGGGGGAGGTGGAAATGTAGACTATCATACCCCTACTTGTATGTAGAGAGATTGCTTCCTGAAAAGGACCTCCGGCCGTGAGAAGTAAAAAACTCACAGAAAATAAAATTAAAAATAAATAAAACAATTAAAACTAGAAAAAAAGGGGGAAAATGACTAAACAAGGGTAAGATAAACATAGTACATAGGAAGAAAATAGTTAGGGCCAAAATAGGAAAATAACATACGTACTATATATAATGACTGAAAAAAGAAAGGGAACTATCAGCACGTAGATATGAAAAGGAGATAAATAAATAAATATGAGAACACACGGTAGATCCTATTCCCTAAGCCCTATGCTGCAGGCCGCAGCCTCAGTGCTTCCTACCCCTGAATCTTGATCCTCCTTCTCCAAGACACCCTATCTGAGATCATGTCTTCAGAAAGAGAAAGCTCCTGTAGATCGGATCTAACTCTATCTTCCCACCTTAGATGTGGTCAACCACGCCTCCTAGTACCTTCAACTACCATCGAATCAACCATGCAAACGGATATAAACTAGACTCATGTCAATGTTACCTAATTATACAATATTTGGAAAGCTAATGGGATGAAACACACACCAACCACCTCAATTTGTTCTTTTAAGCACAAAGGTAATAAAAGTATATCTTTCTTCAATCCATATTTATCCAAATGACAAGTTTATAAAAACCTTTACTTCAATTCCTTGAAAATTCCAATCTTTACTATTAAATGATTTGTCAAAACACACCAAACACACAAGCTGGCAACTTATCCAAAGTTTCATTCCGTCATTCATCAATTATCATTCCTAATGTAATCCCACACACATACATACCAATCATAACCACACCTATAACCACCATTTCTAGTGTATTACTAACATGACCACACTTGTTTTAAGTATAAATACATATGAGGATAAACATTCTACACATAAGGTTTTCCAACATGATATGTATAGGTAGCCCACATGGAAAGAAAACTTCATCATATAGAATTACAAACCTTTTGGGGTGTTTTTTTTACCTTTATTGCTTATTAATGTTCAGGTAATTAATTTGTAGCACAAGAGAGGACAGCATGGTGGCAGACAGTTGAGGAAAATGGTGGAGAAGCAGAAGTTTTCTTTAGAATTTTCAATGAAGAAGTATTAGAAATCTTTAAGTAATTGAAGACCAAATGCCTTTAAAAAGAAATTGAAGACCAAATGGCTTTGAAAAAAGAAATTCGAAGACCAAATTGTAAAATGAAGAATATGCTTTTCTGTGTTGTTTATTTTCATGTCCTGAATACTATTCTCTATAGTTAAAATGCACTCCTGTTCTCTTAAGTTAATCTATGAAAAGGATTCAATGATGACAAACAAAACTTAAAATGCTAACAGTAAAATCACATTTTTACAACTCATATTTACCGCAAAGTCTTCTCAAACATCATAACGCACTTTGTTACTCTTGAGTGTTTAATCATCCTCGACCCTAAGATGATTAAATACGGTTGATATGAAGTTTTAAATTAAAAAGGAAACCAATAATGGCTAACTGTGGAAAGAATGCCTGCAAAACAAAAAAATCGTTAGGCCATCGCAGGGATATCCTCTGCAGTAAACCCTTCGAAGCTCAAATCAGTTTATGGAGATAGAGAAGTGAAAGGTAACTGTTGGAGCAGAGCTTCGGCCAGAGGATACATAAAAAGGTTTCCTAGAGGATTTTTCATGACATATGTAGCACAAACATAAGCATAACAGAGTCAAGTGAATATGTGATCAGCTAAATCCACTAGCTCCCTCAACCAAATTAAAATTTGAAGATGCTAATATAAATATTCACACAGGGGAATAATTGATTTTAAATGGAAGGGTAACTTTGAAATTTGAGTTTATAAACAGAGTTTTGTATATATTTTTAAACGATAAACATAAGCACTCACCAAACTTACCTCTAAATCCACTTCATTGTCTATGGTGGGATTTAAATCCATAACCTTTTGGAAGGAGACACCACTCTATACCACCAGATACCGCTGTGTTATAGACTCTTTGATAGAGTCTTGTATTTTTATTATCAAGAAATCCAACGTAGGGAGTGATAGTATATCTATTACCTATCATCATGTGTTTATACAGTTTTGTTAAGATAATGCTTTTTTTCGTTTAAACCAAGGTGATAATTATTGTTATTATAAAATAAAAAAACACATTTTTCTAGCTATTATTGCTTTTCTGGGGTATGTACTTCAATAACACATTTTTCTTAAACTTTACATTTATACCATTTAGATTATGTTATAAGAAGTCAACTTAGAAATACAAAAAATGTAATTTTGCGTTTGAAATAGACACCCAAATTATGTTGTTTTTTACGCCTACAAACAAGTCTTCAATTCCAACATGTTTTTAGCATTAAAGAACACACTCACGAGACTTCACATTTGGAAAATGGCTCCTTGTTTCAAGCATGACGATTGTCTAATACGTTTAGAAGGTTCATAAAGTCGGTTTTTTTTTCCAGTACAACACTTCATATATACACCTTCATCAAGAGTAATCAAGATACCAAGATTTTGATCAAGCAAAGTTGTACTAATTGAGATCGCTTGAAGGAAAATATTTGTGAAAGGAGATGAAAGTTCTTGTGCTTAGTTTCACTCCACTTTAGCAATGTGGAGGGTGACTTTAGCCTCATCCCTTTAACTTTAATATTACACTCGTACGATTACAACATATTATGATTTCTGCATGAACGTGCCAATCTGTATCACCAGTTTCATTGATTTCAATACCACAACTGGTAAAGAAGAAAACCCATTTAATGGCAAACCAATATACACTAGACAAAAGTGTGAAAGAATTTACTATTGAAGAGAAAAACATTACACAACACGCTTTGATCGCAAGTGATGCTTCAAAAGAAAAGATCAAAATTGAACTGCTCTACCCAGGTAAGGTTTATGTTCCATATATATGTCTGTGGACAGGTTGTGCGTCGAAAGCCTTAACCACTTGCATCCACGGTTTTTCTATTACTAATACAGAACCTTTTGAGAGATGGCCGACAAATAAAACAGGTTCTTTAAACGCACAAAATTCAAAATTCTTCCTAAAACCATTATCTTCCAATTCATGCCCGATAATTGACTTACGTTTTTTTACCCGAGGAGTGTGAATCTTCTTCGATGTTGAATCATAACCACTTACTTTTTCATGATCCTCATCTCGATCAATTGGCATCCCAAAGTCAATGAAGCACATTGCCCTGAAAAAACCACAATAATCAGCACACACTCTCAATTACATATGCAAATTAATACAACAAATTCTAAAGCATACCTGGCACTGTAAATAATGACAACCGAGGAATTTGCAGAAGGCGGGAATGTAAGCCCAGTAACCTCTCCAGGGAAGTCTTGATATCTTCGCGGCAAAATAAATGTGTTATGCATAGACCACTCTCCTAATTTTTTTGCTTCCACATCAAATGCATAAACTTGATTTGATGACGTGGATATGATTAGCACATTGCTATTTCGGGGAGTAAACCCTGCAGCTGTAACGGAGGCACCATCCAATCTTGATATAAACCAGTGCTGCCTTTGTGTCTCTAGGTTAAATATATACACATCTCCAAAGCAGTTCACAGCAGCTAGCCACTGTCCATCAGGACTCGTAAACATTTTTGTTATTGGAGGTTGAGAAGGTGCTAATTTTTCATCACATTCCCTTCGGCAAGGGGTGAACCTATGTATTAATTCCAGGCTTCCAATATCTACAACCTGAAATATATACAAAGTTCCTGAATTCTGATAAACAACACAGAACGCAAAGTAAACTGACATGCAGTTTATCAAAAACATGGTAAAAAAGAGGGCTCAATGCAAGAAATCGTACATAGGATGGGGAAGAGGAGGGGGGGGGGAGATGAAGGATGAAAACTTACGTATATCATCCTATCGTGTCCCGAAATCATCAACTTTGAAGAATCAGCACTAAAAATCATGGAATGAGCAAAAGGTAAAGATGAAGGAAGATTTCTTTTACTTATGGACCACCCACTTTTCCCTGTTCCACCGTTTTTCAACTCAAAAAGGCAAGGCTTCACATTATTCGAATAGGCAAAAAACCTCCCTGAAGGTGAGATGGAGCTGCAAATAATCTTCCTCAAACCCCTGCTCTTAACTCGAGCCACCATATCAGTAGTTGAAACACCACCACCACCTCCAGAAAACAGGTCTTGTTTAACATCAACAGTAAAGACATCTAACCAGTGTGGAGCCTGAACCAGAAGAAGATAAGTCAACCTGGAAGCTTTCCTGCACACCAATTGGATAGGCGGTCTTTGCGGTGCAGGGCTAATATCATGTGGAGCAAATTTTGTGAATTCATTAGCAGAATATGCAAAAAGCTTAGTGTCATCACCACCTGATATAAGCATGGGAATGCCCATATGAGCCCATTTATTGTAACTAAAGTCAACTTGCTTTTCCCTAACACGCGCTCTTTTTACTTTATCTTCAGGCAATAAATCTGTTTGGCAGATAAGTGTAATACAGATAAGAATAACAACTCAGACATCTCTAACATACTCCAAACAAGCGCACAGAGGCATACCTTCATGACTTATGGGTACTGCAATAGTCAGTGCTCTCACATCATGTGTATGGGCTCTCACATAACCAATGTAGACCCACTTTTTAATCATATTCGAACAAGATTTATCACCAGCAGACCCAACTACATTCCCAGAGCGCTTATATAATATTACCTGAAAAACAGATTGTTATTATTATTATGACCATAAATATTAATAGAAAGAAAGCTTAACATATCCGCTAATAGATGATATTCAATACCTGACCATCAGATCCAGCGGAAAAGACTCTCGTATGATTAGGACTGGCTGCTAAAGCATTGACATCACCTTTATGGCAAGAATGTGCTTGCAAGAGAGTTCCATGAGAACTGTCCCAAAACTGAACACTGCCACCACTATCCCCACTCACAAGGGTCCCACACCTGAAGGAAAATATAATACATTGGTTTCATAAAGCTACTCACCACATTTAATCAATAATGGTTGCATTGCATATATAAACCCCCCACACAAATGGTTACCTCAGTGCAAGTATAGACCAAACGCAAAGTTCAGATGTGCTACCTAAACCTCCAAGACCAACAGTAATTCTGTATACTTCACGGCACGATTTAGCATCCCAGCATCTTATGAACCTGAAAGTTTGTCATGAAAACTAGAAAAATTCAACATTATATTGATCACTTACTTAAAAAGAGCCAACATTTGAAATCAATATGTGCTTGTAACTTACAAAACTATCAATATAATTTAAGAACAAGATCATAAAAACTTGGAAAAAGTGCATACCCGTCACTACTCCCTGAATATATCAATTTTGCATCTGGACTCCATGTGACACTTAATACACGCCCTGCACACAAAAAATGATGAAAATGCATAAACATAAGAAAATGAATTATTATAAAAATGAAGTGAGTTGAATAAGAGAAAGCTATCTCACCACCAACTCTTGGGAATGATTTATGGTGAGCAAATCCATCTGAATCTGAGATATTATATATTCGCACGCAACCATCATCACAAGCAATTGCTAAACTTGCATTTTCAGTAATTGGCTCCTCGTACAACTCAAGTGAAGCAGCTTCAACCTCACTGTCACTAGTGACATCACCATCACCAATAGTTTTATCAGTAGCATGTCCATTCTCTTTAGAAGCCATGTCTTGTTCTGGAGAAGGTTGAGCAGCCATTTGCCAGATCGACACACCAATAGGATCTACCACAACCTGCAGATGAAGTAAACATACAACTTAGGTGGTGTTTATTATCTAATAGGTTAAATGTTTGTTGTCTTTCTCTATGTCTGCAGGAGAAGTGGTGGCATGTTAACGTAAAGGCTGTTTTTCTTGATTTCTTCAGATATCATGTCTTTTTACATAAAACAAACCTAATTTAATAAACATGATTTTAACACATAACAAACCCCAGCTTTAACAAATCAAAATCAAAATTAGGGTTCCTTATCAACCGTTTAGAATCACAATCACATTACCAAAAACCATTGAGAGGCATATGCTAATCTATAGACAGGGTCTTAGGGAAGCAGAATCATAACTTATCCTTCATCAATTGTTAATTAGGGTACTAACCGATCGTTGACACCTACTTTTTACATGAAACCATCGATCGTCATAATCAATCACATAACCAATCGAAGCTTCAGCGAAGGATACCTAATCCAAGTAGATGGCCATTGTCTGAGTAAACAGAAGATAACACTGGATGTAACAGTAGCAAAAGATGAAGATGCCGGCGGCGATGGAAGAAAAGATAACCAAAATGGTCAACTATGTTCAGCAACAGTGATGGCGATGCGAGAAAAGGTCGAGGGAGACGGATTTAACCTCTGTTTTTTTAAAAAGAGGTGGATTATAAAAAAAGCTACGCAAAGCTAAAAAAACAAACAGTCTACTATCCTGACGTCTGCATGCATGCAGACAAAAGAGAAAAAAATATCATTTTAAAAAACAAACTGCACCTTAGCCCCATCAGGTGAGAGGTCATCCAGATAGCAGCTTAACAACAAGAGGGATTGAAGAGCTCTAAATATATTATTGGAGAGGTTTCCTAGTTCCAGCTAGATATTAGTCGTTTGCATAAACAGTATGAAGTTAGAAGATAGAATTGGTAAAAATTTAGTTTGTACAGTGTACACATCCTTGTACAACTATTGATTCTGCCATCTTTTCATCGACGAAATTAACATGAGCCCCTATGAGCATGTCAGCATGGTATTACAAAAGATGTAACTTTCATTGCAACTTTTCTTGATCACTTTCAAAAGGGAATTGACTGTTGAATATAGCTTACCATCAAAAGATTGATGGAAAACGGAAGGGTAATCAGGCTGAGAGTTACCTTCACTATGTAAGCAACACTAATCTAGTAGTTGAAGGCCATTTTCACTGGACAAATGTCGATACAAGACTCATTTGCACAGGGGCTTGTAAGCAGTATGATCCCCTAAAAACAATCATAGGTTAGTTGAGCCACTGTAGTTTCAGATCTTCGAGATTATACAAAACATTGGAAGGCAGCATACACGTTAAGATTACCTACTTCAGCTATGGTGCATCTAATTTTCCACATTTCATTAAACATGAAATAACTAACACAAGGAAGTCGATCTACCTAACACTTTCATTTGGTATCTAGTTTGAATGCTAAGATCCTCTTAATGAATTCTAATGCCCTCTTTATGCTCTCAAGCACCGGCTTTTACAAAACTGAGATTCCATAAACCGAAATGAAGCCCTTTTGAAAGTGTGTGTAGTGTGCATCCAGTGGTGGATCAAAAGGTTACCTCAAAACAAAGCCTCTCAAAATCTTCAATGGGTGGATGGTAAAGATTAATAGCATGTTAATACATTACTAGAGAAGTGCTAACTCATTAGAAGTTGTAACTGCTTTGTTAATGATTAGCGACTCACTAAATTAGCTACAAAACAACTGACAAGCTGAATCGTAGCCTGAAATGTGAACTCATACCCATGTTAGGCATGCTGATAAAGTTAAAAATTCACCCTTCTCTTACTCTTATCCATTTCCTACTGTATTTTCAATCTTCGCATTCCTACTCAATTACTTGCAAAGTCTCCATAATTGTGTTAGCAGCAGCTACCAGAGTACCAGTAACAACGCTGATTGAATCTCTTAAATAATATTCATGGCAGAAAGTACGTATTTATGCTTCTTATTGACCATATACATGCAATAAATGCAAAATACGCCGTCAACATACACTAGTAACCCCTATATAATGTACAGACAAACCTTCTGTGTCAAGTTAAACAAGTCCCACTCCAAGATTGATCCATCAATGCTGGATGAAAACAATCTACCAGCCGGTAAACCGCTGGAACCCGAACTACACCATACTAGCGACGAAACTCTCAAATTTGGGTCCCCTTGTATCGTCTGCAATAACATTCAAAATCCAAATTCTAAACACTTCAAAATGATGATAACAATAAGAAGAATACAAAGGATGTGTTATGGTCCGTATGGAGTATACCAGTTGGCAGTGCCAACCAACGGCGCCAGGGGAAACGAGCCATATTTCGAGGGAGCCATCTTCCCTAGCGGCGGCGACCTGAGATGCGTCGACGCTAGTTGCTAGAGCGACTATTGGAGACGGATTCCACTCGACAGAGCTACTGCTACATTTGTAGAACTGGAACATCTCGGCTGAACCCTAATCTCGACTGTCTGCCAGGCTGAGTTGTTGACAACGGAGATCAGACGGCGAGGTTGGAGTCGAGACATTGATTCATACGAATCTAATCATACCGACTTATGTTCTTATTTGGGCCGGCCACAATAGATTTGGGCCCATCCGTCTTTCATTTAGAGGCTTCATTAGTCTAGGGCTCTAGGCCCAAATACAACTCATACCAAGACTCAAATCCATCTACTTGATTAATCAATGAAATCAACTATATTTACAATTTTACATAAGCAACTTATATGCGAACACAACCAACAATTTAAGCTGACATGTATGCTTAACTCAACTATGAATACAACAATCCAACATCTAAAGTTAATCAACTCGGACCGCCGAGCACAATGAGTGTTCATATTCAACCCACCATGAACATTTAGCCGTCATAGTTGATGACTTCATGAAGGTCGATCATAGGATTTGGGTTTCATCAACACCGTTGTCTCATCATGCCAACCATAGATTTTATGTTTCATAAAACCCCAGGCTTCATAGAGCCATAGAGACACTTGCTAGGACTAATAACCTAACCATGGGGCACGTATACTTCATCAAGCATTGTTTAAGATACTTTCTCAAACACGTTATAGTAGTTGTTCACATATACTTCACAAACTTCATCAAGTATATGTTATGTATAGTAATTATAACAAGCCAAACAATACACTTCTCTAGGTATACAAACACGCTAATCATCTTACTAATTACTACATCAAGTATATCAACTACCAAGTACCAACACATACACTTATACCTCAACAAGTATACACTACTAACTATCTACCAATACATGAATAATTCATCAAGTATTCTACCATCAGACACCACATATTAGCATACTTCAGTACAATTTACAATCAGTGTCTTAATTATAAGATCTCACAATTAAGTATAAATAAATTTTTGACATACCTAATTTACTCTCTTAATTTACATTATTACATATATGTATAGAGATGAATTACTTGAGTGTCACAGCGGTTTACATGAGCTCCACCTTTATAAATCCTCTAACATGTTGGTTCATCTTGCATACCACAAAGATACGAGGCATCTTCCTTACATTTCGTATTTCATTGACCCCGGTTTGGATTTGAAATAAGATCTAATGACTTGTGTTTAGTACAATATTCTTATTGATAGAGTGTTTAGAATGTTGCTTTAGATACTAGCAATGCCATTATTGCCTATATACTTTTAATTATATGAGCCTGAATTTGGTGGGATCTTAATGTGTTTATGTTGATTGCTTATTTAGTATTGAATCATAGATGACTTTCTTTCCTTTGATGTTAAGTAGTGTGTCACAAGTCCCCATACCAACATCAATATTACAAACAAAAATCCATATTCACTAGCGATAAAAGGTAAATAACATTAATATGAATTTAATATTATACAATAATTAATGTAGGGTTAAGTGCACCGAAATGTAATGAAGTTATCGCGGTTTAACATTGTATGTAACAAACTAAAATTTCTTGAGATTAATACAATGAACTACCATTTTTTTACATTGTGTATAATTTTGACCTGCAAAGCAGGTAAATACTGACGTGGAACCGGTAAAATGCTATTTTTATTTTTTATTTTCTAAATTAATGACAAGTGTCATTATGTGCTGATGTGTCATTATTATTTTTATTATTATATTATATATAAATATAGTATATAAACTATTATTATTATTTGTTTTATTATTATTATTAATCAATACCATCTTCATCTACCACCACCACCTTCATCTACCACCACTGTCACCTCCTTCATCTAGCACCACCGTCAAAACTCAAAAAATCAAAAATCAAAAATCAAACCCCAAAACTCATCTAACAATTACAGATGTGGAAACCAAACAAACCAAACCAAACAAAAATCGAACAAGATCGAACAAACAAATGTGGAAAAATGTTCAACCCGGACACATTACAGAAATCCATTTCGATTGTTTTGGTGATGAAGAGCACTGATCTGAAAAGAACTCTTCAATCTCATCTAACAATTAGTAAAAGCACGAATATAGGGAAGATGTACAGAAACTTTAAACTCAAAGATGTACAGAAACCCTAAACACAAAAAAGATCGATCAAACCACCACCACCGTCAGATCCATTTCCATACCCTAAAGCAGATCTGTAACGGAAACCCTCATACGGCTGTAACGATCTGTAACGAAAACCCTCATATGCCTCATAATCAAACAGATCTGGACAAACTCGAAAAGAAACCCTAAACTCAAAAATCGAACAGATCTAGACAAACCAAACAAAAATTGAAGCCCAAAACTCAAAAGATCGATGAAAACCTTAGAAGGAGGCGGCGACGATGGCGTATGAGGCAAATTTGTGAAGCAAACGACGATGGCTTATGAGGCGTATGAGGCAGATCTGTGAAGCAAACGACGATGGCTTATGAGGCGTATGAGGCAGATCTGTGAAGCAAACGACGATGGCTTATGAGGCGTATGAGGCAGATCTGTGAAGCAAACGACGATGGCTTATGAGGCGTATGAGGCAGATCTGTGAAGCAAACGACGATGGCTTATGAGGCGTATGAGGCAGATCTGTGAAGCAAACGACGATGGCTTATGAGGCGTATGAGGCAGATCTGTGAAGCAAACGACGATGGCTTATGAGGCGTATGAGGCAGATCTGTGAAGCAAACGACGATGGCTGATGAGGCGTATGAGGCAGATCTGTGAAGCAAACGACGATGGCTTATGAGGCGTATGAGGCAGATCTGTGAAGCAAACGACGATGGCTTATGAGGCGTATGAGGCAGATCTGTGAAGCAAACGACGATGGCTTATGAGGCGTATGAGGCAGATCTGTGAAGCAAACGACGATGGCTTATGAGGCGTATGAGGCAGATCTGTGAAGCAAACGACGATGGCTTATGAGGCGTATGAGGCAGATCTGTGAAGCAAACGACGATGGCTTATGAGGCGTATGAGGCAGATCTGTGAAGCAAACGACGATGGCTTATGAGGCGTATGAGGCAGATCTGTGAAGCAAACGACGATGGCTTATGAGGCGTGTGAGGCAGATCTGTGAAGCAAACGACGATGGCTTATGAGGCGTATGAGGCAGATCTGTGAAGCAAACGACGATGGCTTGAACACGGAGATTGAACAGATCGGAGGTGGAGAGACGGTGGAGCTCTTGACCCTCGGGGAAGATCGGAAACACTAAAGTGGAGTGGCGGTGGTGGCAGAGGGTTTTGTATGAGATGGGCGGTGGTGGTTTGCATCTGATAAGGGAAGATGAAGTGCAGGTTGAACTTTGAAGATGATGATGATAATAATAATAATAATAATAATAATAATAATAATAATAATAATAATAATAATAATAATAATAATAATAATAAACTTATCTACGTGGCGTCCTACGTGGCGTCCTACGCGGAGTGCCACGGAAGCATTAAAAAAAAAGAATGCCAAGTGTGTATAAGGGTAACCGGTAACTTACAATTGCAGGTCAACATTGCACACAATGTAAAAAAATGGTAGTTCATTGTATTAATCTCAAGAAATTTTAGTTTGTTACATACAATGTTAAACCGCGTATACTTCATTACATTGCGGTGCACTTAACCCATTAATGTATTACTTTTTTATAGAGTTAATCGATTCTTCAAGACATGTAGATAAGAAAAATAGATAGAAAAAATAGTAACGTTAAAGTCAAATTAATTTATTGTGTATTATATACTATATCAATTCTTGAAGTAAAGGAGCATTATCTCATGAGATTTTAAAGGGTGTTTTTGTAATTTAAGTAAAAACCCATGAGATGTTAAATGAACATGACATATTAATTTATCATGATATTTTGTGATTGGTAATAATAAAAGTTTTTTTTCTTCTTTCTCAATACTCACTTATTCATTTAATACCTCACTTTGCCATCCCTTTTTTGAAAGACATAATTAAAGATAATTAATTATGATATATGTGTATATTTCTTCCTTCTTCTTTACAAACTCATTATTATTTGATACTTCACTCCTTATTTTAATAGAATAAACATAATGGTTTTGTGTAAAAAATGATATAGATTTTGTTTATTAAATTGAAAGAGTTTTTTTATTAACCTTTGCCTAAGAAAATATTTAGGATAAACTAAATTAAGTAAAAAAAAATAGGGAATACATACAAAGCCATTTATTTAGATTGAGAATAAATTATTATAACGTTTTAAGAAGTAGATATTATTTGTATCGTTTTTCTTTTGTTTGTAAAATTTTGAATAACTTACTAAAACTTGATAACTATCATGTTACATATTTTTCAAAAAAAAAAAGAAGACAAATATATGTAAAAAACTAATGTATTAAATTGCTTTCAACCCGACGCATCGCGCGAGATATTAAAAACTCGTTATCATCAAACTACTACATGCCTTCATTGACAAAGCTTGAATTACACATCAAGGTGATGTGGATTTTGACTGAAAAAATAATTGTTGAAGTGTTAAATTTTTACAAAAAATAATAAATAAATAAAATTAAACTATGAATAAATTAACTTCGAAATATTTAATGAGTTTTGTCAAATTAAAAATCGAAATTGATAATAATGAACATCAGGCACGATCGACAAAGAAAATTAAAATCATGGATCGAAACACATAAATAAATAAATAAAAACAAAGTCATGAATATCTATTAATCTTGGTAGTGCTAGTAACGGCATGAGATTTGCTCCTAGGAAACACCGACAGATCACTTTTCACCTTTCTACCGGCTAAAATGTCGTCGTCGGGAAAGCTTGAAACCGGAGCATCTTCATCAATCCTTCCCATCCCCACACTCGCACTCCGGTGAACTATCATCGACTGCTGCTTCTTCATCATCATATGTTGGTGTAAATACAATTCCAGGTCAGCCCTGTTTATGTTAAGATCAGCCATACGGGTGGTGGAATTGGCCCTGATGAGCTCCCGGAGATCATCGGCGGCGGAGGAGCCGACGGAGCTGTTGCTTGTGCTTCTCGGCAATGGGTTACCGTAAGTCATGGCGGCTCGGCCGTACGTCGAGTGGTTGGCGCAGTCGGTGATGCTGCGGATGTAGAAATCTTTGGCTTTGCGTATGGCTCTGAATGGTGTTGTGATAATTCTCATCATGAAATTCAGATTCTTCTGGTTGCTCTTCATTGATTGATTATATCTTCTGCTACAAAAACTGTTTTTCTTTGAATTTATGAATGGATATATAGAGATGGCGTGTGGATACATGTGTATCGATAGAGATCTATTGAGTTTATAGGTGGCGAGTTGTTTGTAGACGTATCTGTGGTCTTGATTTGACTGGTATCGACTTTCAAGACTATTTTTAATATTGTTTATTTATTATTTTAGGACATCGAAATTTGAAATTAAAAGAAAAAAACATAGCCCAGGAAACTGGATGTTAAAACGCCAACGCGTCGAAGGAAATATTATATTTTTATTCTCTAAATCACGAGAAAAAGATATGGGAAGCTAACATACGACTAAATGATGAAATAAATCGATATATTATTTATTTAAGGATGTTTTGATTAGATTTTTCTAATTATCTTATTATACATGTAATTAAGAGTTCAAAAAAGTGTTATAGTTTAAAGAATATGAAGATAAGATAATTAATTGATGGATTACAAGTATAATACATGATACTTGTTATATGTATTGTTAGTGTCGGGGTTAAAATGAATATATATATATATATATAAATAAGTTGGAATGAGATATTTAATCATGGTTTTTAAATTGATTTAATCGGAAAGATCAACATTTAATTGATGATGACGAGTGAATTACGACCGTTAATTCGATCTAATAAGTCAATATTAAATTGATAACTAAGATTTGTTCTTTTATTCTCATCTAAATATATATTCTCACTATAACTCTCCTCTCTCTCTCTCAATATATATATATATATATATATATATATATATATATATATATATATATAGATATATATATATATATATATATATATAGAAATTGGATCAACAAATAACTCCTCCTTAAACAAAGAACCTAAAGAACCAATCTGGACCACTAGATCATCAAAATCAATGGATGAGATTGAACGATGGCAAAACTGTAATTATTATGAATTAAATTATAAAGAAAAGGGTAAATATGGAATATCCCCCCAAAATAAAACCCACGATTTAAATAAAAAAAAACCCCCAAAAACTTTAAATTGTCATAACTTTTTAAGTTTTGTGAATTTAATCAAAAAAATTATACCAATCTTTTAGTTTTTTAATCCTCTTTCAAACAATATCACTCTTCCCATGTTTTTCTAAATTTTTTTTGAAAATTAAATTTTGTTTGCATTTTAGTATGAACACAGCTCAAAATGCAAATTTTGAATTCTGCATGTTTACATTTTGCATTCTGCATGTTTATATATTTTTTTAAAAGCAATACCATTAATACCATACATCCATCACAACAAAAACAGCAAACCATACATAGTGTAACAAACCTACTGGAAGTATACGCACAACTCAAATGCCACGATAAAACACATAGCCATGATAAAACGCAGACCAAACTTGCTGGAAGTATACGCACAGCTCAAATGCCACGATAAAACGCAGACTAAACTTGCTATTACAGTGAGTTCCAATTCTGCGATTACAGCAGAATTTGCATTCTGTATTTACATTAGTATGAACACAGCTCAAAATGCTAATTTTGCATTCTGCATGTTTATATTTTGCATTCTGCATGTTTATATTTTGCATTTTGCATTTTACGTTCTACGGTTCTATGTTTACGTTATACGGATTTTGCATTCTGCATGTTCATAATATGCGTTTTTCGTTTTTTGCATTCTGCATTTACATAAGTATGAACACAGCTCAAAATGCAAATTTTGTATTTTGCATTTTATATTTTGCATTCTGCATGTTTATATTTTGCATTCTGCATTTTACGTTCTACGATTCTATGTTTACGTTCTACGGATTTTGCATTCTGCGTGTTTTTCGTTTTTTGCATTTTGCATTTATAACGAACTCACTGTAATTACATCATTTGACCACATATTATATACCATCAACTTTCCTTTGATAATTTCCACGCGTCTATCCGCATTTTGTATTATAAAACATTTTCCCGGCAGCTCGTAACCCCTACAACAGACCACAAGTTGTGCGTGAATGGAGCAATGGCACTGCACGGGTTTTGCGACAGCAACCTGCAAAGGCGTTATGACCTCACCGAAAACAACTACCGATATAATACCAGCGTTGTGACCACAACAGCAGCGTGTGAATGTAGGAGGCGTTAACTGTACCCACAAACCTTCAACATACACCACTGTTGGTGTATTGAATCAAAGCAAAACAACAGCAATATAATGGAATCGTAACAAGGAACAGCTTGTTCAGCGAATCACATTCGTAGCAACAGTTCAGTATCGGCGGCAATGCATTCCTTGCAGCAAACCATCAGCAACAGCAGCGTATTCGCATCAGATGACATCAAGTTCCCAAAGACAGCAACAAAACAACAACAAATCAGAGTAAAGTTCCACTGAAGGTAATTCCGAACATCTCATTGCAACCAACACTAACAAAAGAGAGTCTAACAACTCTCCGTCATCCTAACATTAGTACAGACCCATTACGGCATCTCCTTGTCGCGGCCGACGTCGAACAATTCCTGTTGACAAACTAAAGAACCAAAACAGTGTAAAAAAGTCATAGTTACTTATTAACACGCTCACTGTATTGGGGATAAGCAACATCTGACTGAAGAGACTCTGAGGCACAAAGGGGTTACAACATGTGACTGAAGCAACTCAGTGGCTCGACAAGTTTGCAATTTGCATTTTGGGTTGCATTGTAGTTTTGTGTACGCATTTTGCATTTTGAGTTTGAATATGTATTTTGCATTTTGAGCTGCATTTTCATTAAATCATGTTGGGTTTGCATTTTGTATTTTCATAATTTGCATTTTGGAAGCATTTTCATGAACTGCATCTTCATATTTTGCATTTTCTATTTTTCGCATTTTGCATTTTGGAATGAAACCCAGTTTCAAAATGCAAAATCTGCATTTTCAATATTTGCATTTTGCATTTTGGAATGAAACTCAGTGCAAAATGCAAACTTTGCATTTTCAAAAAAAAAGTTTTTTAGAAATATATCAAGTCTGGTCTTTTTTGAAAGAGGACGAAAAATTAAAGCTAATGGTATAATTTTCTTACTTAAACGCTTAAAAACGAACGAGTTATGATCATTTAAAGTTGAGTGGGGTTTTTTTTTTAAATGGGTTTGGCTGGAGGGTGTTGAAAGAGGCGCGTGAGATGAGATCATTTATGTTATTTTCCAATTTTGCCCTTATTCATAATGCCACATGTCATCACCAGGAAGGTTCTTTAGGTTCTATGTTTAAGAGAGATTCTTTATATAACCTTACCCTATATATATATATATATATATATATATATATATAGTTCATGCGAGAACAGTTGTTAGTGCGAGAACCGCGAGAACCAATCTCATCCGTTCCTTGGATATGGGAAGTATCATGGACGGAGAGCGTGAAGGGATAGAGTGTGGCAGGATGTATGTGAGGAATTCATTGGTGGACAATGACATTGAAGGAGGGGGAATTGGACGACTTAGATTGTTCTTGCGGTTCTCGCACTAACAACGGTTCTTGCATGAGAACTGTTTTTCGTACGAGAACTGTGAGAACCAATCTGAGCAGTCCAATTCCCCCTACTTTAATGTCATCACCTACCCATGAATTCCTCACATGCACCCTGCCACACTTGATTCCCTCCACCCTCTACATCCATGAACTCCACTTATCAAATCAACGGCTAAAATTGGTTCTCGCAGTTCTCATACGAAAATCAGTTCTCGTTTGAACCCTCCCCTATATATATATATATATATATATATATATATATATATATATATATATATATATATATATATATATGAAGAAGTTTATTTGAGAACCATTCTTAGGGCGCGAACCAATCTGACCCGTCCAATTCCCCCTCCTTCAATGTCATTACCCACCTATGACAAAATTTCAAACGAGAACTATTTTTCGTACGAGAACCGCGAGAACCAATTTGAGCCGTCCAATGCCTCATTCTTCAATGTTATTGCCCACCCATGAATTCATCACATGCACCCTGCCACACTTGATCCTCTCACGCTCCAGTTCTCGTACGAAAAACAGTTCTTCTTTAAACCGTCCCATATATATATATATATATATATATATATATATATATATATATATATAGAGAGAGAGAGAGAGAGAGAGAGAGAGAGAGAGAGAGAGAGAGAGAGAGAGAGAGAGAGAGAGAGGAGATAATGAGTGGGATACAAGTTTTGTCTAATAAGAGGGGCGACACGCACACACATCTCATAGTTTATCATTGATTTTCTTAATATGTTTTAAAAAGCCATATGGATCACCTATCCATTCTTTTTATCCCTAACTTTATATAATACTAGTATTCTATTCCCACTCCGAACTACTTAACAATATAATTTTAGAAATAGCTATCAATATTATATTACTTATATTTTACAATATAAGATGTGAGCGGAATTGGAGTATATGTAAGTGAGAGATGAAGATTATAATAATAATAATAATAACAAGTGTCAATAAAATAATAAAAACAAAAATAAGAAAAAAATAACGGTGATCAATAAACCGTTGTTTAAATGTAATATTATATTAAACGTAACTAAATTGTATCCTCCAATATGTTCCTCCTTTCTACCTCTTGTTATAATTAAATTTTTACCCAATAATTAAATACTGCTTTAAAAAAATTAAAGGGTGTTTTAATTTATTAATACAAACAAAGTTTAGTTCATTATATAAAATATTAAAATTCTGATACTTCATTGTATTTTTGTGCACATATCCTATATATATTATATTTTATCCAGTCATATTTATAAAATAATTTTTAATTTAAAATAAATTTGTATTTTAAATTATGCAATCTAAAAAGATAAAGCTATCGAACTTTTATCTTCTTATCCTGGCTGGTTTTGAATTCTCAATTTAATTTACAGAATTTATATGTGAAAATCTTATGTTGCAAACCCCGTAATAGTTGCATATATTTCGAGTTAAAATTCTCTTATATTTGGTCAAACTGATCTATTATGTTATTTCATAAACATAAAAGTGAACCCTACATAAAGGACGCATTCATGTTTATGTATGCAATCTACTTACATAAATAAACAATAGCGATATTCAGCAAATATAAACAAACTTAGTAAAAAACCTCTAGAGACCACAAATTTATTTTGAACGAGTCACCGCAATCCACACGTTTCTGTAAGAAATAAAAACTTAAGATTAACAATATATATAATTAACATCAAAATACAAATTATTTGTAACAAAATGAAATTTTAAATATCTCATATTGAAATTGTGGTAAAATCTTATATAATTTGAGAAAATACATATTTAGATAAATATTGTATTGTAATAACATTTATATTGAAATGTGGAAAATACATGTATGTGTTGGAACCAAAAGGATTGTAGCCTAGTGGTATCAAAATGTTGGAATGTGTTTCCCAAGACCTATGGTCATGATTTCAAGTCCCGTTGTAGACAAAAGGTGTAGATTTAAGAATAGATTATTGTATACGTGTGTCCTGTTGTTCAAAAAAATATATATGTGTTGGAAAATACATCTTTACATAAGTATCGTATTACGATAAATATTATATATAAATATAAATATAAAACGTGTGTGTGCGCACACACAGACATATATATATGTTAATAGTGTAGAAGAAATATTATATATAAATATATATAACTAATATTATATTATAATAATAATAATTTATATCAAAATGAAAATATAAGATATACCATAAATATATATATATCCATATTTATAAGAAAGGGTAAATTGTAAAAGATACAATGATCTTTGTTTTATTTAATATTTTATACAGTGAACTTTTTATTTTAAAAATAATACAATTAACTCTTATTCATAATCATCTCATTTTATGTAAGTTGTTATATACAATAGAATTATGATAAAATTCATTATATACAATGGTAATTAAAACTAGATAAAAAAACTGTTTGTATAGAATGAAAGAATTATGAAAATTAATTGTATTGTTTTAAGAAATAAAAGTTGGTTTTATACAATTTTAACTAAGGCTAAATTTATTGCATTATCATATAATTTACCCTATACAACATTATACAATACATTATAGAGGAAAAATAAATAAATATAAATTAATGTTATAATATAATAATAATAATTAAAAAGAATTTATTCAAATAACATTTGGGGAATAAAAAGGCAGCGCAACACATAAAAGGAAAAAAAAAAAAAAAAACTTAGTGAAGAAATACACTAAAAAAGGAATACACATGAACTATGAGTTTATTTCCAAGTTCTTTACCTATATGCTAAACTAACAGTTATTTCTTGGCGCTAACATACTAAAAAAGTGGTTATTGTTTTGAGTTGTGTTTAATTAACAAAGTCTATATAAAAAAACATAGTCCTTAAATTTTAATATTCAATTATATGTGATTCAATAAACAATCACATGTGAATTACGAAAATGTCACTCCGGCCAAAATTTTAAAATTCAATAGGGACCATTGATAAGGCTGATCCAAATGCTAAAATTAGTCCCCGTGACTATGAATAAAGTATAGACTATATTAAACATTTCTCTATTGTTTATATACCTAATAAATATAATACATGCTTGGCCGAAAAAAATCTTTACATTTTTTATCTTTGCCAAACTACGAATCCATAAAATAAGTGTATTTATTCAATTAATCAAAATTTTATAGCTAAACATACTATATACATAACCAATCGGTTATGAAAGGATATTAGTACACGCTTAGATAATGGTTCGGTTTTGATAAATAACTGAACAGGTTCATATTCAAATGTAGTGGACATTTGGTAGTGTGGTTGGAGTTAGACGGTTGGCGATGGATGTTATGTGAGGGTTCCTAAGACGAGAAAACACGAAGTTACCACCTTTAATGAGTCCCCACGGGGCTTGAAAGGAGATGTCGTTGCTGATCTACATTCATGATTGAACAATCTGTGTGGTCCCATCCATTCAAAAAGAGTTTTTTTGTACATGTAACAGTTTTTTTTCCTACCCGTATAATGCAACACTCTTATATTGTTCACACATTTTCTCATTTTCTTGTATAAAACTATCTTCACGACTAAAATTTCTAAATTTTTATCCTTTTTTAGTAAGTGTCATTTTCTGATATGTATTGCATTTTGATTGTCTTCATCTGGTGTGTACAAAATTCTTAGCCGAACATATGAAGTGGTCAATAAACGATTCGGAAAAAGTGGGTAACATGGAACAAGAAATATTTAATGTTCTCAATCAATCATCGTAATTTATAGACATGATAACCAACAAAGCCCCCGAATGTTTGCTTTGTGACTAATGAATCAACATACAAGCAATACAATTTAGAATTTTATAGTTAAAGTAATAAGGGTGCGTTTGGTACAGAGAATGGAATTGCAGAGAAATGATTGCAGAGAATGGAATTGCAGAGAAAGGGAATTAGTCTGGAGAAGGAGAATTGAATCTCCTGTTTGGTAGCACAGAGATTTCAGCAGAGAAATATTACAGAGAATCATTTCTCTTGTTTGATAGCACAAAAAATTAAATATTGAATTTCATCAACTTTATTTAATTAAACCCAAAAAACAAACAAAAAGATACATAAATTAATAATTAAAATACATTGATGAAACAACAATTAATATTTTTTTTAGCAACACACAAAGTGTGTATCTATATAACAAGCATCGCCATTCGCCAGTATGAATAAAATATGAATAAATATCAAATAGGAATACAACTAAAGAAGCATCGTAAGTCTGAATTTTGACATGACAATTTCTTCAGTTTCCAATAACTGATGATGGCTCCTTCAATTTTTTTTAAACTTAGCCTCTTTTTTTATTAATGTTGAAAGGTTTTCACTCTCATCTTTAAACCTATGTTCCATTTGATTTTCCAGAGCTCGACTTTCCTATTTTCCCATCATCTTTTTCCCACTTTCATAGGATGTAGTCGCCACTACACTTTGATTTCGAAGCTCTTCGGCCATTTTGCAGTTTTGAGCCCTCCCTCTGCGACTTTGAAGCTTTTCGGCGACTTTGGATCTACTTAACAGTCATCGTCGGTCGCTAGAAAAGAAGCAGAAGCCGTCGCTACCTGTCGTTGGGGAAGGAGAAGATTCCGTCTCTACCTCCGGTCGCTGGAGAAGAAGATTTCGACGCCTTTCGCCGGTGGCCGGAGAAGTATAGACACCGTCGGGAGAAGGAGGTGGGTAGGGGAAGAATGAAAAACGGTTTAGGGTATCCAACTCTCCGCTTTTCTTCTTTTTTAGTTCACGGAGAAATGAACTCTCAATTCTCACCTTTTCTCCCCCTCTCACGGAGAATTAAAAACAGAGAAATGGAATTGTTTTATTTCCCATTTTACAAATCTCTCTGCTAAACAAACAAGAGAATCGTTTCTATTTCCATTTCTCTGCTTCCATTTCTCTCTACCAAACATACCCTAAAAGTTAGTCTTTTATTTATATAAAAAGATTTTAAAAACGTTAAATTCTACTCAAACAATAAAGTAAATTAATAAAAGGTGAGAAATATATAATTTCTAATTATTTATAAGAATGTGTTATCATATTTCAACGTACTTATCGAATTAAAATTGAAAGATCCGTTTAAATTATGATTGTACTAACAAATATTAATAATTTAAACGAATCCGATCCCATGATATTAGTAGCTTTCTATATCTTATAATCTATATATATAGAAAGAAGTTCATTTGAGAACCATTCTTAGTGCGAGAACTGCAAGAACCAATATGAGCTGTCCAATTCCTCTTACTTTAATGTCATTGCCCACCCATGAATTCCGCACATGCACCCTGCCACACTTTATCCCTTCACTCTTTCCATCTATGATCTTCCCATATCCAAGGAACAACTGAGATTGGTTCCCGCGCTAACAACGGTTCTCGAATGAACCGTCTCCTATAAGTCTAGAATATATATATATATATATATATATATATATATATATATATATATATATATATATATATATATATATATATATATATATAACAGATGGAAAAGACTATGAGTATCAGTATATTGACGAAAGAAACACGAGGTCGTGTAGAATAGTTATCGTTTGACCTTATTTATTTCGTGGGCAAATAGTCAACTATAAGTTTAGACTTTTGGAAGCTATACTATACTATTCTAATATGGAAGGCAGCAGCCCCTAATTGCTTTACTTTTATTAGGGAGGTGATTTTTTTCATCACCTTAATTAATTAATTTGTTTTAAACAGATACATTTTAAATAGTTGTAAACTAGGAAACTAAAATTATTTAAGCAGCATAATTATCTAAGTGAGCGAGCGTTTATATAGTCATTATTCCTTCTCGATGACCAATAAGGAGGTGATATGTGGAGATTCAGATATAAAAAGGACTCCATGTGGAAATTGGTAATTCAAGCCCTTCACGGGATGGATGAAGGACTAAAATCAGTTCACAAAAGAGGCTGTCAGGCAGGATTTTGAAGAAATATCACACCCTTTACAAAGCCACATCAGCTCAACATCAGCGCCACATCATTCCCCCACCATTCCCTTATCGCATCACACAAACCCCGCATCCATCACATTCTTCACATCAAAAAAAAAAAAAATTTCGGCGCCCCTCTTCTTCTCCGCTCACGCACGCGACGGTGGCCACGGAAGTGACCGTGAGCCGTCCCTCACGAAAACATGCGATGGTCCTCACGGTGGCTTTTGCTCGCGATGGATGCGGACGGTCTTATCATTGTGGAATGATGTTTGGATCTCATAACCTCCATTTAAAGTTAAATTTCCTCTACTATACAACTTGGAGGTGAGTAAAATTTGTGAGATTAAAGACAAACTCTCCTTTGATGCACTAAACAGATTTGAGGGGTTAAAAGGTTCGTGGCTGCGTTTACACTTAAATGAGGTGGAGACAATGGAGTTATCGACTACAAGCTATCTTATTTTTTTTGGATCTGGCATAGGAGTAGCAAAGATAATTCATTCTTGTGGAAAGATTAATGCTGTATGTATGTTTTTGTATTGCTCTAATATTTTGCTAGAACATTATTATTTAATAAATCTCCTTTTACCGTTAAAAAAAATTGGTGAGATGAAGCTCTTCTGTAATATGCTTCAACAAGATAGATACTTAAATCGATACATTTGTGTTTTCCATTGGCTAATCTAACTTATATGCCTAGGAAAAGTCAGAAAAAAAAAAAAAAAAAAAACGGATCATCCTCGGTGTCAATAAACCGGAGACGCCCCAAGCAGAGAGACAATTGAGAAATTACGTGTGAAAGGCAATACGACGACAAGTGATGAGTTATGTTTATTGAATTAAAAGTGCATGCAATTTAGATTTGTACTGTATGCTGCAAGCACTGTAATACATTTATTGGTCCAAAATTAAGAACTTAAAGCAAAAACAGTCTTTTATGACTAGAATATTAACAAATTATCTTTACTCTTTTAATAAAAGAGAAGATAATACATTAATTTTGATTTCAAGAAAACTTTTATTGCTAGTATATATTTAACATTACAAACATAAGTCAACTTAAATGTGGAAAGTTGGAACGTAATATTGTTAAATATATGCGTATAGAACTTGAATATCTGTGTGTTCGGCAACAAGTTTATGAGTGATTATAGAGGCTTGAGATTCTAGTTTTCATAATCATCATCCCTCTAGCCTCGATCGGGTGTTAAAATTTTAAAGTATTATTAAAACATTATCTCTTATAAGCCCTCAAAATAAAAGTTTTTTCAAGTAACTTATGGTTTGGGTTTGACATTATCAATTAATCAGCCCCAACCCCAGCTACTTTCGTCATAAACACCCTATATGTATGGTGTAAAATCCTTTTTAAAATTATGTATATTTGTAAAATCTATAAATATCGAGCTTATACAATACAGACAAACCTAACGGATATTCTAGCAATTAATAAACAAAAGTTTCAACAGATTTTCTGGTTCGTTTTCAGTTCATGATTCGTGGTCGGTTTATGTTTCAACAGGTTCAGTTCAAAAGTTTCAACAGGTCCGGAGGCCATTTCGTGGTCGGTTTATGGTTCGTGGTATGTTCATGGTTCGGTTTGTGGATCCAGATGTCGTACATCGTTCGATTGTTCGTTGCTTCAGTTCGTGGCTCAGAGTTTTGTTGCCCTAGTTCGTGTTTGGTTAGAGTTCAAGAGGTTGTTTGAGATTCGTGTTTTGTTCGTTGCCCCAGTTCGTGATTGTTACCCCAGTTCGTGTTTGTTGCTCCAGATGGTCAGGTTCGTTGCTTTATCTCGTGGGTCCAAGGTTTCGTGTTTGGTTCGTGTGTGTTCCAGTTCGTGTAAGAGGTCCGTGTTTGTTGTTCCAGTTGGTCAGATTCGTTGCTTCGGTTCGTGGGTCCAAGGTTCCGAGTTCGAGGTTGGTAAGAATTCAAGGTTCGTTTTAGGCTGTGTTCGTGATGTTTTAGAGGTGTATCTTGCTAGTTTAAATTTAATAAAGTTATCTTGCCTTTCAAAAAAAAAATATTTGTAAATCATAAAGTATAGCCATTCGATTTCAATTTAGAGTGAAATTTGCGAACACTTCGATCTGTTGAACATAAGCACACTTGAAGTCTTGCTTATTTCCAAACTCTAACAAAGCAAATGATACATTGTCTTTGATGTATATGCCCACATGTAATTTACTATTTTACCATGATTTAATTGATGACCATCATCTTGCCATCTTGGTGGTCTATTTACCTCATATAGAGTTATAGGAAATGTCTAAGGTAAAGGGTTGATCTGTATTTGTTTCGGAAACAACCATTATATTACCGGTTATATTATATACATCAGAGCTAATTACTCACATCTTCGAAAAGACTTTAAACAAAAATAACTCTCCTTTTTTTAATAAATACCATGATTTACTTCATATTTGTCAATATCTTATATATACTATATACTATATATATTATATATATTATAAAGCATTTAAGCTTTTTGCTTAAACTCTTAAATTTTAAGTGTTTTAAAATTACTAAATTGCCCCTCATATTAGCTAAATATTAGATATAGTTAATAAGATTCTTATATTCTCTTTTAATAATTAAACTTTACATATTTAAGAAAATTAAAGTCAAAACAATATTTTTTGAAAGTGAAAACCAATACAAATTAACTTAGTTATTAAAAAAATATTTTCATAACCTTTCTTCAAATTATGGAGAACAGAAAAAGTAAAGTGAAGAAAAGATAAAAAAATAGACATGTCACAAAACGAAAATTATTCGCCATCACCGAATAACATAAATATCATACTCCCTACGTCTTGAAAATGAACATGTTAAGGAGTTAAAATTATTCGTTGTCGCCGCATTGCACGTGTATCATGCTAGTTATTACTATATAATGTATTTATGTTTAACTTTCCTTAAATTATTAAGACTACTTAAATTTAAGTAGTCCAAACAATTATGCACAATGTACAACCTTTAAATTATTAAGACTACTTTAATCCCACCCTTCTTTTTATTTACATTAATCTCATCCACTAAATACTTACCTATTTTACTCTTCGATCTATTTTACTTTTATTTTTTATTTATTTAAAACATACTCTTCCACTACACACTCTCTCACACAAACACAATTATTTACTCACATCAACATGGTTTTTAAAATCTTACTATTTCTTTCTCCTTATTTAATAAATATAAATCTTTTTTCTTATTTCAATGTTTTTAGAATTTTTTTAAAAATATTATTAAAACAGTTAGATACAAATATAAGAAAATTTGAAAAAAGCGGACATGTTACTTAATACTTTTTCATGACATTGAATCGCACGAATAATATATCATTATATTCTTGAAAAAAACATATTGCAAAACAGAAACTATTATCGCCACAGCATTGCGTGGTTACTCTGTTGGCTCATATATATTCATGTGTATGCTAGAGTATGTCATACGTTTTAGCTATGAAAGCTAACATTTAGATTCATGATGATTACATTTATCTTTACATTTCAAAGATTAAAAAGGAGTAGAAAATTAGAAATAAAGACAAGGCAAAGATAAGAAGATCAAGATAAAAGAAGATGATTATTCGAGAGTTTACTCCATTAGTCCATTATATTATAAACATCACTCTATTTATGTATAATATTGTCTATCATACAGCTTTTTTACTAAATATTATAGGCACCTTTAATGCACATAACAATATATTAAATTGTCAACATGAGTGGCTCGTGTTGGATGCATCATGCTTAGTTCACTCCCAGGTCATGCTGAGAATTCTTCCACACAGTAGCAGAGACAGGGAGAGGGTAGTGTAGGTAGATTGTGATGTAATTTTTTTGCATAAATTATATGTATTTAGATTACTTTGGGTTGTTATTTTAGTGTTACCGGTTCATTAATTTAGTGTAACGGAATTTATACGTGTATTTCAAGGAGATTAAACTTTGTTCTAAAACAAGTATGGAGAGTGTGAAGTACACGTTTGTATTAACCTAACCTGGTCCCGGTAACATTTAGGGGGCAACGCCCCTTGAACGAAAAACGAGGGTCCCGCTTTTCATTTAAGTATATGAATTATAATGAAAATTCTTGATTTTTAAGGAGTTACATTATAAATCTTTAAACTATGTAACTCCTGTTTTTCAGTTTTGAGTTCAAAATTCGGATGAAAAGATTTGAGGCATACAAAACTTGAAATACTCTTCTTCTCCCTGGTTCTTTGATCTTCTTTTTTGCCTAGAACAAGATTGTTACTTCTATAATTATCTCAATTCAAATTTCGTGATATCAAGACACTTAGGTGTCGTTTGTTTCACCGAAATGTAAAAGAATGGAAATGATTTTAATTTCCATCCAAATTAGTTATGAAATGACATTCCTCTACTTAAAGGAATATAAATACTTCAAACAATTTAAAACCTTTTCAAATAATGTTACCAAAGCAATTTACAACGGAATTTGATTTTAATTCTATTAAATTTCCTCACATTACGCTGAAACAAACAGGACTTTAGGATCGAAATATCGAATTTGAAAGTATTTGTCACAATTATAGAAGAAATCCGATTACTTGCTCTAACATTTTACTCTCTCAGTTAATCAATTATTTAAGTTTTATAAGCATGTTGTGTTATATATTAGTAGTTCAATTAATTCTAGTTGCCAGGTCTAAGTTTGTGCGGTAATGTGGTATTATAACGTTCTTCCTTCTGTAACTTAATTATATGAAAACCCAATCAATATATGAAACTTTATTAAATCTTATGCTAATTTTAAGTTTATATATGTAAATTAACCATTCAAATTCGATTTTCGGATTAAAATCAAATTCAATATTATGTTTCACTTGATTCAGCAGGATATATATGGAATTCACTTATCTTTGTATTGATACTTAGGACCAGATTGTATCTTGTTACAAGATAAAATTGGGGTACGATATTTGTAAGTGGATATGTGGTTTTGATTATTTTTGTTTCCCCCTTAAATAACAAGAGCAAGATATTCAACACAAGACTCCAAATCTCCAATCCTCTATTCAATGGTCAAATTGAAGAAGATTCCCTGATACATCACTCTAACTACCCACCTCCCTTGTTGCTAATATGATATTCCCACAAGCTTGAGCTTCAATGTCTCTGCAACTTTCCAATTCTTTCTCATCTCAGGTAAATTTTGTCAAAACCCTATTATTTTCCAGCAAATTGATCATACTATAGCTCATAATTCTACTTCAAAGTCGTCAAATTCACAACCCTTTTAATCTTTACCAATATCTCGATCAATTTTTACCCATTTGAACCCAAGATTTAGCAAGAATTCGTGTTCTTGGTCTGAAATTCAGTTATGTTTAGCTCTAAGGGTTAAGTTTACGTTGCTTCTTCCTTTCCTGATATGGAAATGTTTACAAAAAGATTCGAATTCGCCCGAAGAACGAGGAAATGGGCGATTTTACTCGCTCTGTGTGGGTTTTCGAGCTATGGTGTTTATAAAGTCTATAACTTACCCTCTGTTTCAAGAAAGAGAAAGAGATTTGTCAAGCTGTTAGGAGCGCTAAGTATGATTATTGAAATGATATATGATTCTTCAGAGACTCTGAGTTTAGTTTCAAGAGACTTGAAGGAATTTTTAGCTTCAGATGGGGACCATATTCCTAATAGTATGAAGCAATTATCGAAAATTGCAGTATCAGATGAGTTTTCTAAGTCATTGAGTGGCATTTTTGAGGCTGCTACATTGGGAGTTATTCAGGGTTATAATAATGAACAGAAACTTGAGAATTTGAATGCTAAAGATCATGTTATCGAGGGTCATTATGAAGAACATATAGCAGAGAATTCGAGTTTTAAAGATCATGTTATTGATAAACTGATGTCTAAATCTGGAACAGGATTTGTTTCTGTTGTTGTTGGTAGCTTTGCGAGAAATTTAGTGTTGGGATTTTACTCGAATGAACACTATGAACCTGATTCGAAAGTAACAGCAGATGTGCCTCAATGGGTTGGTGTTTTAAGTAGAGAAAAATCCAAATTGTTTATGGGTGATTTGATCAAGACATTTGTGAGCACTGCAGTGACTGTTTATCTTGATAGAGAAACAAGTATGAATCTTTATGATGGCATATTCTCTGGGTTGACTGATCACAAGTATCAACAACAAGTCAAGGACATTGCTGTGTATGTATGTAGTGGAGCTGTTGACACTTTAATCAAAACATCACATCAAGTTTTAACATCATGATTCTTGTATTGTTGTTATATGCCAAAGGTCAGATTTTGTTAATTCATATATTCTTGTATTGTGAGGTTATTACATATATTACTTTAGGATAATCTTGGAATCAGTTCTCATTTTGGCAGCTAAATCTAGAATTAGAGGAGTTTGAAGTATCTAACCATAATTGTAATTCCGTTATAGCCAATAATATAATCATATATATTTATACTATTCGAGTGGTTAAGACAATTACTTTGCACCAAAACTGATTACCAACTAATTACCTTCGTTTAATGGCTAAATCGCTAAGTGCTCAACTGCAGGCATTGATAGCTCACCCAGGTGCTGTCCATAGGGTCGCTAATCAGCTAGTCCATTCACTGACCACTTATTGCAAAGGTACTGCTCCTTAGCCCTGCCTGCTGATCAGCTAGCAAGACCATTAAAAGGACACCTTTTGCCCCTGTTATGATAACCGTAACTCAAGTAACACATTAGCTTATACAAGTATACAGTTCTTAGCTCTTACCACCAAACTCACACTAGAATCTGTGCTCCTTTGATCTCACATGATCAAACATTGAATCACTAACAATCCCTTTTGTTCTTTATTTGTTTTGATCTATTGCGAGTCTTATCAAAGGAGCAGAAATGTGCCTGAGAAGAGTATTCTCTTCCATGTAATCCACGAGATGTTACTATCACCCCATCCTTCCTTCCAAAAGAACTGTTTGCCGATTACTGCCAACAATTTCAAAAATTTCAGGAAATCTGCGTATAATGAAATGTAGCCGGCTTTCAACCCAGATGCTACACGAAAGCATCTAAGCATCTAGATTAATGTTTGAGCATTCACCAATGATAAGCATCGCCGCCATATTAGTTAAGGGAGACCTATAGAGAACTATAACCTCACTTGATGGCCTACCAAATATAATACTAGCTCCCCTTAAGGGAGGTCCAAGTATCTAGTCCCATGGGGTCTCAATCAAGGATGGTCAGCGGTGGTAAATACTGCAAGTATGCCAGGAAAACAATGTTGGAGATGAGATACCAATCTAAGACTATCAGCATCCATAATGAAGTTACTCACTGTTACAACAACATCCACGTCATCTCCTACATCCAACCCTCTCTAACCCATAAACTCCCATATCCAACCCACATATATAATTAATTTTAAAATATATATTAATAAAGCAAAAAAAAATAAAAAAATAAAACTCGATAACCAGTTGCTGGTTTCTCACCTAACTGCTGGTCCGACCAACCCAACCAGCAAAGGGGCGATGCTGTTTGGCGATAGAAGGGCTTCATCCAACGCTAGATGAATGCCCGATGTGCATGGTTTAAAGAATGACCAGGCACCTTTTGATACATGAATCAAATCTAATGCTTTCAATTCATTGCAATGAATTGTTAGAAATTTTGACTAAAACCTTTCTTTAAGTACTTTACATCACCTGATAACCATGGTTTTGCATCATCACTTATATAAAAATAGTTTCAAATAAACATTTACAAAAAAAAGTTCATGGCTGACAACCAATCTGAACCCCACCTAAGTATTCTTCTACATAGTTCAAGTTGCTTTTGTCATGGAAATAGGTGTATGTACAATTTCATTATTGTTTCCAATATATATTAATTTTTATTGATTAATTGTTAATCATCACTTGTGACAATGTTCTTTCAAGGTCACAACACATATTGATACAAACAGAACAACCAACTAAATTCTTCAGACATCATGATTCTTCTATTGTTAAGGTAAATAAATGATTAACTAAGAAGGATAATGGCAGCTTTAAAGTGAATAAATAGAAGGGGTTGAAGGTTTATGGATGATTATGATTATGATCATAATTATGATTATGATCTTGAGTGTAAATATAATCTAGATGAGCCTCGTTTAACATCCTCCTCAAAAAGCATTCTTCTTTCGTATCTTCATCACACCTTTCTTCAACATCCTGCAACATTCATGGATTACTTGTCAAATTATAAGCAAAATTGACTTTTTAAGTGTGACATAAGACCAATCATATGAAGAAATTACCTTGAAATTTTGCAGAGTGCGAGCAGCGCAGGTTAGCAATAAGAGAAGCAAGACGGCTAGCGTGGCAACTTTGGTCATGATTCTTTTGTGTTGTGGAGAAAGAGGATGAGTATATGCTTTAAAGAATTGAAGTCATGGTCTTATATGGGGGAGGGTTAAACTTTACAAACTAGTTTAGTAAGGAAAGAAGGGTTAAGATCCTCTCATGTTGGGTCAAACATGATTTATTATGTTCCCTCACAAAACATGAGAGTGGACCTACAAAGGAGACTCATTTTTGGTCAAAGTAAGGGACCCACTCTTATGTTTGTGAGAGAACATGACCAGTCATGTTTAACACAAACATGAGAGGATCCTAACTTAGGAAAGAAAGTGAAGGCAAAAGAAAGGGAAGATTTAACTTTTGTTTATGAGTTTTTAAGGAAATTTAGAAAATGGAGGAGTCCAGTTTTTCGTAATCATCCCATTTTTTAAAGGAAAAATTTTCTACAAAATACCGCTTATATTTACATTCATTTTCTTTCTCTCTCCTATTTAAAAAAATTGAACATACTGTTTTTAATTGTTTTTTTTATTTCCCTCACTTTCATTCTAATAAATTACTCGAAAACATACCATTGGAGTTGACTCGCTTCAAGACGTTTACTTTTGATTATATATCCATAGACCTACGATCTTATTTTTTGTATTTCAACTTTCTCTTTTATAGTCCGAATATTCTTTATCTTCCTCGTACCACTTCCCCAATTTATAAGGGATTTTGTCTGATTTTCTTCATTCTATTCAATTTATATCATTTTTTGAATTTTTAAGCGAATAAAAATCTTGAAATTTCTCATTAATAATAATTATTAAAAACAATATTTACATATATCTGAATGAATTTACAAATATCCGAATGACACATATAATTAAAACAAAATAAAAATTATCCGCCATTTCGTAGATACGGTAAAAAAGTTTTTCACACTTAAATGGTTGAGGCTTATAAATTAAAAGCCTGAAATCAATACAGAAATTAACAGGAACTAGTATTACATTGAAGGCAGACCATATATAGTATCTCCATATGGTCCATGATGTAGTTTTTTAGAACCAAATCAAAGCAAATCTTCAATCCCCTCCTTTTATACCAGCAAAGAATAGAAAGGAATTAAATCCCTTGAGATTACTCGGTTAACTTGTTGTAGATGGTCCCTCGCTGACCTGTCAAACGACTTATATGAAGGTGGTAAATGACGTAACCCTCGACTAAATTAACAACAGAGGTTACAATTGCATTTTACTCTGTTGCACTTTGTGTTTTGCACTTGAAGTCCTTTCACATGTGAACCAATGAAAGAGGGGGAATGAAAGAAAGGGGGTTTAATTTGGGGGTGGTATTTGGATATCAGCATTGTGGAAATATGTGTTTGGAAGTTGGTTTAGAGGGGTGTTTGGACATAATTATCCATTCAATAAGTAAAAAGGGTTTAAATAGCGGTATACAAAACTTTAAGGTAAATTTTTAGGGGTACACTACTACTCACACTCCATGCCTTCAATGTTCTATAAGTTACTTACAGAAAGTAGTACTTAATATAAGAATATTTTTCTGGTCATCAAAAAAAGAAAAACTCAAAATTGGCACTGGTGAGAATTGAAGAAGTCCTAATTAGTAGTTCCACATAATCAATGTCATGTAGTTGCTGAAAAGTAGGAGATGTTTAATTCCATATTTATTTCTCTTAATTATATTTATATATGTAATTAGTTATCACTTTCATCCCATGTTCCATACATGTGGTTAGTGAATTAGGATAAGCAGTTACTTCTCTTTGTATTTGAACCTTTCAATTGATAAATGAAGGTAGGAAAAATTTGGTTGAAAGTGATTTGTATACAATAATATTTTGTTAACATAAATATTATGAAACTTATACGTTTATAAACTCATTATCAATCATTTCTATCCTCATGTTTAAGGATATAATTGTTCAATTAAACTTTTTCTATTGTATATAACAAAACATTATTGTTCAATATTTTGAGGAGGAACTATCACCTAATCTAGTTGTAAAGCATACAACATAAATAAAACTTGTAAATGCACATTTAGAATTCAATAAAACAATATAATGAAATGAAATAAATACACATATATGCGAAAGTTATATATTTATAATTGAATTGAAGATCCCAATTATCTGTTACCAAATTAGTTATATTATCCTATACTATCGATTGTCAAAGTGTTTAACTAATTTCTCATGATATTTTTAGGGCTAATTTTGTAATTTTGTTATTGTATCATGATATTTACTTTCTCATGAGATTATGTTATTCATAATCTCATGAGATATTTATTTGTTTCATGATATCATGATCTTCATACAATTAGATATTTTAATTTTTAGATATCTCATGATAAAATAAATGTAAGACATATTTTTTAGTTTCCTTTTTCATATATTTACATGTTATATGCCTATATTGAATTAGAGTATGTCTGACGTAACAAGCTAGAGCTGAGTTTGAGCTGGGGCTGGAACTGAGGCTGAGATTATAAAAGAAGAATCTCAAGTCCCTATAAATCTATAATCCCCTAAGAGGTTGAAGCTAAGGCTGATTAATAATTTTAATATCTATATTTTATTATTTAAACTTTAATATAAGTTTGATGATGTTAACGTAACGAATCATTTTAATTTTATAGATAAAAATTATATTACCTAGCTTTCATCCAAATTAATTTTTCGAAAAGAGAACAATGTTTATTTAGAATTAATTTCTGCTAAAGTTTGTAATTATATAATAATAAAACTAATTTACCCCTCGCAATAGCGAGGGCCATTAAATGCTTGATTCTAGTCAATCTTTGTGATTTTCCGTTAGTATCATATGCATGCAATTTCAATATTTTCTTTGAACATCATAAAACACATACAATCTAAATATTAACATCATCTAACTTACGTGATGTGACACTCATAAACTACTCTAATGAAGGGTAATTTAGACATTTTAGTATTTACTTATTTAAATGGTTTGTGAGTGTAACATCACCTAATTTAGGTGATATTAACATTACGGATTTTTTTTCACAACAAAACTAAAACATATAATTATAATTATGAGGTATGAGGTTTCAATAGGAATGTATATTTAGATGAGAATATGGGACTCAATCTCGGTCTCTTATTTGATTTGATCGGATGGTTTGCAATTGTCACTTCATTTAATTCATAACTCAACCATGAATGACGATAGGTGATAACGATCGTTAAATTTAATAGATCAACATCTAATGACTAATATTTATTCTCTTATTTTCACCCAAATATAATAATCCTCCTCTCATTATGAGATATATACACCTTCTTAGCACCGCAATATCACTATACTATAAATCTTTTCAAGGATTATTTTTTTAATAAAAGATTGTTTCCATATTCTACCTCTTATTAACTTTTCCCATGCCAACTGCATCCTGATCATATTTACTTACCTAAATGACCAAGCATGATCATAATAATTATCATCATTATGATTCACTAATAAAAGTTCATTATATCATTTTTAATAATTAAAAGGAAATGCATAAATTAACAACTTATTAAAACCTGTCAAACCCTTATTTGTTTATATTCTGTCTCTCCATCACTCTCTCCTCTACTTTGATCTACATCTCTCTCTCTCTCTCCCCCCTCTCTCTCATAATATGGCAGCTACTACTACAACCTCCTCCAACTGCAGCACCTTTTTCCAAACCAGACAGAACCATGTCGAACCCAGGGTTCGACCACAATCGAACCATGGGTGCGCAAAGCTAGACGGGGTGGCTATGTGGCTCGTGAACGGTGTTGCAAATGCTTTTTTCGCATCACTTCAAAGATGTTCATGTATTCGTATTGCCACGGTGGATGATCATGATCAAGATGACGACTCCAACGACTTGCCTTTGATTTTTAATGACGGAAATCTTCGGCAGCATGATCATGGTGGTGATGCGGCGGTGGGTGGTGGCGGTGGTTGTTTAAGCCGGAGGAAAAGAAGCAAAGGGAAGAAAGGAATGAGCGCCTATGTTGAAGATTAATGGATTACGATCGATATATTGTATTAAAAATAAAAGCTTTAATTCATTTGTAATTTTCCACTTGGTAAATTGAAATCATGAACTTAATTAAAATTAATATCATGTTTTTTGTTTTTGTTTTCTTTTTCTATCTTTTGGAAAGACCAATGAAGTGATGGCAAAATGCTAAAGCAATTAAAGGTGAGCTGTTCTTTACCTGTTCATGAAAATGTTAATTCATCGGTCATGTGATATAATTAAGTGATTAACTATTCTTCTTCCTTTTCCAATTATATGTTTTGATAAGAAATAGTTTAATCTTTCAATTTATATCTTTAAAATATTTTAATTTACCTTTAAAATAACATTTTAGTTAACATGGATTCATATAAATTGTGTTTTGTTTTAAATTTTAGCCCTAAAAATACCAGAACAACAGTCGAAACTTCGTTAATCCGACCAGATTAACCGGAAACCCGAGAAAAAACCGGAACCACACCCTCAATTTTATTTAATATTATTTTAGAATTATATGTTGCTAACGGTCAAAAAAATTCCTGGATCCGCCCCTGAACCATCCATTGTCTAACCTATGTATGTTAGATATAAGAACATTTTAATTAATTTGTTACACGCGAATTATCACAAAAGTCAAGTATCGGAATATTTAACATCTTCACATCGTATTGGAATCATCGACAATTTTCTTTCTTTCTTATTCTTATCATATTTGGTATTTCATAATTAAGTAGACATGATCAAAGCTATACAACCAAACCATATAATATATATAAGAGTGGTGGACTAGTGTTAAGATCTTAGTTTCCAAGGTGTAAACACTTAAAGGTCTCCATTTTCGAATCCTAAGAGCAAAGACCAAATTCCCTCTTGTGGTCACGGAGGTTCACTCGTGATGACTCTGGATTATTCGCAAAGCAAATGATTAGTTCTAAGATAGTCGGGCTCGTAAAACGGGTCGAAAACACAAGTAAATAATTAAAAAGAAAAAAAATATATACATCCAATTAACAAAGTAAAGGTCATAAAGCCGTACTCGAAACGGTACATCTTTGTAGTGGGTTCTGTTAAAGAGATATATGTACGTTAGAAATGGAGGGACTATATAGTTAATTATATAAATATATTAAATATATTCTTATATATATATATAAATTTAATTGATTACTTTGTTAAAACAAATAAAAAGTCAAAAAAGTGTTAGCATATGCATGCTAGTGTATGATGTTGTCTTGTACGTCGTGCATAAATAGGGGGGTCGGGTTATGATGTTGTTTTCATATTTTAGTCCGTCCTTTTTAAATTAATTCAATTTCCCTTTTACAAATCAATTATATATCTATTATTATTATAATTCTTATTATTATTATTATTATATATGATATGATATGATATGATGGCATGGAATCCAAAGAGAGATTAATACTACACGCATCTTCCTTGCATTGCAGATGCTTAATTGCTTATAACACTCACTCTTATCAAACAACTCATCATACAACATATGTACTCGATCATAGCCCATCTCACTAAAATATTCTAAAACTCGCTCATTTTTATTTAATTCCATATATTATATACTTAACAAAACACAAGAAATAAATAAATAAATTTCTACAAATTAAAATAAATTTTATTAGTTAATAAAAATTGCAAAAATAAAGACCCACAATTATATATCACTCGTAATTGATTTGAAGTATTTCAAATTAATATGCTCCACGAAATTTTGTGAAAAGTTGATGCGAGTATATTTGTCACGTATGTAATTTGTTACTTTGGCATAAATGTATTTCGTATCTCTTGATAATTGTTTGTTGAGCTCTTCTCAGAGGAAGAGTTGCATGGTGTCATGGTAATCGGTGTTTGATATTTCATATTCATCGTCTTCAAAAATTATGTTATGCATGAATACGCAGGAGTACATATTTCTACGTATTTTCTTCAATCTCCAAGCTCTAACTAGCATTTTCATAATCGCTTAATAATATTCAAACACATAATCATGCCTATTGTTCTTGAAATCAAACCTAAATCTGGTTCAAACCATATCAATCACACACAAAATCGAACCTAGATATGAAACCCTAACCAAATTCGAATCCAAATCTGAATGAGAGTCTACAATGATTTTAGCCACACATACTCCGATCTAAAACCCTAACCAAACAAACTCGTGTCTGGTGGTGGTGTGTTTAGTGGGAGGAAAGTGATTATAGAGGTAGAGATGATGGTGGTGTTTGGCGTATGAAGAGAGAGAGAGAGAGAGAGAGAGAGAGAGAAATATGTGGGAGATAGGAAGAGATGGTGTGACTTTTTTTATTTAATGGATAAGGTATTATTAAAAATTTAAAAATGGTATAAAAAACTTAAATAACCTTAAATTAACAGATTTGACTAACGACTAGTATTAAAAATGATAATCAGAACTTATGTTTTCATAATTAACTTTTCAATATAGTTACCTTTTAATTAGCTTTCAATTTTTAAAAACTAAAAAATAACATTATTTTATTCTTAAGAACTATGGAAAATCATTTTCCATATAATATATAGTACTACCTAAACTATTTTCTGTAAAATATTTGTTTAACTTTACACAATTGGATCATGGATAAAACCATTAAATAATATTTTCAATACTACATTTCTGCTAAACACGTCATTAATTTTCAATATGTAACACATAATATTTATTTGAAGGATTTTGTTTACTAAAATTTATCAAACTTATCATGTATTGCTATCGTGTATCGGACTTTAATATTTTCTATTGTGTGTATCGAACATTTTAATTGTCGTTATTGTATGTACTAAACTTATAAATTTTTTCTTTTTTATGTAATCAAAATACATACAATATGAACAAATTAAAATTTGATACACATAATAAAAACATTTAAAATTCGATACAATCAATAACATAAAGTAACAATAGATATATTTTAATAAATTAAACCCTTACATGTCTCTTATAAGCCTTTTATAAAGGAAATGTGTGAATATGTTGCCTATTGAACAGAGGCATCTTGTAATAATGTTGATTTGATTTGATGTGAGTCTAATTTGTTGCAACACAAGTGTGATTGTAATTCATGGATATATAATAGTAAATCAGCTGTTTTGGACCAACATAGTAATAATGACGATATGTGTAGCACTATCAAAATAATATGTAGTCTTTTCATGTAACCAAGTTGCCGGGCACATCGACTTGATTAACATAAAATTATTATTTTTTTTTTATAATCTTGTTTTGAACAAGCTAATTCGGGATAGTGGTGGATTCAGTATTTTGAATGTATGGTGGCACCATTAAAAATGGGTGAAATGGATGATAGCACTAGCTTGAAAAAATCGAAGTTTACACTACAAAATGGAAGCATCGCCTTGAAAAAATCGAAATTTACATTACAGGGATAAAATTGGATGGTGTCCCGTACCACCACTTGGATGGCCTTGGGTTCACCCCTGATTAGGGATATAAGTAAGGGTTTACATGGTGCAACTCCTATATGGTGGGTTTCATTGATATATTCTGATACCACTTCGTCTTAAAAAATAATCTTTTTTATAGAAAACGATAATCCATAAACAAAATCTCGCTCTATCTTTCTACCCCCCCCCCCCCCCCCCCTTTTTTCTCTCTGGCGGTTTGCTTGTGATGGGTCTTCGACGGTTCCTATTTTGGACGATTTCGAGGTATATTTTTGTGACGAATCAGATAAATTTCAACTATTAAAAGACCTATGTAAATTGGATAGTTGGTCGTGACTAAAAAATGTCTCGAGCTTACTTTATAAACTATATATGTCATTTTTAAGACCAATTTTGAGTTTAAATGATACAACATTTCATGCTTTGAGTTACATTATCTGAAAGCAACCAATTTTCAACATCAAGCATTAATGAAAAATGTACTCTACAACTCAAAAATTAAGTCTTTCATTTACAAAACGGAATTCGGTTACAACGTAGGATAAGCTATCAACATTTAGAGGGCGTTTGGTTCAAGTATTTATTTTGGGATGATTGGGATTTATAGTGGGATTGGGATTTGATGGGATTGGGATTAGGTGAAATTTAAATCTCAATCCTTTGTTTGGTTAACCAAAACACCAACCACATATCTTCTCATCCTCACCACCCACCTAACCTCCGGCCACCACCAAACCGCCGCCACCCTACGCAAACAGAAACCACCACCGAACCACCTCCACCACCTGCAAAACCCTAGGGTTTCTTCGTAGGAAACCACCGCCGCCACCCTACGCAGAAACCACTGCCGCCACCCTAAGCAGCGGCGACTAGGCAAAGATCGACGAAGGAACTCCGGTTTTTGGAAGGTTTGACGGCGACGAAGGCTAGGGTGACGGAAACGGAACCCTAGTCGTGACGGCGACGAACCCTAGTCGCAAACGGAAACGGGAACGACGATCTAGGGTTTGACGGCTAGGGTTTCCATCGATCTAGGGTTTCCGCCGTTTTCTGGAAGGTTTGACGGCAAAAGCGGCGACGATCTACGGATTCTGGAAGGTTTGACGGCAAAAGCTGGTTTCTGGAAGGAACGACAATCTAGGGTTTCTGGAAGGTTTCCGCCGGTTTCCGACGAACCCTAGTCGCAAAAGCGATGACAGTGATGTTCGACGGAATTGATGACGGCGACGGCGATGGTTGGCCGGAATTTTAGCCGGACGGTCACTGGAGGAAATACCTCATATGAGGGTTTTCAAAATACCAAGGGGGATGGAGGGATTGAAAAATCCTTCATTTGTGGGATTCTTAAGATTTCTAGGATTTTGAATCCTATGTCATCTTTGCAAACCAAACAAAGCATTTGGAGGGATTTCCAATCCCCTTCCTATGAAATCCCTCTAAATACCACCAACCAAACACCCCCTTAATCTCTACTACCCATAATCACTAACTCACTTTTAATCTCTCCCTCCCTCCTAATTTTATAAATGTTCAATTATATATGTGTGTGTGTGTGAGTGAGAGAGAGAGTGAGAGTGCAAAAGAGAGAGAATGCATTACCGCTCAAGACTTCTATAAACACAAGGGGCTTCTTTCTCGTGTAACAACTTGGAAGAAAGGCACCGCGTGGCCGTTGCGGCATCCATACCAAATGCTCTGAGAGCATGCGGCATATAAAGGCCTCGCCCCCCATGGTGAACAATTGTTCATTTCTTTGGTTGAAAGATGAAAGAGAAATGAAGTAGAGAGTAATATGACTCTTTAGTAGCTTTGATTAGTAGCTTTAATTTGAAACAATTAATTACTACTAGAAACATTACTAATTAAACCACAAGGTAAAAACAAAACTGCTACAAAATCCCACTGAAAATAAAAACAAAATCATAAAAGCTGCTATGACTCTTTATCTATCCTTTATGCCTTGGTGATTGTACAAATACTTAACAGTAACATAAAGAAAAAAAAACACTACAGGTCAAGAATTGCATTAAAAAATACCAGTCTTGATTAGCAACAAAAGGATATCCTATTGAATTTCCCCATCCTCACCCAGCTCCCCATCTTCAAGCTCTTCATTACCACCATTTTTACTACGAGAATCTCTCTTGTGTTTCTTATGCTTGCTTTCACCCTCAGATTCAGGGGAATATGCATGCTGCAAATTTGCCATGCCAAAGAATAAACAAGGTATAAAGACTTCATATCCATTTTAACCCATTTACTTATATATCGGGTTGTTTTTTCCTCAAATATACAAGGCGGATAACCTCCTAAATCCTTTCATCTAGACACTTAGAATATTAATTTGATAATAATGTTCTTGTAATCATAATTAAAAAACACATATATTCTTTAGATATTATATAAAAATGGAGGAGAAAGTGTATTTAGGGTCGACCCAACCCAAACCAGGCCCATTATGACCCATACTAAACTGACTTGTTTCAAATCAAACCCGTTACTCGATCATTTTTTTGCCACATGGTCATAGATTACTAAAAAGTGAATGTACCTTTCTTGACTTTTTGCGGTCACTGCCATGTCGACGAGACTTCTTAGAGTCATCCCTTTCATCTTTGTCAGAAGTAACATCGTCTTGATATCGTTTTCTATGTTTTCTGTCTTTTTTTTTGTCCTCCTTGTATTCCACAACAGTATCTAAATTCTCACTATCTGAATCGTTATCCTTTTTCAATCGTTCTTTATCTTTACCCTTTTCCTTCTCTCTTTCACGCTCATCTCTCTCTTTCTCTTTCTCTTTCTCTTTCTCCCTACGTTCTTTCTCCTTTCTCCTCTCCTTTTCCTCCTTTCTCACCTGTAAGTGACCAAGAAACATTTATGACCAATCAAGAAAAATCATAGTAAAATCACAGAAAAAAAATTAACATAGTTTGGTGGTAACCTTATCCTCCTCCCGCTTGCGTTCTTTCTCTTTGGCCTTCTCCACCAAACGAGCAATATATTCCTCAAAGGTTTCACGAGCAAAGCTCTCATCACCCATAACTCTAATTCCATGAGAAGAAAACAAGAGAATTTTAGAATTTTGCTCCCAAATAAAAAGAGCATGGTAAGCCTCATCAGATAGTCTAGAGGCAGTAATTTTGACCATTTGTTGTATAAGTAGAAAGTTGCCAAAATCATTTATTCGAGAAAATTAGATTATTTACGAGAAGCTGCTTCTAATTACGACCATTTGTTGTATATCTTCTATAATCACACACACACACATATTATATATATATATAGGCAAAAGTTCAAACGAGAACTGTTTTTCGTACGAGAACCGCGAGAACCAATCTGAGCTGTCCAATTCCCCCTCTTTCAATGTCATTGCCCACCCATGAATTCATCACATGCACCTTGCCACACTTGATCCCCTCATACTCCACATCCATGAATTCCACTTTATCAAATAAACGGCTAAGATTGGTTCTCGCAGTTCTCGTACGAAAAACAGTTCTCGTTTGAACCATCCCCTATAACGGACAAAAATTTGTTGCGGGTCAACCTAACCCGACCCGTCTTGACTCAAGCCCATGCTGTGACATGTTACACAAGCCACGATCATCCTAACCTGTATTCGGAGCTTTCCTCAAAGAGTTGCAAAGACTCCTCCCATGTAGAAGCTGCAGTTATTTCCTGCATTTAACCAGCAATGTAAAGACATACTCTTTTGGACATCACACATGCAGCAAGTATATCATTAATTTTGAATACCTTGATGTCATACAATAATTCGCTAAAATCTTTGGCAAGCCGCTGACGTTTTTTAACTTCCTTCTCCTCTTTCTCCTTTGCCCTGTCAACTAGGTCTTCAAACACAAGCTGGAAGCAAGTAAACCATTAAAAAAAGCATAGAGCTAATGAAATGTTAAAATGCAGGGACATGTAGGCATGTCTTTAGTTATAGATATGCAGTTATACCTGCAGATTAATATCTGATAATGATGAGATGGTATCCTCCTCTGCTGCAGCCTTGAAATCCTCAAGTGTCCATGTTGGCAAAACAGTGACCTAAAAAAGCATCATACAAAAACATAAATGTGATTTACGTGCAAGCATCAGACCATGTCTAAAACAAAGTACATATAACAGATCCTACCTTTTTAAGTTTTAAGGCATCTTTCACATGACTTTTATCTTCATGGTACTGCCACAATCCAAAAACGAAACATATACAAATTCATAAGAAATTTACAAATTCATAGGACTCGTAATTGGGTAAATGTGCTAATCAATACCTTTTTCTCCAACTCCTCAACTACATCCTCAAACAAATCTTTTGGAGTTGAGCCAGACGTGTTTGAAGCAACGGCCTGATAAGCTACAGACTCCTTGACCTTTAAAATATAGTTGCAATGAGAACTAGCATAAACTTATGCAATCATTAGACCTAACAAAAAAATAAAAATTTAGAAAATGGAAGCCAGTGGATTATTATACTACCTTCTGACAATAGTCGCGCCATTGAGTTTTAGCTGTTAGTGTACCGGAATTTACATCTTCGTCCAACATCTTGCGAAACTCGTCACGGTTTTTGCGCTCCACCCTCTTTATATGCTCCTTCAGAAAATAAAACAAAAACAAAATTAGTAATGGTGAAAACAGATTACCTTCTACAAAATTTTAGTATTTAAGAGCTACCTTTTTAATTTTCCTCTGTTCATCTTCTTCCTTCTCCAGGTCACGAATATATTCCTGGAAAATCTCCAAACGATCAATTTTTTCAAGGCGTGAACATCTTTCATCATCTTCTAACCGATCTTGAACTTTCCGCCACTGAGTATCCACCTGAATAAAAGATAATCTTAATAGTTTCCAACAAATAAAACTAAATAATTAGGCCCAACTCCCAAACTGACTCACCTTAATCAAGCCACAAGTTTCCAAAAATTGCCTGTATTCTAATCTGTATTGTCGTTGCTCTTCTTGAGCTTTTGCTCTCTCCTGGATGAAAAAGAGAAATGAGCATATATTAATATAAGAAACTTATTACACTACACTTGGTTAAACTTACTTTCTTCTGTAGGTCAACGAGGAAGTTTTGGAAAAGATCTTCACGGTCAGAAGGTCGTTCTACAGCCTTATACCGTTCATCATCTTCAAATAATGCCATTGCTTTGCTGGATTACAATCAATCAAATAAAAATTGTTAAGATGTGTGGATCAGAAGCATGTACATAATATCATCATCAATATCAGGCATTGTTTTATAACAAGGACAGACTAACCTCCATCTCATGGATGATGTCAATTCCTTCGACTCCTGTAAGAATTTAAAACATAGTAGCAAACTTAATATCACAAAACAAGACAATTTTCATATTAGGTGAAAAAGATGTTTGATGTGCTAGCTAGAATGATATACAGGAAATTACTTTATTTCATTATGACATTAAAAGATAAGAAAACTTACTTCCAACATCTTTGTGAACTCCTCTTTTGCTTTTCTCTGCTTCAAACGTTTCTCCTCAACCTCGAACTTCTTTCTTTGCATCAGGTACTATGAAAATATAACATTAAAAGGGATTAGAAGAAAAGATCCCTACAGCTTGTAAACACGTATCACAAATTCACAACTGCCATTATTAACCAAAGGGCATTACCTCATTGAACGCTTGTTTTCGTTCACCATGTGATTTTAATGCACCATATCTTTTATCATTAATGATCACTCGCATTGCCTGATATGCAATATCCATCATCAATAACAAGCATTAAAAAAACATAATAAAGGTAGAGAGGCCTCTAACAACAATACCTGCTCCCAATTCCAATCAGCTTTAACATTTGACTCCTCCAATAAAGCTTTAAATGCCATTTTTGCCTCCTAAAACATAAATTAATGGTAAAACCAAAGGAAGGAACTGCTAATTGAACAGAATTACAAAAAAAAGATAGCATTTTACCTGCTTACTAGCATATATGAAGGGTTCTTCATTTGCACCTTTCTCCTCTAATCCCGTCGTGTTCACTTTTCCAGCAACTGTCATGCCCTTCTTTGCTTCCTGCACACAGTCGCAAGTCATCAACTTGAGTTTTTTGCATATCATTATTTCAAATTAAGAACAAAAAAGGTCAAAATTGAAATTTAACTTAAGCATACCTCAGTGTCCTGTGCTGGGACTCCATCCAAAGCTTTTGGAACACCATGAGAAGAAATATTCTCAGTTTTGCCCCTGAAATTTTACATTTTTCAACATAATAAAACCATATAATCTTATATGCAGTTCTATGTGGGATGATAAAAGAATTACATTGGTGACACATGCATGTTAGTTGAGACCGTAGAAGAACCACCGACTGCTGGCATAAGAGGGGTGGCAATAGATGATGACTCAGACCCCGCATTAGCGGGAGCATTGCCAACAGGATTAACAGGTGTAACTGCTACAGGGCTTGAAGACACATCATTAGCTGAGGTGGCAGAAGCTGAAGGTTGATCAAGTTTGGATGGAGTTAAAGTCGCTGGAGATTGAATTGTTCTAGAAGCTTCTTTCTCAGCCTGCTCACGAGCCAACTAACCATACAAAAACAAAAAATTTAAGCCAGCCATTTGGTTCTGAAAGAGATTGAGAAAGCAAGGGAATAAGTTATAAGCTAAACCTTCAATTCCTCAGGTATTGTCCATTTGGATTGCTTTGTATCCTTGTTGTAATAATATCTGTATAAAGCATGAATTGCATTTTAAAGGAAGAAACTTAACAGTATAAAATTATAAAGTTTTAAGAGCATGGCAAGTGCATAACATACTTTTTACCCTCTGCAGTTGTGAATTCCTTCCAAACAGTAGATGCATCAGCCCTCTGCCACATCAAAAAATATTAACACTAATCGCAACCAATTCATTGCTATAAATCCACATATATCCACAAGTTGATAGTAAATATGCATGTTCACCGGTAAGATTGATTCAATCCTCAATGCAAGTAACTATAGAAATTCTAATACAATTGTTAAGGTTCAGTAATACAACTATATCGCAGGAAACAATAACAGTATTAAAATTAAAAAAAGACACGAGTAATGATCCTATATCTAGTAAAAACGTGTAAACAAAAACAAGTTGTTGCCTGCCTTGATAAAGTGAAATAGCCTTCAATGTGAGCACATAGTGCAATTTGCTTCAAATATCCATGACATCTACGAACCAATGAAACATGCAAAGAAACGGGAAAACACGTATAACTCAAACTTGATCTGTTAATGAATGACAACAAGTTTTAAGTCCTTGAGAAGGAGCAAGTTTATCTAATCCCAGAAAAAAAAACCAAAGCATTACAAGAAAAAATGAGCAGTTATTTAACTACAGAATAGCAACATAGTTGTTGACATGATTTACCTCCAGAGGTGTCATCAATTCCATAGGTTTCTCCCAGGAAGATTGCTTTGTTCTCTTGTTGTAATAATATCTGCAAAGAATGCAAAATGAAGGCTTAGTAGTGGTACTAATTTACTAATAACCAAAATTTATAAATACATCAAACATGTACCTTCTTCCATCAGCAGCTATATACTCTTGCCAATCAGATGATCCCTCTTGACTTGCATTGACAGCACTAGAAGCCTGCTAGATGAATGAAAATAAATTATTTATATTCAAGTGAGCAAGAAAATTATGGGTAATGTGATAGAATGAGTAAATGACTGCCACCATCATGTTTGTTTGACCTCTAGAAATTGAATGGTCATTCAAGTATATTGTTTTGTATGCATTTATATACATATAATTTAAGCTAGATAGATAAGCAAAGATGAAATATTACTGTTAACAAATTTTGATTAAAATGACAATATGTGTATAAGAAATATCAAAACTTAATATTTATAAATGAAAATTAGATATACCTGATTTGTGGGAGTGACAGTAGAAGGCTGCTGTCCAATTGGTAGCACAGATATAACAGGTAGTGGACCTTGATTTCCAGAAACCATCCAAGGTTGTCCTCCGCTTGAAGCAACAGGTGTATGCATCTGTGAGACAGCATGAAACTGAGAAGACACATTTGTTGCATTTTGTGGTTGCCCAAATGACGGTGTAGTGAACTGATTGATACAAGAAAACAATTACATCGATTCCAAAACGGAAAGTGGTAACTACTCAATCACATGAACCAAGAAGGGGGGAGAGGGACTTACAGTATAAGAAGGAAGGGATACTCCAGTGCCACCCATTGTAGTAGCAGAGTTCTGATACTGTGGTGGCTGCATATAAGGTTGGCCAGGAAGACCTGGCCTCTGTTGCATCGGTTGAGAAAACTGAGGCAGCTGAGTTTGACCAACTGGGCGATATTGCTGAGTGCCTGAAGCTGGTTGCATATATGGTTGCCCTTGTTGTGTTGAAACCGCAGGCCGAAACTGCATTAACAAATTATAAATTTACTCTTCAATGTTATATCTATGGAACGATCAATAAAATAGAAGCACGAAACAAGGGAAGAACAAACATACTTGCATTGAATAGTTTGCTCCAAAACTTTGAGAACCAATGGATCCAATCACAGGTGGACGCAGAGACTGAGAGTAAAAAAGTAGTTTTACATATAAGGGATAGTCAAACAATACTATGATTCACTAATGATTTGAGCTGTATTCCCATGATGCTGGAACATATGGATGATCATATCATAAACAACCCAATTCTTGAACCATGTCATTATACAACCCTGCAATTAGGGTAGCTTGTAGCCTAACCCAATTCAACGACATTTCTAACTTGACAATAAGCATAAAGTGATTTCATGGTAAAGTATGAGTCTGCATCTAATCTACCCGTAAAAGAAACGTTCATAGTTGGATTAAAGATTTTCTATCCGCCATGATATTGTATTATAAATATATGTATGCAAGCCAACATTGAAACTTCCATTCATCTCTTTAAAATTATTGAAGACCTTTTTCACCTGATAAAATCTAACTTAATGTGTCAATCGCGTACGCACCCTCCCTTTGAGTAAAACCCTAAAAAGGCTGTTGTTGTGTGGTTACACCTCCAACAACCAAGAACAAAAGTCCAAAGCGATATAGAATTGAAAGATATGTTGTATACCAATTAGGGTTCATTCAAGAAGTTTTAGCAGAAAAAAATCAAAATAGAAATCCATACTCAAAATCAAAGATTACCTGTGAACCAGGATTCTGAGGGTTATTATCCATTGTAGCACATAAGCAAGAGAAGAGGGAAAAAAGTTATTAAACCCTAATCGGAGTGAATTGCGTGCCAAATCCTTGTCGGGAAAGCTCCGAAGACGTTAAACTTGAGCATACAATTAGCCGTTGTCTGCTCAGTTGTGGTTCGAGAAAGAGAGAAACGGGTTAACCAACCTCAAGTATAAACAGAGCGGACCCAACGACAGAGCTGATTCAAAGTTTGAAACAAAAAGGAATATACGAGCTAGCCGAGAGCCTCTTTCTTTGAGACGTTCGTACTACGTACCAACGAGATTATTAGAATTTTTATAAATGTATACGTTATTTAATTGTATAGTATATGTGATCTTAGGTGGTGTTTGGTTTGATGTATTGTTTTTTTGAAGAAATTGGATTGTTGGAAAGAATTGGATTTGGAAGGATTTGGAATTTGAATCTAATTATTCCTTGTTGTGTTTGGTAGTTTCAGGAAATGGAATTCACTTCCCCACCCCCAACCACCATCGCCACCTTCACCACCACCTCATTGCCGCTGCCGCCGCCCCACTGCCGTCGCCACCACTTCACTGCCGTCGCCACCATCACCACCTCACTGCCGTCGCCACCTTCACCTCACTAGTCGCCGTCGAAGGCCTCGTATGTCGAAAAGAAGAAGAAGAATGAAGAAGAGAAGAAGAGGTTACCTGGTTGTCGAAACCCTAGATCGTCGTCGCCCATTGGTCGTTGTCGAAGCCCTAGATCGCCACCACCTCACTGTCGTCGTATGTCGGAACCCTAGATCGCCGTCGCCCTTTGGTATTTGTCGAAACCCTAAATCGCCACCACCTCACTGGTCGCCGTACGTCGCAACCTTAGATCGTCGTCGCCCTAGGTCGCCGTCGCCCTTTAGTCGCCGTCGAAGGCCTTTAGCCGTCGCCCTTTAGTCGCCGTCGAAGGGCCACCGTCGCCTGCCGTCGCCCTTTGGTCAATGTTTCACGAGTTCAACTCGGGAATTTAGATTCCATAGGGTAAGGGAAGGATTTTGAAATCCCACAATTGTGGGAATGTTTTCCATGTTTCAAATTCCTTTTCCTTTCTCATTTTTGAACCAAACACATGATTTGGTTGGAATTGGATTCCAATTCCCGCCAATTCCCAAGGAATCCATCAAACCAAACACCATCTTACTGATTTATTCAAAAGGTTTATTTACGTTCGGAAAATCAAGATAATAAGTTCTTAAACCGAAAAAAAGGGGAATGTTATAAGTTTATTAGAAATTTTAATAAGCTTATAGACCGAAAATAAGTTAATCCAAACAATCTCGGGTTCGTTTTAACGTTGTTAATGTTAGAAGATTTGATTTTTTGTCATCTATATTTGTACATTTTGTCATCTATATTTATCTCATTTATTCGAAGTTGTTAATATTATCGGACATAAGAATATAGACGGAAGACAAATTCAATGTGTCTATGGTCAAACAAGGACCAACCTAGACTAACCTAGTCCAAAACTGTAACACCCTCTTTGCCGGCCTAGATTAATTAAGGTAATTAATTATTTAATCTTGAGATTTATATTTAATTATAAATGATTACTTGCCAAGTGGTGTATTTTATAATTGTTTGTATTATTTGTTTTATTTTATATAAGGTGGTAAGGTGGTGGATATTTAGTCAACAACACCATACCTTTTAACTTGTGAAGTTAAACAAAGTGGGTGTGTGTGTGTTTTTGTGGGTTTCGACCGAGAAGTAGAAGAAGGAAGAAAGAAATTAAGTTTCTAACTTGCTTGCCTTTTTGTGATTATTTGATATCATTTTAAGGTTAGAATTCTGGAATTATATGTTATATGTTATACTGTATTCGGTTTTGATATATATATATATATATATATATATATATATATATATATTTATATATATATATATACCGATTGATTCTTGATGATTTGTTGAAATAGGATGTATGCATGTTAGAAATTATGATCTATACATGTTGTTTATATGAGTTGGATGATTTCTGGAAACCTATATATAACTTGTATGCATGAAATCAGTAAGATTTAAGTTAGAAATAGATTTTATGCATGAACACATGAATATGTCGGATTTGGAGTATGAATGTATCGATATTGAGGAAATCCGATAGAATATTCTCGGGATGATGATGAAACCGGGCAAATTGATAAGATTTTATTAAATACCGATATAAATGAACTGATGACCTTAACATTATTTCGGATTTGATATTATCGGTATTGGACGTTTTCTCGGTATTGGACGTCTTCTCGGTATTGGACAATTACTCGGTATATGAACTATGCCCTAACACTTTTATCGGTATTGTTTTTATCGGTATTGACTTTATCGGTATGTGCCTTTGCTCGGGATTTCCATTCTATCGGAATTGTATATTCTCGGATTTTGTATTTTCTCGGATTGTGCCTATTCTCGGATTTGGGCTATTATCGGGATTTGTCAATCACTCGGAATCCGACTTTGATCAGAATGGATTTTATCGGGATTTGGGGATTTAGGAGTCATTCCTAAAGATCAAACTATGATTTGGTATACATGATAGTTATACATGAATATTTAGCATGTATTGTATGAATGCATGTATTATGTATTATAAATCAGTATTATGAAATAAATACTGACTTGTGGTTATCTAATCTCAGGAATTGAGAAGACTCAGTGAACTAGACCACTGAGTGTGCTACAGTGCTGACTGTGGTGAGTGAATTTATATCTTCGGATATACAGGATATGATATCCTATTTGGAATGCTCTTGTTTGGATTGTATATACATGTTAATTTGGAGATCAGTTTGATGATGGGCCTGTTGCTTGGGGAATTTACAGTATCTGATCTTGATGTACCATTGTGGTACTCAAGGGGGCTGATACTTTGGTCCATTTTAGCAAGGCTATCGGTAAACCTTGGTTTTGGCCGACCTTGGTTGTAGGTGCTTGCAACACCGCCGGTTCTCCTGGGATTCATGAGCTATTTGGGTTTAGGCATATTTGCCTTGTGTATGTTTAGATATTTGTTCTCTCACTTAGCTTTGTGCTCATTCCCCACTAGATTGTTTTGCAGAATCTCTTTGGTGAGCTTGATGCTTTTGGGCTGGGTGTAACACTGTACTTTTTAAACATATAATTTACCGCGCTTACCAAATCTGATAACACCCTTCCAAGGAGATACTTTTAAATAAACCATTTCCCCTTCAACAAACGATACTGGTCGACGTCACGGATCAGCATACATTTTCTGTCTATCCCTTGCAGCTTTTAATTTCTCACAAGCAATAGCAACCTTATCAGCTGTCATCTGTACAATATCAGGTCCTGCAAATTGCTTTTCCACAGCTTCTAACCAACAAGTCGGAGTTCTACAAGGACGACCATACAACATTTCATACGGCGGCATACCGATACTACTATGATAGGAATTGTTATAAGCAAACTCAACCAAAGGCAAATAGAAATCCCATGAACCCCCAAATTCTAACACACATGCCCGCAGCATATCTTCTAAAGTCTGAATGGTTCTCTCTGATTGACCATCTGTCTGTGGATGATAAGCTGTACTCAGATTTACCCTGGACCCCAATTCCTGCTGCAGTTTGTTCCAGAAGTTGGACACAAACCTCGAATCTCTATCCGACACAATGGACAATGGAACTCCATGTCTAGATACTATCTCATCAATGTACAGTTTAGCCAGTTTACTTAAAGGTGCCGTTTCAGCAGTAGCAAGAAAATGTGCACTCTTGGTTAATCTGTCCACTATAACCCAAATCATATCATGACCTTTTTGAGTTCATGGAAGTTTAGTTACAAAATCCATCGTGATGTGATCCCACTTCCACTCAGGTATATCCAATTGTTTCAATGATCTGTACGGTTTATGATGTTCAGCTATGTGACACATCCCAACAAATTTCGCAATATCTGTTTTCATAGTTGGCCACCAATACCGAGTCTTTAAATCAAGATACATCTTTGTACTACCCGGATGTATCGATAATCTAGACTTATGAGCCTCATTTAAAATTAATTCCTCAAGCTACCAAATTTCGGTACCCACACGCGCGTATGATAAACCTTCAAACCACGCGAATCAGAAGTTAACTCATGTTGTCGTTTGATCATTAGTTCATCCTTCAAGTTCTCATCTTTCAAAGCTTTAAGCTGAGCAGCCAAAAGTTGATCCACTAAATCAGACTTGATTTCCAATCGCATAAACTTTACAGTATCCGAAGATCCCTTTCTGCTGAGTGCATCTGCAACTACATTAGCCTTTCCAGGATGATACTGAATATCGCAATCATAATCCTTGATTAATTCTAACCAACTACGCTGTCTCATATTCAATTCCTTCTAAGTGAACACATACTGCAGACTCTTGTGATCAGTGCAGATAATACATTTGGTTCCATACATGTAGTGTCTCCACAGTTTCAAAGCAAATACCACTGCTGCTAATTCCAAGTCATGAGTCGGGTAATTTCTTTCATTCGGTTTCAACTGCCTCGAAGCATACGCAATTACTTTACCTCTCTGCATCAAAACACAACCCAACCCAGCATGCGAAGCATCGCAATACACAACAAAATCTTCTGAACCCTCTGGCAACGAAAGAACAGGAGCTTGACACAATAACTGTTTTAACGTCAGAAAAGCACTCTCCTGAGTTGAACCCCACTGAAACGGAACATCTTTTCTGGTCAACTTGGTCAATGGCCCGGCAAGCTTAGAAAAATCCTTAATAAACCTGCGATAATAACCCGCCAATCCAAGAAAACTCTTTATCTCAGTTGGTGTTTTCGGAGCACTCCAATTCATCACTGCCTCAATCTTGGACGGATCTACCTTGATACCTCCTTGACAAATCACATGCCCTAGAAATTGAACTTCTCGCAACCAAAATTTACATTTTGAAAACTTGGCATATAATTTGTTTTGTTTTAGAATCTCCAAAACCTTCCTCAGGTGTTGATCATGCTCATCTTCTATCTTCGAATACACCAGAATATCGTCGATGAACACAATAACAAACTTATCTAGAAAAGGTCTGCACACCCGATTCATCAAATCCATAAATATGACAGGAGCATTCGTCAAACCAAATGGCATCACTAAGAACTCGTAATGACCATATCGAGTATTGAAAACAGTCTTAGGAATATCCTCCTCTGCTACCCTGACCTGATGATAACCGGATCGTAAATCAATCTTTGAAAAGTAAGAAGCCCCTTGCAACTGATCAAACAAATCATCGATTCTGGGCAACGGATAATTGTTCTTGATGGTTATCTTATTCAGATCCCTGTAATCAATACACATACGAAGAGTTCCATCTTTCTTCTTCACAAACAATACTGGTGCACCCCACGGTGAAGAACTCGGACGGATAAACCCCTTGTCAAGCAAGTCTTGTATCTGAGTCATCATCTCCCGTATCTCAGATAGAGCCAAACAATACGGAGCTTTAGCAATCGGTGTGGTACCCGGTACCAATTCTATCTTATACTCAACATCCCGCACAGGTGGTAACCCTGGAAGATCATCTGGAAATACCTCTGGATATTCGGAGACAACACGAACATCGGTAACCGGTCGCTTTTCTTTCTTCACATCAACGGCATAAGCCAGAAAAGAAGCACACCCTTTGGCTAGAGTGTTGGTGCATATTTGTGAATCCCTAGTTCGTATCAATAAAATATATTCATGTTTATTAATTCAAATGTGTTTTGATTAATTGTTTGCATGTTTATACATTCTTAGTGATTCTATGTGATTATCTTAAGCTTACAAGTACTTAATCATGTGTTGATGTGAGTTTGGAAGTTTAAGTTTAGGTGAAAGATTACCACGTGCGAAGTCAGTCTCACTACGTGCGTAGTGGAGATCACTACGCGCGTAGTGATTAGGTCGGTTAAAATGAATTTAATTACTATTAAAATAACCAGTACGTGCGTACTGGACTCAATGCGTGCGAAGTGCGTTGCATCACGTGCGAAGTGAATTTAAGTACACTATAAATATCTTCTAACCGCTGATTAACTTGAAGAATTACGGGAAATCGACTAATTGACAGGTAATCAACCGGGAGCCTTCGTAATCGACCTTATCCGACCTTAAGCCTACAAAATCGCGACTTTGACCTCATAATTCGTAATCTTAGTGATAAATACGAAAACCAAGGGCAGCCTTAAGCATCTCTGTGTGAGTTCTTAGAGTTTGTTCTTGTTTCTACTCTGTGTGTTTCTTAGTGTTACTGTGTGCCGGACACCTAAGCAGATCTTAGAATCCTTAGGAGGTTTGGGAAATAGAAATTCCGCACTATTTCTCATCCTAGATCAGTCCTAGCGTAAGGGTGTTTTAGTTTAGTTTAGAACCCCATCCCCCAGTCGGTCCTACAAAGTGGTATCAGAGCCTTGTGCTTTGATTGATCACTTTTCCTTTAGGATTTCGTGATCTAGGTGTCGATTAGGCCTGTGTGTTTGTCCTTTTCGTCGTTTAAACCGGTTAGTAGGTCGAAAATAGGTCGTTTTTGCGTTAAAAAGGTCGTGTTTTTACGTTAACTGTTTGCATTTTACTCGTGCGAAGTGAGCTGACAGTGCGTGCGTAGTATCCTTAGTACGTGCGTGGTCAGTCGTTAATCCTCTAGAATCTTCGATAGGGTGGGTGCTAGTTCGTACGTAGTGACTCCTCAACTCGTGCGTGGTAAATCCATTACGTGCGTGTTGAGTCTGTGTGATAAATTTTTCCATTAAAAATATCTTAACTACTCCGTGCGTAGTCATCTGAGTCCGTGCGTATCACTGTCTCAGTTCGTGCGTAGTAAGGTCTGTGTGTTCTTGTATCCTGTCCGTGCGTAGTGCTTTGTGTTCGTGCGTAGTAGCTCCCACTCCGTGCGTATTGAATCTGTGTGGTCTACCAAATCCATATTTCAGTCTGTGTGTTCTCAGCTCTTGATTACTGAAATGGCATCAAAACAGACAACAACTTTAAATAACTTATTGCTAGACAGTGAAATGGGGAGTGCCAATAAAGTACCTAAACTGTTAACCATGGAAGACTATCCTATGTGGAAGCCCAGGTTTGAAATATTCCTCGATGGCCTTGACTGTAGACTTCGGAGGGCAATAAACACCGATTACATGGTTCCCAAGGGGGAGGGAAATATTGAAACCCCCTATGATGGAATGACTGTTGAACAGAAGAGCAGTCATGATGCAGAGAAGAAGGCTTATGCTCAATTAATCCAGGCGATTCCTAATGAGATCTTCCATCAATTCCGAAGATATAAAACTTCCCACAGCCTGTGGAGAGCACTAGAGAAGAGAAATGAGGGAAATGCCGCCCTCAAGGAATTGAAAGCAAATCAATTGAGAAAGGAATTAGATCATTTCATGGCTACAAGAGATGAAAAAATTCCTTCTCTCATTACAAGATATAATCATCTTCTTAGTGAACTGGACAGTCTGGGTGTTACTGTTCCAGAGAAGCAGCAGGTGGAAATTTTGGCAAAAGCTTTGCCCAAGAGCTGGCGGCCATTTATTATGATATTGAAGAACAGTGGTGGTTTTGACGGGATGGATCTAAATGATTTCATCACCAAGTTGAAAGAGCAAGAGCAGGAGGAACAAAATTTGGATTCCATGTCCAGTTATCAACAAAATCCTTCTCTCTACTACTCTGGAACACCTGTATCGTCATCCACTTCTTCAAATGCTCCCTTACAATCTGCCTATGTGAGTAATGTAAATGATTCTGGCAGATCTACACCTGAAGCCTCATCTTCTGGGACATCCTATACTGTGTCTACTTCTGGATTCAATGTCGAGCATTTCAAACATGGCAGCACTGAAGAAGTTAAGGCACATATGGGGATGCTTAGTGCATTGGTCACCTCATACGATGATCTGCTCAAGGGAAAGATTGGGAACGCCTATCTGACCCAGGAAGACTATGACCAAATTGACAATGATGAGATGGAACGTCAGGATATCTTATGGTCATATGCCAACCTGGTAAGAAGAGCCAAAGCCTTAGTGAAAAGAACGGGGATGCAGATTACAGCAACCAAAGATACGAAGCTGGGTTTTGACAAGTCAGCTGTAACCTGCTACAACTGTGGTGAAAAGGGTCATTTTGCGCGAGAATGTGAAAAGTCGAAGAACTCTGGACCCAAGTATCCTTTCAAAACCAGTCCTGGCAGTAAATCATCTTCCTCTTCAAACATAAAGTCTGAATCAACTCCAAAACCGGCTAAGGCAATGGCAGTTGTTCAAAAGGACGAGGGAATTGACTGGTCAGTACAATTTGGGAATGATGGTGCTGATATTAATGTGGCAAATGTTCATGTGTTGAACGAAGATTCTCAATCCGAGACAGAAAATTACTCAAGTGAGGAAGAATCAATTGCCAGCATTGATGATGAACCAGCCTCGGTTCCAGCTGCAGAAAAGACACCAGTGAAAGTTCGTGCCAATGAGTCAAACCAAAAGGTGTGCAGTTGTGGTCAATCATCCGAGGAAAAGGTATGTACTTTTGGCTTACCGTGTGGTTCTTGTAATGATTATGTAAAACAGATAGTGTTCTTAAAGTCTACAATTTTAGAGCTCACATCTAAGTTAGATAAAAACCTGTTGATAAAAGAAAGAGAAAAATAGTTGAAAGAAAAGAATGAAAGTTTAGGCAAACAGGTGCATGAACTAGGTGTGGCTCTGTTAAATAAACAGGATGCTATAGTGTTTTACATAAATGAGATTGATAAGCTGAAACGAGACCTTGCTACTTCAAAGGTCGATTATGAGACTCTGAGTCAAAAACTCAAAAGCTATTCCACGTCTTCTTACTTATTTGAGTACATAATCGATCAGAGAGGTCAAGGTACTGATTCAGAAAAGAACAAGAAGTTATACTCTAAATGTCCACCACCAGTGTTAAATCAACTGGTGAATGATGATGTTCACTCTGAATCTGACCCACTACTCACAAAGGTTGTTGAATCTTCTGCATCAATCCCAAAAGAGGATTTAAAGTTACACGAGAATGTGGGTGAGCCTCAGAAGAATGAGGTTCAGCAAGAAGAAATTAAAAAGGCTGAACCAGGCATAAGAGAACTGTTGGCAAATTCTAATGTGAAAGATCCGTTGATGCATCGTATCCGCGATGCCCTTCGGAAATTTGAAAAGGAGGGTGTAAAGTCTCCTGATACCCGTCCATACCAAGAGGTCAAAATCTTACCCAAACATCAAGGGTTAGGGTATCGATCTCAAAGAATGTCGAAAGGTTCAGTAAAGCAATATCCAGACAGGATTTGCTATGTGTGCAGGAGACCTGGTCACCTCAGTTACGAGTGTGATCCGCAGCCACATCAGCGCTGTAACAGGAAAGTTGAGACTTTTCAAAAGAATAAAACGTTTACTAAAAACAATCAAAACTCAACTCTTCCAGTTCAGCATCAAAGGACAAACGGGGATACCATAAGAAAATCTAAAAATCCCGAAGTTGTTAGCAAAAGAAAATCTTCGCTCAATCAGACTTCTAAGTGGACTAACAAACTGTGTGTTCAAATGCCTAAGGATTCGAGTGACAGGTTCAGCAATGCTGCTGAGAAGACTGGAACTTGGATGAAACTTCCAGTGATTGGAGAAGACGGGAAACCCATGACTATTCGGGCTTGGGTTCCTAATGCTTTCTAATTCTTTCTTCTATGTGAAGGGAGTCAACCGCTATAATCAAGTGTGAGGTATTTGTGACTGTGTGTCTATTTTCTGTGTGACTAAATTGTTCTTTTGTCTTTCAGTTTATTTTCTGTGTGTATTTGCGTTTCTATTTTCTTAGTTTTTAGTTTCTTTAGTATTTTAGGGGGAGATTTTTCAGGAAACTTAGAAAATACAAAAAAAATCAGAAAACTTAGAAAATACAAAAAAAAAATCAGAAAACTTAGAAAATACAAAAAAATCAGAAAACATAGAAAATACAAAAAAATCAGAAAACTTAGAAAATACAAAAAAAATCAGAAAACTTAAAAAAAAATCAGAAAAACAAAAATGAGAAGTTGATCCAACCTAGATGGAGAGTGATGGCACACTGGTTCTCAATACAAAGTCGTCTAGTAAAATTAGAACTGAAGGCACATACATACTTTTGAGAAAACTGTCTGAAAATCTAGTTGAATCAGATAAAAAACAGATAGAGTGTAAGACATATAAGGAAAATCTAGACTGATAAATGGTTATGCATGTGAAAATCAATCATAGATTTAAGCTATCGAGACATTCCAAGTCTATAAGTCAATAACAGTTGAGAATGACTTAGTTTGATGCACACACATGATACCATGCCTAATGTGTTAAATGACATTGAGCTATATGTAAAAGAGGGTGAAAAATTGACCCCAATTTTGAGAATGTCAAAAGATATAGATACATTGATCTATCATGATAAACTGTCAAAGAGCATAAAATGCATTGACAAAAGCTCAGCAAGAAAAATGTCTAGAGAGGTGAAAAATTGACCTCCATGTCAAAGAGCATAAAATGCGTTGACAAATTAACATATCACATAAGCATGGTAGTTTAGGTAATCAAGTTGTGCACCTCACTGAGTGAATCAAAATACTGTGAGACTTTGAAAGAGATAGCCTTAACCATGTATCCAGTCTATATAATCTGAAAATGTTGAAACAAAATCTGTCGTTATCTGAGGAAAGTTAGGTTGACAGACAGAATTTAAGAGAATATGTTTATGCCCAAGGTTCTGAAATGAAGGAGTACTGAGTATAGACGAGCTAGTACTGACTCCACATTGGAACCTTCTCACAAAAAGATTAAATTTCAGTAATTTAATTTATGCAATTCCTTTTGTTTTGGTTATTCTGTCCTTTAGGATTTAAATTAGTTCATAGTTTACATTCGCATTTATTTTCCTATATTATCAGAAAAATACAAAAAGAGTTCTAGTATGTTCTTAATCATTCTTAGTGTTTTGATTAGGGGGAGTTTGTTCTGTTTACATTTCCTTCATCTCACTTTGATGTGTTTTGCTTAAATGTTTATAAGTGATCTTGAAGTTACTGACAGTTTATTGCTGAGTGCAGTACTAATAGTAATTAAGGTTCACAGATGAGAAACTCATTACATGCGAAATGGAACCCCACTAAGCACGAGTTACAGCTCACATCGTGTGTAGTGCAGGTAAGGGCATGGCGAAAGGAGTTACTGCTCACATCGTGCATAGTGCAGGTAAGGGCATGACGAAAGGTATTCGTTTAGCATTCTGCTGTGTGCATTTTGCTTTGTGAATTTTACTTTGTGGAATATTTGCTTAGTGTAATTTTGTTGATAGAACTAGGTCTTAGGGGGAGTTTGTTGGTGCATATTTGTGAATCCCTAGTTCGTATCAATAAAATATATTCATGTTTATTAATTCAAATGTGTTTTGATTAATTGTTTGCATGTTTATACATTCTTAGTGATTCTATGTGATTATCTTAAGCTTACAAGTACTTAATCATGTGTTGATGTGAGTTTGGAAGTTTAAGTTTAGGTGAAAGATCACCACGTGCGAAGTCAGTCTCACTACGTGCGTGGAGATCACTACGCGCGTAGTGATTAGGTCGGTTAAAATGAATTTAATTACTATTAAAATAACCAGTACGTGCGTACTGGACTCAATGCGTGCGAAGTGCGTTGCGTCACGTGCAAAGTGAATTTAAGTACACTATAAATATCTCCTAACCGCTGATTAACTTGAAGAATTACGGGAAATCGACTAATTGACAGGTAATCAACGGGAGCCTTCGTAATCCTTATCCGACCTTAAGCCTACAAAATCGCGACTTTGACCTCATAATTCGTAATCTTAGTGATAAATACGAAAACCAAGGGCAGCCTTAAGCATCTCTGTGTGAGTTCTTAGAGTTTGTTCTTGTTTCTACTCTGTGTGTTTCTTAGTGTTACTGTGTGCCGGACACCTAAGCAGATCTTAGAATCCTTAGGAGGTTTGGGAAATAGAAATTCCGCACTATTTCTCATCCTAGATCAGTCCTAGCGTAAGGGTGTTTTAGTTTAGTTTAGAACCCCATCCCCCAGTCGGTCCTACATAGAGATTTTCTAGCCTTCATATACGAGATGATAGGAAAAGAAGATCGAGATCTATCCCCACGAGCCACAACATGCGACCCGTCAGCCAAAGGAATAGTAATCAGTTTCTTATGGCACTGGATACTAGCTCTATGGAGACTTAACCAATCCATGCCTAGTACTAAGTCAAACCCCGGAATAGGCATCAGTAAGCAATCTACAGGCAGACTAGTACCATCATTATCTATAAACACCCCAGTCACAGAAAAAGTTACAGGCACTAACTTACCATCAGCTACTTCTACTTCTAAAGGAGAAGCAATAACAGTAACAGGTAATTTCAGTTTGCCACATAAAGATACAGACATGAAAGATCTATTGGCACCAGAATCAAACAACACACGAGCAGGCACAGAGTTTACAATAAACATACCCGTGATCACATCACTGTCATCAGCAGCCTCTGTAACAGTCATCTTGAAGGCTCTCCCTTCCGCAGAAGGTGCAACCTTTCTCTTCTGACCTGCAGAAGACGATCCCCCGACATTGGCTACCCCCTGCCCCGTCCCCTTTTGCCTCGGTTTTGAGCATGCTCCAGCTCGATGACCCTCTTCATGACAATTCCAACAAACATTTGTTTTAAACTGACAGACCGATGGTTCGTGACCAAATCCACCACAACGCAAACATCGTTTCGTCTGTGATGTGCACGGACCAGTATGACTAGCATTGCAGGGTTTACACTACGGATTGTTCTGATAAGACCCCGAACCTTTCGATTTCTGATCACCCCGATGCTGGTTATTCTGCCACTTGCCCTTGTTCCCACTCTGGTTTCCCACAGACCTGTGCGACGACCCTTTCTCACGATTCTATCTCTCCCGAGCTTTCACGTCACCCTCAGCAGCTCGTGCAACAGTAAACGTATGTACCAAAGATGTTGCCATCCAGGTGTTACCCCTATATTCCGGCAACAGTGCTTGCACAAAATGATCTATCTGCGATGGTTCATCGGGTACCTACTGTTTAGCGAACCTCAACTTTTCATTAAAATTTGCAATCAATTGATCCACCGACATCTTGTCATCCTGAGCTAGATCCATGAACCCCCGCTTCACCTTAGCTAAATCATAGGTATTATAGAATTTCTCGCAGAACTTGGTTTGAAATTGATCCCATGTAACAGAATTCATAACTTCCCTGGATAGATGAGCAGTTATAGAATCCCACCAGGTTGCAGCTTGACCCTTCAACCTTCGGGTTGCAAAACTAACCCTATCGGATTCCTCACAATTGCAGGCATCCAAAGCCTTCACCATCTCCCTTAACCAACTCAAAGTATCAATTGGATTTGAGCTTCCTGAATACTCAGGTGGCTGGCAAGCCATGAAATCTTTGTATTGCCCTTTTTGTTTAAAGCCTCCTTGATTAGGGTACCAAGGAATGAAAAAGTTCTGCTGTTGTGGTTGGTGCTGCTGTTGAGGTTGGGATACAGGTGGTATAGTAACGAATGGTAAAGAACCAAATGGTGTTGACACGGTATTGAAAGGTGCAACAGAGTAAACTGGAGGTGGTATTGACTGGGTAAATACAGCTGACTCTCTGGGCAAATGAGTGGTCTGAGTTTGATAAGAGAACTGTGTCTGATGTTGCTGCTGTTCCAACTCCTGAACCCGATCTCTCAAACTTTGTAGAGTATCTTCCAATTGCAACACATAGTCTTGCTGATCAGATTCATCGTTGTGGGAAGTACCGGGTCTGTGGTGTTGCTCATTGACTGCAGTGGAGGACTGGTGATTTCTTCCGGGGAACGCAAGGGTAGTTGTCTGGTTCACGTTATCAGCCATTTGCTATGCTATACACAACATCTCACCAATTGTTAGATATAATCCGTTAGTATAAACACTAACCACCCTCAAAGCTACACTACTAATTACCCACCCTGGGAATACTGGACTGACCAGAGCCTCGATTTAAGTATTGCACAAATCATTCATGCAAATCCTCAAACCAGAGCTCTGATACCAACTTGTAACACTGTACTTTTTAAACATATAATTTACTGCACGCGGAAGCTAATTACATATAAATATCTTAATTACATAATAGATACAAAAAGATTTCACTTGTTTGATGTACAAAAACCGATTCAGTGTTAATACAAAACAGGCTCTTTCAAAAACTTGACATCAGAGTTTGGTCTGTCCATATCCCAGCCCAAAGCATTAAGCTCACCACGGAGAATTTGCAAAACAATCTAGTGGGGAATTAGCACAAAGCTAAGTGAGGGAACAAATATCTAAACATACACAAGGCAAATATGCCCAAACCAAATAGCTCATGAATCTCAGGAGAACCGGCGGTGTTGCAAGCACCTACAACCATGGTCGGCCAAAACCAAGGTTTACCGATAGCCCAGCTAACAGTGATAACAACACCAGTCTTCTTGAGTACAATAAATGCACCCCAAGATCTGATAAGTTACACCCCCAAGCAAAGGCCCAGACTAAACTGGTCTCCAAATAACATGTATATACAATCCAAACAAGAGCATTCCAAATAGGATATCATATCCTGTATATCCGAAGATATAAATCCACTCACCAAAGTCTTCAAAACTTTGGCACACTCATGACTAAATTCACCGAGTCTTCTCAGTTCCTGAGATTGAAGTCACCCAAGTCAGTATTCAATTAATAATACTGATCCAATAATAAATATCATATTTATTCATGTTTTCATATATATACATTTATACATATACTCAACATACATAAACCCCAAACAGATATACAATTCATGTTTATCTTCAAATCTTCAAATCCGATTAAATCCAAATCCGATTATACCAAATCCGATCATTTCAAATCCGAGCAAAGGCGGATTCCGAGTAATTGACTAAATCCGATTGAATCATAATTCAAATCCGAGTAAAGGCATAATCCGAGTAAAAGTCCAATTTCGAGAGAATAGGATTCCGAGTAAAGTATTAAGGCATTCGAGTTTTAATCGGATTCCGAGTAAAGATACAATTCCGAGTAAATAGGCGGAATCCGAGTACTTTACACGAATTAATATCATATATGAGCAATTTTAGTCGGAATCCGAGCAAGAGGCGGAATCCGACTAATTCATACTTATGAATTCCGAGTCCTTCATAACTCAGCACATAATCAATTCTAACTTCATTTTCTAAACTGATTTCATGTATTCAAGTTATACAAGTTTCCAGAAATCATTCTAAACATATAACTAACACATATTGATCATAAAATCTAACATGCATACGTCCTATGATCATCAAATCATCAAAAACAATCGATATTCATATATATATCAAAACCGAACATATATAAACAAATAACCAACTATAAATCAGTAATATAACCTCTAGATGATTTCAAACAACCACAATAATGCAAGCAAGATGAAGGTTGATTTGCTTTTCTTCCTTTCTTTCTTCTCGGCCGAGAGCAACTCAAAGAAAACCCACACACACACTTTGTCTATTTTTACACACAATGAAGTATGGTGGTGAGAGTGGTTGCCTATACAAGGCGTGACCAACCCAACCAAAGGACATCCCCCATCATTTTATTAATTTATCATTTTCAAATAAATAATAAAATAAACCAATTAAACAAACAACTATTAAATAACATATAATAGCAAGTAAACTCATAATTAACTATACTCCCAAAATTAATTAATTTAATTACCTTAATTAATCTAGGCCAGCAAAGAGGGTGTTAGTTACACTGGGAATATGGACGGACCAATTCTCTGATGCGAGATATTTTGTTAGAGCCTGTTTTTATATTAACACTGTAAAAGTCTTTGTACATCAAACAAGTTAAATCTTTTTGTATCTATTATGTAATTAAGAAAATTATATGTAATTAGCTTCCGCGTGCAGTAAATTTTATGTTTAAAAAGTACAGTGTTACAAAAACAAAGCCCAAGAATACATGGAAATATAGATAGAAGACCAATTTGTATATCATAAATTGGTCCGGGTTAAAATTAATCGGTGTAGGACTATACATAAAAACTCTTAAATTAGTTTATAGTTAATATTCCACGCTTTTGTAGCATAACATAATGTGACATTCAACAACGTGATATCCTCTTGATAGGTGAAAATGCAACAAAAGTTGGAACGTATGCAAGAGCATGTGTTATCAAAATGTAAGAAAATGCAAGAAAGATTAGGAACATATGTAGTTTGGCATTCTTGTGCTTGAAATGAATGAAAGGCTTTTGTTCATACTCCTTGTTTCTAATGATATTCGGTCACATTATCAAATACCTACACTCGTACATAGTTGTATATATATTGTCTACACTTAGTACATAGTTGTTTGTTATGCGTCGTTGTTCATCTTTGCATTTAGCACTCATATTACGAAGCATGATGACTAGCGAGAATGAGGTTATTTAAAAGAGTAGCCGGAACAATTATTATTGATGTATTTCATCAAATATTTTTATGTTGGTTGTAATAAACTCAACAATATTATATGATACATTATGTTCAATGCCGTGGTGAAGAAGGTTTATTCGAGATTCCACACTTATTTCATACTATGCCAATACGTTTCTTTAGACATGAAAGCATGCTCATGTGAATCACCTTACACGTCACACAAATGCTCATCAACGAGGATATATTATCCACGCTTTGCTGCAGAATTTTAGAATATACATATTGTTATTGGTGAAATCATATTTTCTATCAAATTAATTAATTTACTATTTTCTTCATCAAAATACTAAAGATTGTCTTATTTTAGTTATATCCATTTAGGTGTAGGTGTAAAATACCTGCAATTTAGATAAATATGAAAAAAAAAGATAATCTATCTAGATAACAAAAATAACCAAAAAAATATAAAATACGATTGATTTCATGAATATTTAAGTTTAAAACAAAAGAAAACAAAAATAGTTAATTGAATAAAAAATTTGTAGATAAATACGAAAAAGGGATTATCTATGTAAAAAAAGATAAAAGAAATAAAAATAATATACGATTAATATAATACATATTTAGGTTAAAAACAAAAGAAAGCAAAAATCATTAATTAATTAAAGTAAAAGTTTAAAGAGAATGAAAAAAGTTGATGCGGAAAGATTCGAACTCGGGCTGAAAACTACAAATCTATAACAAATAGCTACCTAACTACCATGCTAAGTGTTTAAATTGGATTAAGAAAGACATTATATATATATATATATCTCCATAGTACTCACGCAACGCGGCGACGACAAATAATTCTCACTCGATAATATGTCTAGCTACTTTCGATAAAGTTGGGGTACCATATTCACGCACTATAATGATGTTTAATAGTTTTCATCCTCAATATCTATACTTTTTTCTGCTTTTCAATTTCTTTATTGATTTAACTGTTTATTAATTTTAATTTAATTTGTTATAATATCTTATAGGTTACAAATTAATTTGCGTAGACTTGACTTTTTGAAACATTATTTATTATTATGGAATGTTTAGTTATTATAATGGTAATTAAGAATATAATTAAGTCTATATATTTGTTTCCTTTTAGGTTTAAATGGGGGTATATTAGTACTTTTATCTTACTTAATTTTTAAGAGTTTAAGCAAAAATGTTAAATGCTTTATAATGTGGTATATATATATGAAAAAGTTTATTTGAGAACCATTCTTAGTGCGAGAACCAAAGCCGTCCAATTCTCCCTCCTTCAATGACATTGCCCACCATGAATTCCTTACATGCACGTCGCCACAATTTATCCCTCCACGATCTCCATTTATAATTTTTCCATATCTTAGGAACGGCCTAGAGAGAGAGAGAGAGAGAGAGAGAGAGAGAGAGAGAGAGTGGGGGGGGGGGGGTAGGTTAATTATAGAAAAAAATAAAAATGATACTATTTATTTATTCTCCTAATAAATGTCTTGAGTTTTCTTAGGGCTTATTAGAGTCTTAATACATGTAGAAGCCAAGTGTCTTTGAGATATTTAGTTTGTATTAATGATGTCGATACTGAGAAATTTTATTAGGTATTAAACAAAAACTATAAATAACACTTTATGGGATATGCATTCTAAACCACAAGATGAACTAGTGGACTTGTATCAACAAAGTAGACTCAAAACTTCATTTTTTTTAGTCTTGTGTTGTGTAACTTTGACACGAGTAGTCGAGCAGTAGTTAGTGTAAGTTTGTGGGTTTTAACATTACAACCAAAATACTTTGATAACTATGTTTAAAAACTAGAGTAAACTAAATAAAGTAAAAATCTGCATATTTACGATTATTACTTATCAATAAATTGTTTACTTTATAGTAAATTAGACAATAACTTATTTTAGTATTGTGGTCTATGACTTGTGTGCCCTTTTCATAATTTTCCTATTTCTACAACGCTAGTACCCACTACACAGTCAATAGGGCATTTCACTCTTGAGACCATAGGCTACGAATAGTTTATTTTCCTCTTTTTAAGTTTCATTTCTGGTTTGTAGAAAGGCAAATGGAACTATGCAAGACAAGTAGACAACGACGACCAGAGACTGTAGGCTACGAACAATCTGTTACCGGTGACCGATAAGGCTGTCTATTCGATTGGACTCTTCGACGACTAGCAGAGATGGCCGACCGGGATCGTTTAACAAAGTTTTAATCGTGAAGCGGTTAAAAGATTTGAGCAAGGGATGTTCAGTTTCAACATCGTGTTCTCATTCCCCCTTTTTGGGTATTTTATTCATTGTTTAATATGGTTCAACGTCATTAGAGGTGTCATTCACTTATTTTAGGGAGGTCCAAAAAATAGCTGCATGTTTACTTGCTAGTAAAAGGAAACTTTTGGGGTAACACACGCCAAAGACATATACTTGGGATCGCCTTTGAGGTAGACTCAAAACTTCATTTTTGTTAGTCTTAATCGTAATTAAATGTGTTGTGTAACTTTGACACGAGTAGCTAGTATAAGTTTGTGGGGTTTAAATTTAAAATTAATTGGTGATGAACGGAGTTCCGAACTCTTTAAGCAAGTTACATGCCCTAACTTACGGGATTATTTATGCGTAATACGTGGATAATTATGGTTTACGTATACATATAACAATCAAAGTTCACAAATCACATGATGAACTGGGTTTACCTTCTTTCTTTCTTCTTTCTTTCTTTTTTTTTCTTTAATATTTATGATACAAATGACTCATAATTAGATATATATTCTACACCTAACTTAAGAAACAATTGTAGTTTTATAAGACTATCAATATTTCTCTAGCTAACCTTGGCGCTTAACCCCCGCAAACGTTTTTCCGTCGGAGATTGATGACACCCTGACAATACTATCATCTCTCACACTACATGAATGCTTACATGATCCAAGAAAAGAATTCTTTCTGATCATCAAGGTACCTTTTTTACTGCTCTTGGTACACTCTTTAAAAGCCATGAGAAAAGGGTCATCATCTTTAACTCTTCTTGATGAACTACTTTTCAAATGAGGTTGAAACACACAAGGAGGAAGAGGGAGTCCTAAGTCAGGACCAGCAGCCGCCTTGCTTGAATTCTCACACGGTGGCGGTGGTAGCAGCCGCCCTTCTTTGACGGGAGACTGGTGGTGATCAACCGCCACCCTCCGCTCCTCTCCGGCGAGGTTTTCGGGACCGGAATCTTTTCGAATACCTGGCCGGTTTTCCCATGAAAAAGGAATACTGCCACGCGATGAGTGATCCCTATAGGCGGCCTTCATGTTTTTAAGGTTTTCTGTACAGAAATTAACGAGAAAATTGTGTTTTATTTAGGGATTTATATAGAAAATGGAGAGCAAAGTTAGTTGGGGGAGAAGGGATTAAACGTGAGAGGGTTGGTTCTTTGTGAGATTATTGCACAAGTAATTAAATAGAAATAATTGAAGTGGAAGTTTTGGTTTACGTCAGAAAAGTATGCAAAAAAGTTAAAGAACTAACAAACAAAGATTGACTTGGTACACGGATATGTTTTTATTAAAAAAGAGATACTAATTATTTTTTCTACTTACCTTTATAATCGTTTGTATCGGTCTTAGCTTAATATCAAACGAGTCTATCGGGTTTGTTTTCAACACTGGTACGCCCCCTCCCCTATGTAACCCGTCGGCTTGGTAATTCGGTTCCTCACACCCGATCGTACATCCTCTCTCTCTCTCTCTCTCTCTCTCTCTCTCTCTCTCTCACTTCCTTCTTCCCTCTTTATATTTCACACACACACACACATATATATATAGAGAGGAGGGTTCAAACGAGAACTGTTTTTCGTACGAGAATTGCGAGAACCAATATTAGTCATTCCTTGGATATGGGAAGTTCATGGATGGAGAGCGTGGAGGGGATCAAGTGTGACAGGATGCATGTGAGGAATTCATGGGTGAACAATGACATTAAAGAAGGGGAATTGGACGGCTTAGATTGGTTTTCGCAATTCTCGTACAAAAAACAGTTCTCGTTTGAACTTTTGCCTATATATATATATATATAGACAAAAGTTCACGCGAGAACCGTTGTTAGCGCGAGAACCGCGAGAACCAATATATACCGTCCAATTCCCCCTCCTTCAATGTCATTGCCCCACACATGAATTCCTCACATGCACCCTGCCACACCTTATCCCTCCACGCTCTCCACCCATGATACTTCCCATATCCAAGGAACGGCTGAGATTGGTTCTCGCGGTTCTCACACTAACAACGGTTCTCGCATGAACCCTCCCCTATATATATATATATATATATATATATATATATATATATATTAAAACAATAAAAAAGTGAAACAAAGATTGGGTTAGTTTGTGCTAAGCCATACTAGATATTCGGGTTAATTGAAAAGTGAGAAAAATGTTATATATCGCTAATGTAGCATTTGGGTTAAAAAGGTGAAAAAGAAGGGTCATATTGATGGCCTAAGATGAGCGCATGTATCAGATTAATGAAGAATGTAAGAATATAAATTAGTGGATTGAACACGTTATCTTATGATGAATAGAATGATATATTGTTTATTAAGGAAATAAAGGGCACCAATTATTTTTCATTTGTAGACAAAAATATTTATATAATATATAAGCTCATGCTTATAAATATGATTTTTATGTGTTGATTTTTTCTTTTTGTCTTGTAACTTTTGGTTATCAAAAGAAGTCTATAAACTTAACTATTTTAAGATGGTGTTTCTTTTAGCTTATTTAGGGTTTATTTTTCGGACTTATTTTTTATAAGCTAGTTTTTTTCGTCTTATTTTTTTATTTTTAAGCTTATTATGAGGCACAACAAGAAATAAGCCGGAATCTTGAAAACATAAGCAAGAAAAAACAAGCTTATGAAAAGTAAGCCGAAAAAAAAAACCCTTTCATAAACTAAAACAAACACCCCTAAGTTTAAATATTCTTAGTTCGTTTTAGCAAGATGTGTTTATATTTACACATAGTCGTCTTCTCAAATAAATAAGTATTGTTTTTGCACAATATATTTTTTAGATAATAAAGATTTATAGATTATAATATTAATATCATTAAATAAATAAACGTGAACCAGTGCATGCTTGCTTTTGAGATTATCAGAGCTTCACACTTTTCACTTTCTTTGAACAGAGTTTCATTGTTTTTTCTTCTTCAAAACAAATATATTTGTTGCCTGGTTTAATTTTATTTTATATCATTTTTTATTTTTTGTGAGGATGGATTGTTTTCGGTTTATAATATATATATATATATATATATACACAACTTGTGAGTAACGAGGGAAACAGTATAAAGCCATGGTTGACCTCATCAATGAAACTCGACCCTTTAAACTTTAAGTACGATTGTCTCAGACATTTTTAAGATATGTGTCAAAACGCTAAAACTAAAAACATAGTCTCCTAAAAATGCAAGAATATATAAAAACAAACTACAATATATAAAAATATTGAATAACAAATCGAATAATTAGTATGCAATAACAAATTTGTTATCAGATAATCAATCAACAAAGAAACAGAAAGAAAGAAATTAGAATCTAAACAATTAATGAAAGTTAAACTAGAAAGCAAAGAATAAAAATTAGTAAAAAGTTTACATGACCTGTATGAGAAGTGAGAAGGTTCTCAAGTTTCAAATTTGTTTTGGAATTATAAGTTTTGTTTTTCAATCGTTGTTCGTGAATTGATAAGCACTGAAGCACTGAAGCAGAATCGCTAATCAAATTTGCCTTGACAACTAACAACCTTTGATTTTGATCAAGTCTTGTTGTCTTTGATCGCAGACTTCCTAAACTCTAAAACCTTTGATTTAGTTTTTCCTCAAAGTGCTAAACTCTCAGCCTTCGATTACAATTCTAAATTTTATTTCTTTTTTCGGTACAATTTTGTGTGGGTTCGTCCTACATGGTCAAACGATTATGTGCAATTTATTCATAAATTCGAAAAATCTATCTACCTACAATAATTTCTTCGCAGAATCGCAAACTTTAACTGTTTACGATTTTCTGCATTGCCTCATCATTTCTATTATTGATTAGCTATCTCCGTGACTAATGACTTCTTCTCCCCATGAAAGTAATTACTTTCTTTTATTTAGTAATAGTTTTTGTTGTTTCCGTTCTTAGAATTTTCGTTTTGGACCAAACAAGTATGGGCCTACACATATACAAGACTTAACATATCTAAAAATAATCAACCTCTACTAGTCATGAACCTTGGGCGGTTGTCTCATTGCACGCCCCATAAGACGGCCCTGACTCCCACGGTCTTTGAATCACATAAAAAGATCTTTTCGAGATTTTGGATTTGAATTGAAATAAGTTACTTCGAGTATATGAAATTGTGCTCGATGATTCATAGTGAGGATGACTCGTGGTTCAAAATGAAGTATTAGTGGTGTAACCACCAACGGATCTTAGAAAAATCTGATTAATAGAGGTGACAAGATAAACATATTGGATACGAGCAAGCGTGGAAAATACCACAAGTGTAACAAATTTTTTTTGTGAAGTCTATATTAAGAAATGTGAATATTATAGTTTAAGTGTCAGACATTTTTTAGTGTAAATAAATAATTTATATTTTCATACTTTTAAGTATGAAAATGTTAAAGATATCTCCATGTTATAAAAACTTACATTTTTTTACTTGAAATTTTGTCGATCTCTATTTATTACTATCTATACATATTTAAAAGTGTGAAAATTTCAAAATCAATTTGGTACGTTTAGAAGTTGTTAAATCTCAAAACTCGCTAAGGTTTCTCTTTTCTATTTTAGAAACTCTATATATTCTAGCGAATCCTATTTTTAATGAGTGATTCTTCTACTTATATAATTGATTAATCCGACGAATATGTGTGTTTCATTTATTTGTAATATAGCTTGAAAAGTATTGTATTTTATGTGGATAAACCAATTTAATAAGTGAAATAATCACCTCCCATTTTTAATCGAGTTGTTTCTTTAGTTAAACAAAGATAATTTGGAGGTATTAACGTTTATTTATATAAGAAATGAGTTAAATTATAGCAGTAGAATTAATTTGGTGACAAAATTGACCATTCTTGGCCTTCAACATAATATATTGTTACATCCATCGTACATGTAAACGTATGTCATCTACGTTGAAAACATATATATCTTATAAGATGTCGGTATTGACTATGAAGCTGTAAAAGTTAAAAGAATCATTTATGCATGTAAGTGTTAAAAAAACGAGAAATCGACATGTTCCGCATGAACATAAACTGGTAAAACTTGTAACCTGGAAAATCCAAAAACTAGGGTACCTATTGAACACGGGGCGGGTTTGGATTTTAAAATTTGATATCTACGGGTACCCGCCCATCCCGTATAATTTTAACTTATATATATATATATATATATATATATATATATATATATATATATATATATATATATATATATATATATAGACAAAAGTTCTTGCGAGAACCATTGTTAGTGCGAGAACCGCGAGAATCAATCTGAGTCATCCAATTCCTCCTCCTAAATGTCATTGTCCACCCATGAATTCCTCACATGCACCCTGCCACACTCTATCCCTCCACGCTCACCATCCATGAAACTTCTCACATCTAAGGAACGGCCGAGATTGGTTCTCGCGGTTCTCGCACTAACAACGGTTCTCGCATGAACCATCCCCTATATATATATATATATATAATATAGGAAGAAGTTTCATTGAGAACCATTTTTAATGCGAGAACCAATCTGAGCCGTCCAATTCCCCCTCTTTCAATGTCATTGCCCACCCATTAATTCCTCACATACACCCTGCCACACTTGATCCCTCTACGCTCTATATCCATGAATTCCACTTATCAAATCACCGGCTAAGAGTGGTTCTCACGATTCTCGCACTAAAATCGGTTCTCAATGGAACCCTCCCCTATATATATATATATATATATATATATATATATATATATATATATATATATATATATATATATATATATATATATATATATATATATATATATAGGGTAAGGTTCAACGTAGAACCTTCCTTAAACATAGAACCTAAAGAACTATTCTAGAGATGAAACGTGACACATTGTTTAGGGGCAATGGAAAATTAAAAAAAGTAAAGAAAAAACTCATGCTACTGATCGTAGAACCCAGCGACTAAGCCAAAAAAACTCACTTACTTTAAATGATCATAACTCGTTTGTTTTTTAAGATTTTAACAAAAAAATTATATCATTAGATTCAGTTTTTCGTCCTCTTTCAAACAAGACCGGGCTTGATATATTTCTGAAACTTTTTTTTTTTGAAATGCAAAGTTTGCATTTTGAGATGGGTTCATTCAAACCCAAAAAAATCCGTAGGTGCTGTGTTCATTCAAACGTAAATGCAAAATGCAAAATCCGTAGTTTGCATTTTGAGCTGGGTTCATTCAAACCTAAATGCAAAATGCAAAATCCGTAGTTTGCATTTTGAGCTAGGTTCATTCAAACCTAAATGCAAAATGCAACAAAACGAAAACGCAAAATATAAACATGCAGGTCATCTAGATGCTTCCAAAATGCAAAAATTATGAAATGCAAAATGCAAATCCAACATGATTTAAATGAAAATAAAGCCCAAAATGCAAAATTACACATTAAAATCCAAAATGCAAAATCCGAATAGAACACAAATGCTGCCCAAAATGCAAACAAATTTTTTATGTTAAAAAAAATTTAGAAAAATATGGGAAGAGTGATCTTGTTTGAAAGAGAATTAAAAAACTAAAAGATTGGTATAATTTTTTTGTTCAAATTCACAAAACTTAGATTCAGTTTTTCGTCCTCTTTCAAACAAGACCGGGCTTGATATATTTCTAAAACTTTTTTTTTTGAAATGCAAAGTTTGCATTTTGAGATGGGTTCATTCAAACCCAAAATGCAAAATCCGTAGGTGCTGTGTTCATTCAAACGTAAATGCAAAATGCAAAATCCGTAGTTTGCATTTTGAGCTGGATTCATTCAAACCTAAATGCAAAATGCAACAAAATGAAAACGCAAAATATAAACATGCAGGTCATCTAGATGCTTCCAAAATGCAAAAATTATGAAATGCAAAATGCAAATCCAACATGATTTAAATGAAAATACAGCCCAAAATGCAAAATTACACATTAAAATCCAAAATGCAAAATCCGAATAGAACACTACATGCTGCCCAAAATGCAAACAAATTTTTTATGTTCAAAAAAAATTTAGAAAAATATGGGAAGAGTGATCTTGTTTGAAAGAGAATTAAAAAACTAAAAGATTGGTATAATTTTTTTGTTCAAATTCACAAAACTTAAAAAGTTATGACGATTTAAAGTTTCTGGGGTTTTTTTAATCGAGGTTGTTGAAGTAGAGATTTTTCATGTTTACCCTTTTCTTTCTAAATTAATACATGATAATTACAGTTTTACCATATTTAATCTCATCCATTTATTTTGATGATTCAATTGTTCAGATTGGTTCTTTAGGTTTTTTGTTTAACATATGTTCTTTATTGATGCATTCTATCTCTCTCTCTCTCTCTCTATATATATATATATATATATATATATATATATATAGGGGAATGTTTAAATGAGAATGAAATATTAATTGAGAATGTGAGACTAAATCTTAGCCGTTCCTTTTGTAAGTGGAATTAATGAATGGAGAGCGTGGGGGAATCGAGTATGGCAGAGTGCATGTAAAGAATTCATGGGTGGGCAATGACATTGAAGGAGGAGAATTGGACGGCTGGGATTGAGCCTCTCATTCTCAATTAATTTAAGGTTCTCATTTGAACCTCCCAATATATATATATATATATATATATAGGGAGGGGATCCACTAAAAAGAGTTTTATTTTACAAAAAGTAAGGAGAAATCTCAGCCATTCATTTTCTTCTAAAAAAGTGGTTTTTTCCTTTTTTCTATTAAATATTAAAAAATGCAGAAAAGGGTATAATCGACCTTTTACAAAATTCAGTTCCTGAAATTTAGGTATAGATTTTTAATTTATTTACATCCTACAATAATACAATTTTTTTTTTTCAGAAAAACAGAATTTCTATTAAATATTATGATGCACAAAAAGAAATCATCAACCTAAAATATTCAGATTTTCGGATGAATTACTTTCAGATTTATTAACTATCAAAACATAATCATCAAACCATACATCAAAAAACAGAACAGAATCATCAAACCATTAATGAAACCATTCATCAAACAGAATCATATGATAAACAAAACACCGTGCATCTTCATCGGACAATAAGAGACTATGCATATGACATATTTACCAAAACAAAGAAAACAAAACTATGATTCACAACCACCATTTTCACATATAGAAAAATAACCCATTTCCTTACATTCAAGTTCTAAAATTGATGAATGATGTGCATCCAGTGTTATGCACATAGATAACCGATACTTCTGATGAACAACTTTCATTGAAAAAAAGATGATTTCAGAAAATATATGAATACATCATAACAAACCGTTCAGATATTGGAATGTGCATCGACAACTTCAAAGGTGGGTTCACTGGCGACGGTGGTCGGAGACGGCATAACAGATAGCGAAGCCCTAATCTGTGGCGGCGGAGAACCCTAATCTCTGGCGGTGGCGGTGCAACGAAACCCTAATGTGTGGCGGCGGATAACCCTAATCGAAATCCAAGATCGAGAAAGGTAGTGGTGGTCTGTGACACAGCGACGGTAACCCTAATGTGTGGCGGCGACTGACAAAAACGACGGTGGAGGAATAAATCTCGTAACCCTAGATCTCGTAACACGACAGCAGCAACTGAAGATCTCGTAACTCGACAGCAGCGACTGGTGTGAGTCGACTGGTGTGAATCGACGATAACCATGAGCGATTGAAGATCTCGTAACATGTTTCTTTTCATGGAGGCGGCGATTTGGTGGAGTGGAGGAACAGTGCGGCGGCGAATCTTTTGATCTCCGGCGGCGGCGATTGCAGATCTCGTAACCTAGATTTGAGAAGCCATTGTCAAATTTTTGTTTCAGGGCAGGGAGGGACGTCGATGATATACGGAGGGCCGGGAGGAAACGCAGGTTTTGGATGATATACGTCGTTTCTAGGGAAGGGTGAAATGAACGTGGGTGAGAGAAAAATTACATATTTTAGAAAAGTTCCTAAATTACCCTTATGGTAGTTTTTTATGGTAGTGACACGTGTCAAGCCCAGGTTTCTCCTTACCCTTTTTACCCTAAAACTCTTTTTATTTGATCCTGATTCTATATATATATATATATGGTTAGTTTCAATAGAAACCTCCCTTAAACAAAAACCTTAAAGTCTCAATTTCAACCACTCATCTAAAAAGGCAAGATTAGAAATTAATAATTTGATAAAAAAATCCACATCATGCTCCAGCCTTCTAAAAACCCATTTTTTTATATTTATTTTACCCCTCAAATCCTTAAATGACCATAACTATTTCAATTTTTTGAATTTGAACAAAAATATTATACCAATCTACTCATTTTTTAATCATCTTTCAAACGAGACCACTCTTCCTGTATTTTTGTTCCCCTTTATATATCACTTAAACAGCAGGTTCCCTTATATATAACTTAACATTATTTTCGGCTGCCCCTTCTATATAATTTAACATCAGGTGACGAAAATGATAAAATTCCTCATTTTCGTGTCATCTTATATATCACTTAAACAGCAGGTCTCGAAAATGATAAACATTTTCTCATTTTAATCATTTTCGTGTCCCCCTTATATATCATTTAACAGCAGGTGACGAAAATGATGAAAATGACAAAATTTATCATTTTCGGGACCTGCTATTGCGTGATATAACAGCAGGTGACGAAAATGATGAATTTCGTCATTTTCATCATTTTCGTCGAATTTTTTTTCAGAAATATAGGAAGAGTGGTCTCATTTGAAAGTGGATTAAAAATGAGAAAATTGGTATAATTTTTCAAAAAATTGAAATAGTTATGGTCATTTAAAGATCTTAGGGGTAAAAAAAGGGGGGGCGGATTTGACCATAATACCCTTCCGTCTAAAATTAAATCTTATAATTGTTTACTTATTTACAATAATACCATTATAGATCTTAACCATTGATTTGATCGATCTAACGGCCATGAATGAGACTTTGGGGACTTTGTTTAAGGGATGAGGTCTTTGTTGATCCAATTTATATATATATATATATATATATATATATATATATATATATATATATATGCATGTTTTTATTAATATGAAAAAACAGAACTATTAAAAAACTTAAATTTCTCACAACTACCTAACTTATCTCTAGTAGCCCTCACCGTCTACCCTAATTTTTTTTTTTAGCTTCGATATCTAGAGTTTGCAAGTCTGCGAGGATCGAGAGTACAACATGTAGCCACTAGCTAAAATCGATCAATAACGTCTCATTCAATCATAACAGTTTTTTGTTTCTACGAAGCTCTCATCGAATATATTTTTTGATTTATGCGAGTGATTTATTAATTATTTTTTATTTGTTTCTATCATTGTTTATTGTTTTATTATGAATCTGAACTTGTTGAAAAAACAACAAAAATAAGAAAAAGCTCAATTTAGGGTACACGTGACCCGAACCGTGGATACCCGCCTCCCTTCGGGTAACCGTACAACGGATACCCGCTGTTTGCAGTTCGGTTTCGGTTCCTAAAACTAGGCACCCGCCCCGCAGTTACGGTTTACAAAAAATCCTCTACCTGCCTCGCCGCGCCCCGTCATGTGAGCACCCTACATGTATAAGAGCACTCACAATGGAGTGCACACGAGCTCGTTATAGAGCGAATTCTCCACTGTCGCGAGTTGCATCCTCGTTATTCGCATTACATGTTGCTCATTGTTCGGTTATTTGTGCTTCTGGTGACGAGCCAAGGTGTCAGTTATATTGTTTTTTAATGAATAAGGTATAAGATAAATATTTATGGGTGGGTCGAGTGATAGCAATTATCATTATAATTGGTCAAATGAGAGTTAGTAATAGCAATTATCAACACAAGCGCTCTGATAAATTTCTTCTAAATCGACCAAATATCTACGAATCAGACTTAGAAACCAAAGTACTTCTTGGAGCAGTGGTAAAGCATCAATGCTAAGGCGCGCAGATAATTAGCGGAAGTTCCTGGGTTCGACTCTCGCTACATGCAATGTACAGTTTTTTATTTATTTTGCATTAAATCATGGTTGTACACTTCCATTTTCTTTACTTTTCTTAAAGATTTTAAGATTTTTTTATTTAATTAGTAATTTCAGTCTCCACATACATTTTTTTACTTTTATAACCTTTTATAGTTATATATTTATGTTTTTAAAAGTTAATTTATTATATAGCTTTTTTTATTTAGTATTTTTACTTAATGTTAAATTTTATTGTTGTGTTTAGTTTATATTCTAACATTTTAATTTAAAACCGTTTTATACGTTTAATAGAAACCCGCCGCAACGCGCGGGTTAAGAAGATGCTCGTTCATTCTTAATTGTTTAACAATTAAATACATAAACATAACCTACTAATATTAAGGATTCAAGATAAGATTATATCATCCATTTTAGCTATGAAAACAGGCATCGAGAGCAAAAAAAATGGGCCATCCTTCTTTTAATAATTGTCATTCAAGTAAATTGTGATTTTTCTTGAATTTAATACTGATAAAATACTATATCTTAGGATTGGGTGGCTTATCATTCTTAATTTTGGTGCGAATTAGGCAGCTATCAAAATAAAATATTATTAGTCCCGTCTCAATATCGAAATTAAAGTCTAATTCTTATCTTTATAACAAATTAACTTTACGTGTTTTAAGTGTTTTAGCATCTTTGATAATTGATAGAAGCATGCATTTGTACATTCTAACAACAATTAAGTACTTTCCCATTGGCCAACTCCACTAATATTTCACTAGCTAACCATAAAAGAGGTAATTAAAATATGAGTTCATTGCACCAATGGTCTTTTAACATCCTATAGTTACGGATTTAGTCCTTTTTTCAAAAAGTTGCAAGGATAGTCCTTTAACTACCCAAAAGTTGTACTCATGGTCCTTTTTAACGTTTTTCGTTTGCTAGGTCCGTTAAGTCAGGGGTATTTATGTCTTTTTACCATTTATTACCATTTTAGTTCATTTAAAATAATATTTTAATCTTTTTATAATAAATATCAATTATAATCTTTTTTTTAAACATTTTTATCTCACATCATCTCTCTTTCTCTCTCTCACGCACTAACAACCGTCTCCCTCAAGCTCCACCTAGAACCATCGCCTTGCCACCCTCTGCCGCCAGTCACCACCTGTATGCCACCAAAGACACCACCACTAGCCACAACCGGCGCACCACCGACGCACCACCACCACTAACGCACCAGTCGTCGCCCACCTATGTCGCAAAACCAGAAAACCCTCGAAAACCCTGTCATCACCACCGCACAACTCTACCTCTGTCGCAAACTCACTGCCACCGCCCAACTCCACCTCTGTCATCACCACCGCCCAAACCTCAATCACATTCATCGCCCAAACTCGAACGAAAAACTCAAAAACTCTAACAAAAAACTCGAAATCTTTTGTTGCGGATCTCGAAAACCACAGTGGCGAGTTAGGGTTTTCTCAAATAAAATCTTTTACCCAAAACTCGAAAACCTTCGTCATTTGTTGCAGATCTCCACCCAAAACGAGAATGAATGACTGTGGCGGTTTGACTGTTGCAGATCTCCGCCCAAAACTCGAAAACCCTCGTCATCTTTTGCCCCATAACCACCATCGACGAACTACGCCTACTACTCGTCTCACTAAACGAGAATGAAGATCCAAACGGGGCGGGGTTTGACTGTGGTGGTAGTAGCAGCTCAGGCGGCGACGGAGGTGGTATGGATGATTGTGGCGGCGATGGCTATGAGAGAAAGAGAGGGGTGGGTTTGACGATGCTAAGGTTAGGGTTTGAATATGTTAGGACTTGTTGCTTGTGTAATTGACTCTAGATATTATATTGAAAATAAATGAAAATAAAGACAAGGGGTATAATAGTCAATTTACAAAAACTAACAGCTTTAATTAAAAGAAAACATTAAACATTACCACGGGTGCAACTTTTGGGTAGTTAAAGGACTGTCCTTGCAACTTTTTGAAAAAAATGACTAAATCCGCAATTATTAGATAGTTAAAGGACGATTGGTGCAATTAACTCTTAAAATATTATATAATCCAAAATAGTCTTTCAGGATTGTATATTTCATATTCTCAACCGTTTCGCTATCATCAATCCATTATTAAAAAACAAGCCGAAAATAATCTTTTAATATACCAATTATATAAACGCTACATTCCAAGTTTATTAAGGAGAGGAAAAAAAACAATTTCCAGAAAATATTAGCTTACCCACCTTCAAATCCTTCTCTTCCGGCCTCTTCTTTTCATCGTTAAATGAAATCAATATAAGTCAAATCACTTCTTCGAGGTGTAGTGCTAAAAGACTAATGTTCTAAAATTATATTAAAGTTGGCAACCTCTCATACTTTAGTCTATCTTGATTAAATTATGTTGTTATTGTATATTAAAGTTGAATATTGACAATCGTCCTAGCAATAAAAACATGAGAAATTGTGATTCTCATGAGATATTGAGAAATACACATTTAATTATTGACATGTGTTTATCTTGCTATGTGCCAAGTAATTCTCCCTCCCTCCCTCCCTCTCTCTCTCTCACTCTCCCTTTCTTTCTCTCTCTCTCTCTCTCTCTCTCTCTCTCTCTTCCCTCCTTCCCTTCCTTTTATTTCTTCTTTTATCTTTACATAACCTACAAAACTAAACTATCAATTTTGTATATTAAAAAACATTAATTAAGGCATTAAAAATATATAGAAAGTAAAATGAATTGCCATAAAAAAGTAGAATGAATTCACTGTTTCCACTTTCCCAAAGCATGAATTCTAACGCACATAATTTCTTAAAATAAACTTTTACAAAAATATAAAAATAAGCTAAGAAAACTAATCAATATAGCACGTCCAAATAGATGAAGTTATTTAAATTATTTAAGAAGTCATTAAAGTTTATAATCTTTTTTTTAACAAATATACGATCACCTTCATCGTTAACTTTTGATATTTATATTTCGAATCTTATGTTCATATTTTTTCTATGGGATGTGTGTATTACGATTTAATAATATGATTATATATATTTGCTTGCAAATATAATTTTAACTTTTTAATATTAGAACATGTATTATCTCCAATATACGATACCAGCTTTGAATTTAAGAATAAATTTAATTTTGTTGTTATGTTATTTAGTATATTAGATTAAATATTTGTGTAATACATAAATTAATTAAAAAATAATAGATATTGAATATTAAATAATACATTAAATAGTTATAAGATACAAAATAAACCCCGCGCAATTGCGCGGACCAATAAAAAGACTCGTTGGTTTCATTTTCCAATATAACCAAGATACCACTGTAACAATTTTATGTGTCAATGACTCGGAACATCCGTAGTGATAATTAGCATTAATAACTTATCACTAATGTAACACTTGTGTTTCATATATATAATTTTAGAATTAATTCATATAGATAGAATGGGTATTTTAACCTGATTTTTAATCACACGCGGGTCACTTAACCCGATTTCACATACCCGACTTCAAAAAAAACTTTCGGCGACTTCACAAACCTTTCGTAAACTTCATCGAGAAGCTTTTCAAATAAACCCTAAATTACCTTGGCGATTTCATAAGCAACAACGATTTCTCGAGGATTTCGATAGGTAAGGTTTAAGATTCAATGCCATTCATCATCTTCTTCTTCAATCTGTTTTTTTTTTCTTGATTTGGTTCTTCGTGTTAAGAGTCAACAGTGCCGTCAATATAATTTAAGTTACGGGTTTGTCCAGGTAATTTTCTTGAATCATATTCCTTTGATTTCATATGCTTATTCTTGATTCGTTTTTTATTGTTTTAATTTGATTATCTACTCTTCTTGAATCATATTCCTTTGTCACAATACTTGCACATTGTAGCTTTAGACACAAGTTTGGATGAATGTTTGGTGACACTGAATTCTGTATACTCGCTATTTATTTGTTGTTGATGTGATAACGAATGATTTGAGAATTTAAATACATTAACGTTTTTGATTAACTACTTTTATTCTATTTAATATGTTACACATAATGTATATTCAAACTTTATTTTCATAGTTTGTATTATGTTGCAACTTTACTGTTCACATAAATAGAAAGTTCACAAATCTTAGTATTATTTTTTGTTAGAAATTACTATTTGTGACTCTTTATGGCTTTATGCTTATTTCCATATATGTAGGAAGATTGATGGTAAAATTTGGTTATCAACTTTCTAATAATAAACTAATATACATTTATATATAGATCGACAAAGAAAAAACAAATAAATAGGGAAGAGACTAAGAGGCTTTAAGAGGATGAATACCTTCTTAATCTGTTAAGTTACCACATCCATATTTTTTTTGTTCTATAGGTCCAATTACTATAGGTTATGTTGGAAACTATATTGAATATTGTTTCAAGTGAATGATATGTATGATTAAAACATATTGTCAAATTATGAAACATGGGTCTGTATTTTATGATTTGGATTTAATTATAATCAGTTTCTAATGTATGGAATATGGATACATATTATTCCTACACTTATGTGAGTTGACTATTTAGGGTCAAATAAAATTCATATCCTTTTTTCACAAATATGTCTTTCTTAAGTCATTTTTAAATATTGATTCTTTATACTACTCTTGCAGCTTAATTTGCAATTATGGATATTTTGATTAAAAAAGACTTCAATCTTTAACTGCACTTGGTGCAAGAAGACATGCTGATCATGCTGTCAAAGTTCAAAAAAATATAAGTAATCCATGAAAAGTAAAGAAAGAAGTTTGCTTTCTTTTAAAGGCAAATAAAGAAGTTTGCTTCCTTCGCTAAATCAACACAATGCTTTCTTGAGATAGCTGTCTATAAGGTACACTCTTATTTCTTTTATCTTTTATCAACATTCTTTGTTTATAGTTTGTCACTATATTTTGGTTTATCTATCTGTTGTACAACTACCTATAGACTTTATAAATATATTTGCACTAATCTTGGGAACTGGCTTTCCACGGTAACCCCTGCTTTAATACATCCTTATTATATAAGCCCGGAACACAGATCGTTATTTTGTTATAAACTAGGTTAGAAACTTAAAAATATTCTTCAGGTATAGTTTTCTTTGATCACAGATTGACAATCCTTTCTCCCCCTTTCGTCATAATGATAATTTTGTATCTAACTGTATAAAGGCGGGTGCACATCTATGAATATACCCTCTCATGTAACAAGAAGTCTTTCCTCTTAAGCAAGGGCATTCGTAAACTTGATTTCTCTCCCTTCTTGCCTATTTATAAACCCCTGCCACCAATTATTGACCTGTATGTTGCAATTATTGACCTGTATGTCGCAAGTACATACTACATATTTGTACGAAAAACAGTACTTATTTGAACCGCTTCTTATATATAGGCAAACGTTTATACGAGATGTTTTCGTACGAGAACTGCGAGAACCAATCTGAGCCGTCCAATTCCCCCTCCTTTAATGTCATCACCTACCCATGAATTCCTCACATGCACCCTGTCACACTTTATCCCCCACACACTCTACATCCATGAACTCCGCTTATCAAATCAACGACTAAGATGTGCTCTACATCATGCGAGAACCGTTGTTAGTGCGAGAAACGCGAGAACCAATCTCAGTCGTTCCTTGGATATGGGAAGTATCGTGGATGGAGAGCGTAGAGGGATATAGTGTGGCAGGGTGTTTGAGAGGAATTCATGGGTGGACAATGACATTGAAGGAGAGGGAATTTGACGGCTTAGATTGGTTCTCGCGGTTCTCGCGCTAACAACGGTTCTCGCATGAACTTATATATATATATATATATATATATATATATATATATAGGGAGGTTCAAATGAGAACCTTAAATAAATTAAGAATGGGAGACTCAATCATAGCCGTCCAATTCCCCCTCCTTTAATGTCATTGCCCACCCATGAATTCCTCACATGCACCCTGCCACACTAGATCCCCTCACGCTCTTCATCCATGAATTCCACTTACAAAATAAACGGCCGAAATTTAGTCTCCCATTCACATTTAATTTCTCATTCTCACATGTACATTTAACATGAGAAGTTAAATTAGGCCCAACAACTAATTAATGTATGTAATTGTAGGATAAGATTGGTTTGATGGCTATTGGCTATCGAGGTTCACAGAATCACAGGTATAAATTTGTTTTTCTTAAGCAGCAGCCATGAAAGTTTATAATATGTAAAATTAAGATTAAGATATCTTTAATAAATAATCAATTCGGCAAGAATTACTATATATATTTATCCAAGAGTATGAGTTTTTTAGTACTATCTTTAATAATTATTGTTAGTCGTTTTTTAATTTGGATTTTAACTATGCTATGAATCCTAAAACTCGAGGTCCCGAGGAAAAGATGATCCTGTACACATGTTGCATTCGCTTAAATATACCTGTGTAGGCAAAAGTTTAAACGAGAACTGTTTTTCATACGAGAACTGCGAGAACTAATCTGAGCCATCCAATTTCCCCTCTTTTAATGTTATTGCCCACCCATGAATTCCTCACATGCACCCTGCCACACTTGATCCTCTCCACGCTCTCCATCCATGAACTTCCCATATTCAAGGAACGGCTGAGATTGGTTCTCGCAGTTCTCGTACGAAAAACAGTTCTCGTTTGAACCATCCCCTACTTATGTAATATCTTTTCCCTTACATTATTTACCTGATTCATATTAGTTGTAGGCTTGTAGCTTTTATGGATGAGAATTTAGGTTTTCAAGAAGTAGGGTAACCTATAATATCACAATTAATACTTAATTTTAGCACTTAACTTGATTAAGTGAGTAGAAAAATAAATATGAGTATTTGGTAGGAAGATACAAAACCCTAAGACCATCAACATCCATCACATGTTTCACATGCTTTTTTACCTGCCAAATCAGCGTCACATCATTCCCCCACCATTCCCTCATCCCATCATACAAACTCCGCATCCATCACATGTTTCACATTACAAAAAGGAAAAAAAACTCATTCTCTCACACATCTCCGCTCATGCACGCAATTGGGGTCACTACCGTGACCGTGAGCCTCCCCCTCACGAAGAGGGGCGATGGTTTCACATCCGTGAAGAGACCTCACGAGCACCCTCACGGAACCGATGCTCCCGGTCTAAGATAGAAAACATAAATAATACATAAAGTGATGTACTAGATCCTCCTATAAGATCTTCATACTTATCTTTGTATTCATAAAATTCATAAAAGTGTTAAAATTAATTATGGAAGTAACGACAAAGTTAACGAATTACATATTGTTTTTTGTAATGAATAAGAGGATAAAGTATGAGAAAATAGAATAAATATATAGAATTTTTAATACGTGATTATAGATAAGAATGATGATGGTAAAAGTTAAGCGAAGAAGGCTATGTTGACTATGATTGTTTAGAAATCATCGCATTACATATTTATATATAAATCAATAAACTATGTTTGACTTTTAGTTAAGAGCCGTCTCCAAATAAGAGAATGACAAATACGAACTTAAAGGTCTATAACATTTAATTGTTCTTATAATATATAACTGAAAATTATACGGGTAGATTTTAAAAAGGAAAAAAATTTAATAAAAACATACTAAATAGTAATAAAAGATGAAAATGAAATGGAAATTTTAAAAGAGTGATAGACAGTTTCAACACTCAGGCTAGTGATGTAAACGTCGACACGAGTTTGAGGACAAAAAACATTTTAAGTTTTAAGAAAAGTACATATAAATTTTTTTAATAATTTTTATTCGAATTTCACCAAAAAATATCAAATTTAGAATCTCAATTATAATTAAATGGATAATCAACATTTATCAATAATTTTTTTGTTAAATACATTTGATACATCTTAGTCTTTTATATGTATTGGAAAAGTGTACATATTAAACAACCGTGAATGAATAATCCATTAAAAAGATAAATCAGATACGTAAACAATGTCAAATATATGCTAACCAATGTAAAAGATATGGTATGTCTATTTAGTAGCATCAACGATATGTATTAATATTATTACGAACATTTTAAACTATATTCTAATTATTTCAACACACAGTATTATAATGTTTGTAAGTATTACAACACCAACCATATATATTACTAACCGCATATATTCCGTTCTACTAGGTATAAAAGTATTTACCTCTATATACGAAATGGCTAAAGGAACATCAATAATTTTAATATGAGTAAGGAAACTCATGACAAATTAATTCTAATCATATCAACACACTTATCATAAAATCAACTCTTTTTATTCCTTAAAAGAAAACTAGATAATATAATAAGCATATAAAATTCACAAGATAAAGTCTACACGTTATATAGAAATTTTTTGTTTTGGATGACTTTATTAGTTCTAATTTCTACCATTTCTCATTCGATATTCTTTGACCGTCTTATTTAATTTATTTATATCGTATGATTTTTCTCCTATAACATATTTTTTATCAATATTATGGTGTGTGTGAAGTTCGACTCATAAATAAAGACATGCAATAGAACAACAGTACAACACTGCTACCTAATCGTGTTGTCAAGGGGTATAGTTGAGGTAAAATATTGACAATCATACTTCTACCCGTAGGTAAAAAAGTTGAATCCTGAAAAATACCTCCGGCAACATGGAAAGGAAAACAATTAATCAATAAATAAAAAATAAAAAAATATAAAATAGAAAAAATAGAAATACGACTAATTTGATTTAAATGAAAGGTCAAGCTCTTTTAATTAAATTGATACATATTAGTCTTTTTATTAGAAAATTAGAAGATAGCTATGGTTATTTAAATTAAGAAACTATATATATGTTGATTATGTCTGAAAAGGGTTAAAAAAATAAAAACCCAATAGCTGTGTTCTTAAATGGACATCGTTGTGATGACTCCCTACCATGGTTTTAAAAAGCTCCTCTTGGCTTCGCCAAGTCTTGAGGCTTGACATTGCCGCCACACCAAAGTCCAAGGTTTGGACGTAAGACTTGACGTATGCTAAGGCCCAACTTGAGGTGTATTTACCATTATAAGCTTTGCTTTTTGAGGCATAATAGAAATATTGAGTCATATAAGCTGAATTTATATAGCTATTCAGTTATAAGGATGATTGAATATACTAAAATGAACAAAAAGATAGATAAACTATATTCTAAATCTATAATTAGGTGCTTTATTTGTATAACTTTTTTTTTTAAAAGTCATACCATTAAAATACCAAGCCACCAATACAACAGTTACATTACATACCTTGTGGTTTGCAAGGTGCAAAACCACTCCTACCCTATAGTTATGTGGCAGCAAATAGTACAAGAGAGAAACAAAATGTCCAGGGCCACATACATAAGAAGATAACACACAACTCAGGCCTTAAAAACAGAAACATATATCTGCGCATATATACCAGTCTACAACTACTTTTGTGAATTCCCAATATAGCTGCAAGAAAAAAAAAACAGAACCTTTATATCAATGCCTCCTCCAGTATGTGCAGTTCGTCTTTTTCAAGCCAGTTGGGGAAAAGATAGCCAATCCTTCCAGTTAATTCTTCGATCTTTAACTCTGACATTAATCCACCGATAGCTCTGCACTTGACACTCGGTAAATAAATCCAGGAATTTATGTTTTCGTGCATCGAAGACCAATCGGTTTCTATCCTTCCAAATGATGTAAAGACATGTCCAAAACGTAGCTTGCCACATCACATTTTTGTCGTTAATGATATCTGCAAGTAATAAATCATCATGAAAGCATTTATTCCACCATTTAAATATGTTCTTCCACAGCTCCTTGATCTTGGTACACTCCCAAACTGCATGATTTAAGGTTTCTACACAACCTTCACAACGAGGACATAAAGTGGACGGAATGTCCATCCCCAATTTATCTAAAGATTGCCTAACCGGGATCCTTTATTGCCGTAACCTCCATATGAATACATTTACTTTTTTTTGAACTAATTTACACCAAATAGTCTCCTCCACCCTCCTATTCCTATTGAAACACAAAGGCTCCACAATTTCTTTCTTGTTTTTGGTAGTAAAGATACCATCATTGAACAACCACCTCCTTTTGTCCCTCAAACTGTTCTCTATTCTTACATTTCTAACCCACCCCATCAATTCTGTAAATTCACCTTCTTCCCTCCCTCGTGGTTCCCGTCTCCAATCCCACTCCCATTCCCAAACCCCATTATTCTACAGCCCTCTATCTATCACCTTAGTATCTTTATTAACCTCCAATTCGAACAACCTTTTGAACCTATCCTTGAGTTTAACATTTCCTAACCATCTATCCTTCCAAAAGAAATTTCCCTTCCATTACCCACTTCCCACCCAATTGAGTCACCAATATTAATGTCTTTCTTTTCTAGCAACACCCCTACTTTTTTTATGTTACCCCAAACAGAATTAAATCTAATGCTATTAGGATAACTACCTTCTAGCCCCCCTCCCTCCCCATATATGTGCTTAATAACCCTTACCCACAAGCACCCTGGTTCGCTAAAGAACCTCCACCACCATCTATGAATAAGGCTCCAATTGGCAGCTTGAAGGCTACCAATTTGAAGACCCCCAAACTGAAATTTATCTAAACATTGATTCCAATTGATCAAGTGAAGTGTTTTATTTGTACCCGACCCCACCCCCCCTTTACCCCAAAAAAATTTAGAACGAATACTCTCAAGCTCACTTACTACTTTTTTCGGGGCTCGAAACAAAGACATGTAATACAAAGGTAAGCTACCAAGGATTGACTTTACCAAAGTTAGACGCCCACCAAATGAGACATTTTTTGATCTCCAATTGGACAACCGGTTTCGTACTTTTTCCACAATTTTACTCCAACTCCCAATTCGATTCATGTTTGCACCCACAGGAAGGCACAAATACTCAAACGGTAGGGACCCGTAGCCACATTCGATATTTTGTGCCCATACTTGTACTTCCTCCTCATTTACCCCTACCCCCATTAGTTTGCTCTTTCGCAGATTAATCTTCAACCCTGATAGCAACTCCAAACACTTCAACAACAACAGTAAGTTTTTTATATTTAAAAGACTCCACTTTCCAAACACTAGTACGTTATCCGCATACTGCAAATGAGATATTGAGAGTTCATTTGGGTTCCAGAGATCAACACCTTCAAATGTCCTTTTTTCCATCGCCTCTTTCATTAGAACATTAAAACTTTCCGCGACAATTAGAAAAAGGAAGGGTGCAAGAGGGTCACCTTGACGCAAAGCCTTTTTCCATATTAAATTCCTTCGAGGGCGCTCCATTCACTAAGATTGATATTCTTGAAGATTCTAAGCATGCCTTGATCCTTTGCACCACCTTGGCCCAAAACCCATCGCCTCCAAAGATTCAATTGAAAACTTTCAATTAACATTGTCGTACACCTTTTCAAAGTCGATTTTAAAAACCAAATATTTTGATTTTTTCTTTTTAAGAAAGTGAATTACCACATTTGCAATGAGGATTCCATCCAATATTAACACTATATATAATTAACACTATATATAAAATTGTCGTCTTAACTCAGGCTTTAAGAAACGTCGTGGCCTCTTCATGGCTTTCAAGGCTTGAGGCTTGAGGCTTGACCATACCACAACGTCGCGCTTCACGTTATTTAGAATCTTGCTCCCTACCAAGCATAATATTAAATCAAACCAAGTATGTAAAGTGTTAAGCTAGTTATTATTCAGAAAAAGTGGTATATAATAAGTAAATATACACACACCATATTTATCTTAGAATTAAATATGATTTGTTTTTTCCTTTTCTTCTTTAGCTTCTTAAATAAAAGAAAATTCAATAATTTTTGTCTACCATTAAATAATTTTTTATGATATATTTATTTATGTCTTTCATGTATAAAATCGTAACATGGTTTTATATCATATTCCGTATACGACTCTATAGTTTTACGATATTTTGGTAACCTATTCAATAAATTGAGAAATGTTTAATATAGTCCATATTTAATTCATAGTACTGAGGGATTAATCTTAGCTTTTGGATCAGTTCCATCAATTGTCCAGATTGAATTTTCATAAATCGGGTGGAATGACATTTTCATAATTACATGTGGTGCTTCTACAATCACATGTGATTGAATATTAAAAATTCAGGACTATATTTTTTATATGAGATTCATTAGACACAACTCTCAATAAATTATAAAACTTTACCAATATTTTATTAATATATATACATCAATAAAATGTAAACACATACATAATAGATTTAATTTTTTTTAGAGTAATCATATACATTGTTTTAAAAAAGTTTTCATAGTACATCATTTTAGTCCAAAAAAATGTAAGAATTTTTCTTACATTTCCATACGATGCATTAATGATTGTTTATATTAATTGGAAAGACCATTTTGTTTATATATATATATAAAAGTTTATTTAAGAACCAATTTTATTGTAAGAATCACGATAACCAATATGAGCCGTCTAATTTTCATTCCTTCAATATTATCAATCACTAATTAATTCATCACACTTGATCCCCCATGCTCTACAACCATGAATTCCACTTATCAAATCAACGGCTAAAATTGTTTCTCGCACTACTCACACTAAAATCGGTTCTCAAATGAACCTTCCTCTTTCTCTCTCTCACTCTATATATAAACTTCTTCGTAATATATATATATATATATATATATATATATATATATATATATATATATATATATAGTTAGAACCTAGAGAGGGGTGAATATGTTATATACTCACTTTTTAAAGTTTTTATAAGTATTTGCAAGAAATTAAAGAGATAGAGTTAGAAAGATATCACTAATCAAGAATGTTGAACACAATGATTAATAGTGGTTCAAGCAACGGTTAATAACCTTGCTCTACATCCACTTCTTAGCCTTACCCACCAAGAGTTGCTCCACTATCTTCTCTCTTTGAAGGTAGAGATAAACCTTTACAACTTCTCTTTTTCACTTACAAGAATTATCACTTCACTCTTGCACGTAAGAAAAAGATAACCTTAGTTCACTCTAATTATAATGGCTATAGTTGATCCTCACTTCTATCTAATTCTATAGGTTAAAGATGATCCTCACACTATTACAAAATATATGAAAGATTGAAGTAGTGTTTAAGTTTTGAAAGCTTTGACTCTTGCTTGATTCTTAATCTTGAGAGTTGGATGAATTATTAAAGAATATGAGCTCACAAGATATAGAGAGTATTCTGTGATTTTCAGATTGCAAGAGGTGAGTAAATAATGAGGTTTGAGTTGGTTTAAATGTCACACCCCGCTAAAGCGGAAACACGAGATATGACAGCACAAGGTTTCATAGCATGAGGTAATAGACAACACCAACCATAACATCAAGGATTTGCAGTACAATATTACAAAGTTCGAACCATTTGTTCTCAAAATATACATGTACTTTTAATAAAGTTTTATGATGTTGATGTCGTCACACGAAATGCACCTACATGCCATCACTTACTTATTTGTACCTGAAAAGCATGAAAAAAATGGGTCAACTACAAAGAGTTGGTGAGATCCATAAGGTTTTCGTATGCAAGAATTTTTTTTAATAATGATCTCATGTAGTAAAAATTAGGGGTGAGCATCATAACCGAAAAACCGAACCGAAACCAATAAAATCGTTAAAATCGAACCGTTAAAACCGAACCAAATGAAAACCGACGGTTCGGTTTTTAAAAATCCATTAACCGTTAGTTATTGGTTCGGTTTCGGTTTTATACCTCTACCCAAACCGATAAGAAACCGAACCGCTAATATTTATTAATTAATATTTTTATATATTTAATTAACTAAAAGTCAAAAAGAATAATAAAAAAATTAAAAAGCTAATATTTGTATTTTAGGAAAAAGCCCAAATTTATTTGGACTTTGGTCCATTTATGATTGTTTATTCCCTAGTCAACAAGTCCAGTAGTCCACCGTGAAAATTGAAATATCCGGCTGAGGCTCCCACTCTCTCGATCGTCTCTCTCCCTCTCCTCGTAAACCCTAGCCACCCAGTCACCCACCGCCATTCCGTTTTGCACGACGCCACGACTGCACCTCTGCTCGTCGTCGCTGCTTCTGCTCCCAGCTTCCGCTCGTCGCTGCCTGCCTGCCTCCCTCTCGACGCTGCTTCTGCTCGTCGCTGCCTCCTTCTCGACGCTGCTTTTGCTCGTCGCTGCCTCCCTCTCTGCTTCTGCTTCTGCTTCTGCTCGGTAACTCGGTAAGTGCTGTTCTACACTTCTGCTCGTGTTGTTCTACTCATGTTGCTAATTTCCTATAATTTTTATAACTTGTTATCAGTTTCATACTTAGATTTCTTCATTTTTACTGGTGAAATACTATGAACAACTGAACAAGTACTTGAAGTGTTAATTTGTTTGAGACTTTGAGTATTTATATGTGTTGCCTTGTTGTTGGTAAATGTGAAGTGTCAACAACTCACATATGTGATATTAAATACAGACAAAGCTATTATATAAAGACTATATGTGATATTAAATGCTTTAAATCAGCCAAAGGTATTAAGTTTTTATGTGTTGCTTTGATGTGCATATTTAGGTTGTACATCATGTTAACTTGGGTTGTACATCTTTGTTTGCCACCTCTTTATTAAAAAACACTTAAAATGATAAAATGGTTTACTTGATCATTTGATTTATAGATGGAAGCAACAAATAGCGAAAATCAAAGTCCAACACATGATGAACCGAGTAATAAGGAGCAAAAGGAGCCTGTTATTGATCTTGATGATGAAAATGAGAATCAAACGAAGGGAACCCGTGTAAAGAGGTCGTTTGTGTGGGAGCATTTTACTTATGTTGAGGGTAGTAAAAAAACTAAAGTAAAATGTCCTTATTGTTCAATTATAATGGCCGCGGGTACAAAACAGAATGGTACAAGTACTATGGCATATCATTTAAGAAATGTTTGTAAACGCTCACCACTTTACAATCAACAAGATGGAAAAAAACAATCTAAATTGTTTTTCAAACCCACAACTTCAGGAGAGTCCAAGAGTAGTTTGACTTCCCATTCTTTCAATCAAGAAAATTGTAGAAAATATTTAGCTAGAATGTGCATCAAAGACAATAGACCTTTTAGTATTGTTGATGATGAGGGGTTTAGGGAATTTGTATGGGAGATTTGCCCCATGTTCAAGATTCCGTCTAGATGGACCGTTGCTAAAGATTGTTTGGCATTATATCAAGAAGAGAAAAAGAAGCTTACACATCTTCTAAAAAATCAAACCGTGTCTCTCACCACCGATACTTGGACGTCGGTCCAAAATCATAATTATATGTGTCTTACCGCCCATTGGGTTGATGAAACTTGGACTTTGAGAAAAAAAATTCTAAATTTTTGTCAAATATCAAACCATAGGGGGAAGACAATAGGAAAGTTAGTATATCGGTGCTTACAAGAATGGGGTATAGAACGGGTTTTTACAGTGACCGTGGATAATGCTTCGTCTAATGATGGAGCAATTAAACACTTGAAGTCTATGCTCAAAGGACCCCGTTCTATCTTAGATTGCAAATATATGCATTTAAGATGTTGTGCCCATATCATCAACCTTGTAGTGAGAGATGGTTTAGATGAGCAATTTGATTCAATCAATAAGATTAGAAATGCGGTTAGGTATGTAAGATCATCACCTTCTAGGTATGATAGCTTCCTTGAGTGTGTTAAGTTTGAAAAAATAGAGTGCAAAAGTAAACCATGCCTTGATGTTGAAACCCGATGGAATTCCACATTCTTAATGTTGCAAACGGCGGAAAAGTATTCAGAAGCATTTACTAGGTATGTATTAGTATTCTAACTATTTTACTATTTTATATTAGTATATGATCATGTTTAATTTTTGTTAAAGTTTCTTTTTTCCTTTTGTGATAGACTTCATGAGATCGACTTCAATTATGGTTCTTACTTCTATAGCGAACTCAACCGTTGCAAGTGAATCGGCCTTTAGCACCGGTGGTCGGGTTATTGACAAATTTAGAAGCTCTCTTACACCAAAGACCGCGGAAGCTTTAATATGCACCCAAGATTGGTTACGGACCACAAAAGCGGACTTGCAAGAGATACCCGTCAACGGCCCATCACTACAAGAGTTAACGGACAACTTGGAGAATTTAGAAATTGGTAACTATTTTCCCATTCATCTATTTACTAATTAATAACTTATTTCATTGTGACTAATTTAATTAATTGTTTCTTATAGATTATTTTTCAAAGGAAGAAAAGTCACAAGATGACTCATTGATGGATGATGAAGAAGATTGAACTTTGAAGTTTCAATTATGACAAATGTTGGTTTAAGGTTGATTACTTGAACTTTTGCCACTTATGATTGCACAAACACTATATTGTAATTTTTGTTAATTTATAGTGCATCATACATTTTAGGTTTTTTGTAAAAGGTTGAACTTTTGCTATTTTATAGCATATTTTGTAAAGATTAAAGGTGGGTAACATTAGGCCCAATTTAATGGCTAGTTGGCTACTATTAGCTTGGTTATTTGCATTGTTGTGGTCTTAGTTTCGTGGCCCATATTAAAGTATTGAAGCCCAATAAGTTGGCCCAATTTTGATATAACGGTTAACCATTAAAAACCGATAACAAAACCAATCCGTTATTGTTAACCGTTAACCGCCCCGTTATTAACCGCTTACCCAACGGTTTGAAAAATCCATTAACCGATATTATCGGTTATGGTTCGGTTAGGGGTCAAAACCGAACCAAACCGATCCATACTCACCCCTAGTAAAAATATATTTAGGTGAAACATTGTCACCTAGCACAAGATGTTTTGAGTTGTCCACCTTTTTATAAGCACAACAACATATATTTTTGTACATTTGCAATATTTGCACTAATATATATTTTAAGGCAAAAACAATATTATTTTAATGAAACGTTGTCACCACCGAGGAATAACATTTTGGTTGTTCAAAACATTTTATAGCACAAAACATTTTTGAGTACACTAGCAATATTTAGTCGTGAGCCACTACCAAACCATTCAGACACGATGCCCCTCATATAGCCCTATCTCAGCGGTGAGTAAACTAACGTGAGAAGGATAAATATTTCCTCTTGAATTGTACACCTAAGGTTCGTCAACCCTAAGTGGGGGTTGTCCAGACCCCAAATAGCGCTATTCTACAAAACCGTAGGCCCACTTCTAGAGTTAATGGTAGTGTCACTAGATTTAACACTATATTCGGGGTACTTACACTGCTTTTTAACTCAGGCATTGCATAATATGTACATAACTTGTACTCAAATAATATCATTTAATAATTCATTTAATAGAACAACCATATATAAACATTTAAATATCATGTTTTTCACCCCAAAACATTTATAAAATCGAGTCAGAAGGGGCTATGATACTCACTCGGTAAGTTTGTGTACGCTTGTAATATGTCCTTGATCATACCAAAGCTTCCTACCTAGTACAAGAAATATATATCTATTAGACCTAATATTATTTATTTATAAGTGATATCTATAGATTATTAGTAATAATCAACTAAACCCTTAAAGGTTTTCCTATTTATTTAAAACATAAGATTTACTGAAATTTATAAAATTTTAAACCAAACTTAAAAGTTATAAATATGTATTTTAGAAATCAAATCAAGGTTCAATTTTTTTATATAACCTTAATGCATGTTTCTAGAATATTTAGTAAAAATATAGGAATTTATTAGCTACATATAATATTTTTACTAATTAAATTAGATAAAAATGTCACTGTTCAAAATCTGAATGACACACTGTGACTAAAAAGGCTGTTTGAGGCTCATACGATGTCATTTTAAAGTAATTCAAAAGGGAAATTATCAAAAACTCAAAAACGAAACTTTAAAAAAAACTAGACAGATTTTGACCTTAAAATGGTCAAGTTATGCACGTTTAAATTACATCTTGAGAATCTGGCAGATTTCCAGATTCAACACATGTAACTTATAAAATGCATTTGAAGGATCAAATATTCATAAAAACTTGTGGGGTCAGATTTAAATGAAAACTAACACTTCCAATTAAGTTTAGCAAAAAGAATCAAAAGATTTTGATATCTACAACTCCAGATATAACAAAAACAAGTGAAGAGTTTCAAAACAGAATACATCAGATTGTTTGTTCTTGAATTTTTTGGTGTTCTAACACCATTTCTTGTTGTTACAAGCTTAGATTCTAAGATTTTCCAAAGTTTTGCCAAATTTGTAGGTTAGTACAACACTAAATATGAGTTATTTGAAGAAAAATTTATAAGATCTTGCATAAATCCACACACAACTCGACATGCATGTGATAAATCATCAAGATCTTGAGTTTTTGGCTTAAAAATCGAAGTTTGCAAATATGATTGAAACATTTTTGAGATTTTATGAACAATCCACCATGAAACACTAATTTGTTCATGTATATTCAAGAACTTAAGCAAAAATAGAAGAAAATTCAAGAAAATTGTAGGATATGAAGAGTTAACCTTAGCAAAATGTTATCACACTTGAATGTTTAATCAATGCACACTTGAATCTTCAAAAATTGCAGAATTTTGAGTAATTTGGGGCTGAAATTTCATGGGTTATTAGTAGAGGGAAGAGAAGAAATGGTTTGAATATAGAGAGAGAGTGTCAAGATGGCAAATGATGGGATTTCTTGTGAAATGTAGTGTAATTATAAGTTGAAAAGGAAGAGAGAGGGTGAAGATGGAGGGGTGGATAGCCATTGGAGGGGAAAGGAGGTGTATGTTATTATTATTATATTTTTTTATATAAAATCTTTTATATATAAATATATATTAAAAGTATAATACAAAAATTAGGCTTCAAAATTGAGATAAAAGGCTTTTAAATCACAAAAATTATATAACTTTTTATAAATAATTAAAATAACTCAAATTATCATAAAAGTATAATATGTATCATATATAATGTAAAATCAATTAAAAATTAAATAGCTCAAACAAATCGCAAGTCGATCTAATGATCTATTACGTTTTAAGGGTTTAAACTTCTAACAGGGAATTCTAACAAACCTAAGAGTTTTATTGTATAATTTTTACCATAACTAAACTTATTACTTAATTTATATATTTTCATCTCACTTATACAATATTGACTTACAGGTTTAGATGACGGTTGTCACCGTCTCCCCTAGTAACTGAAATTTCGTCCCGAAATTTAATTTTTTGTTGTCTTTGTAGGGTTTGTCAGCAAAGAGGTGGGGATACTTGCATCTCATTTAGTGCTCACGTTCCCATGTATAGTCTGGTCCATGCTTTGAATTCCAATGAACCTTCAAGATTAAAATTTTTACTCCGTCTGAGTCGTTGTGTCTGTCGGACAAGAATGTCCTTAAGTATTTCCTTGATAAGTGGTTTGTTGTGCGATGTCTGGTCTATTCAATTGCTCATCACTGATATCCAACCAACTAAGTGGGGATCTACACTTACCTCCATAAAACGCTACATATGATGCATGTTAAATTCTAGAGTGATAATTATTTTTGTAAAATAACTCAACTAATGGAATATGTAAGTATCCCAACTACCAATAAAGTTAATTACACATGCACATAGCATATCTTCTAGTGTTTATGTTAATCATCCTGTTTGCCTATTCATCAAAGGATGACAGGGTATTCTCAAGTTTACTTGCATGTGTGATGTCTTTTGAAGCAATTGCCCCTATATTGGGATTTAAAATGACTATCCCTATTCATAATAATAGAAAATTTTACTCCATGGCACACCACCATCTTGTTGATGAAGATCTGAGCAAGGTTCTTAATCTTGTAATCCTATTCAACTGGTACGGCGTGCACATAATTTGTCTGCCAATCCACTATAGCTCAAATTGAATTGTGTCCTTTCGTGGTTCAGGGCATCTTAGCTATGAAGTCCATAATTACTTTCTTCTATTTTCTTTGTGGAATTTAAGGTTCTAGAAGTGATCAAGATGTATTTTGATCCTCGGTCTTAACCTCCTAGCATGTCAAACTCTTGTTGATATACAAGACTATATCCTTTTTCATTCCTAGTCACCAATCACATTCTTTTAAGGTTCTAACACATTTTATCTGCTCCGGGGTTGGTTCTAATACCTAGCCTTATGAGCCTCCTCTAAATTTATCATTTGATGGTTTGTGACCTTGGGTATCTAAACCCTATCTTCTCATTAATGTACTCCATCTGACCATGTCTTAAATCAATACTCTAAATGATGTAGCTTCTCAACTTTTAAGTTCTCTACTCTTAATGCCACCTCCTGAACTATATGTATTCTACTTTTCAGGCTTGTTTGAACGATTCATTCCAATGCTTGCACCCTTGATAGCTTTATCCGTTCTTTTAGACTTAAAGCATCAGCTACCACATTGACTTTGACGGGATGATATTTAATCTAACAATCCTAATCATTGAGTAATTCTTCCCACAATCTTTGTCTCATGTTAAACATTTTCTGGTCCAGTGTATATTAAAGACTTTTAATCGATGTACACGGGGCATTAAGTGTCATACAAATAGTATCACCATATCTTGAAAGTGAACACTATGGCTCCCAATTCTAAAACATGGATGGTGTATTCATTTGACTACACCTTAAGTTTTCTTGAAGTATACGCAATATCTTTTTTTTTTGCATAAATTACGCACCCTAAACTTTGGTGTGATATATCAGCGTATACAATAAGGTTCTCGCGTTCCGGCAATAATCGAATTGGTGCGTTACATGACTCATTCTTTAACGTTTGAAATGCTTATTTTTGTTTCTCTCTACACACAAATTTCTTATCTTTTTGTGTTAGTGTTGATAGAGGTTGTGTGATATTTGAGAAATTCGCGATGAATTGTCGATAGAAACTTGCTAAACCGAGAAATTGATGAATTTATGTGGGAGTCTCCAGGGTTTCCACATCTTTATGACTTCAATCTTGGTTTAATTCATATGAATTCCTTCCTCATTTATCACGTGGTCGATAAAACATACATCTTGTTTTTAGAATTTATACTTAGAGGGTTTCGCATACAGCTTCTAGTCCTTAAGAAACTCCAACATCATCTTTAAATATTCCTCATGCTCCTCCTACTTTCGTAATTAGATTACTATGTTGTCTAAGATTAAGATCACAAATTTGTCTTGGCATGCTATGCAATCCTACTCACCAAGTTCATAAAAATCGCCGCTGTGTTTGCTAATCCCAATGAAACGGCTAAAGATTTATAATCACTTAGTCAAGTCCTAAAGATTGTCTTAAGGATGTCCTACACACGAACTCTTAATAGGAGATGTCCTTATGAAAATGATATTTAAAATGTAATTTGCTTCTTGCAACCGGTCAAAATAGACTATTGATATGGGGAAGGGGATATCTATTTTTTTACGGTCATCTTCTTTAATTCCCTGTTTGTATATATCCATTCGTAGTGATTTACACTTCTACTATTCTCCTGTAATTGTCAAAAATTTCCATGGGTATGAAATTTCCTAACTTACTTCTAATGCAAAGGTCTTAGGGAATAGTTCTCACAAGATGGCTTCAAGTGACGTTGATTATAAACAGCTTTTGGCTATGTCCGAAATTTTTCTAAAAACAAAATCATGAAATTATTTGGTTTAACGTTATGACACCTCATGATCAAGTTAATCTCAAATATAGAACGGGAAAGGATGAGATGTCTCAGAAGAAAGTTGAGCAACGTTAGATTCTTTAAGTCGACCAGGTATCCTACTTATGAGACTATTATTGAAGTGTTTAATCAACATTGGTCTAACTAATATTTTTAGATCAGGTAGGTATTCACTGATCATCTCGAGAGTTCCTAGGGATTGTGTAATTCCTCTGTCTTAGCTATGTAATATCCAAGCAAAAGTTCCTCGAGGATTGATAGTCTCTATTGAATCCATATAGTCTAGTTGGAAAGTTTGTTATCTTGAAATCCTAAATCGTTAAATATGATACTCTGAGTTGGAATGTCCTTGCTATAAATGTTACCTTCGAGAAAAGCATTATCAGATTCTTCTCATTCATAAACGCTAAAATTACTTCCGGTGAAAGTTGTTTTCAAAATCAACGACCACTTCAAACTGCAGTACGCCAACCAAAATTAACCAAGAGCTTGTCATTCATAGAATTAGTAAAAATGTTTATGGACCTAATAACAGTTACATCGATCACTTCCTTCAAAAGCTAGCCGATGAATTCATAAGATGGAAATGTGGGATTCACAAGTTTACTTAAGCTTTAATATTTCTAATAGAATGATCCCGTGTGACGGTACATTTGAGATGACTAATGAAATCACCCGCGAAATCTAGTTGCCTGATATTCCGAGAAAGATCAACAATGTGAATCGAAGACGAGGGATCCACGTGTAGGTAATCTTTAGTCATTAGATTCAGAATTGATATGTACAACTTCTAAAATATATCCACCAAGAAGAGTAATATGATCTAGCTAACACAAGTTGTCCCATCATTTGGCAAAGCATTATCATACCTTTAGTAGTTCTTCCTGCAGCACAGGAAGTTTTCCTTGGTCCTTGACGGATATCAAGACAGTAGGTCCAACAAGTCTATAGATTCACGCATAAAATGATTCTAATGCACCATCATATTCCGGTTATGGCGTAAGTCGTATGTCGTAGCTTAAACTTTTTACATCTCCTCATGAGTCACGCTTGTGGTACATTCTGAGGGTACCCTATTGATGATAACGGTGCCTTCTTGACCACCCGTTGTGGTGCTCCTTTACCACTTTCCTCGTTATCAGAACGCTCTTTTGAATTATTACTATAATATATGTATTCTAGGAAGTAAGTCAAGCTAATACTAATGTTAAGAACATAGGTGGACATTATTTAGTAGCTTTTTCTTGCTACACACTTCATATTTATAATCGGTCTCCATTAAGAGTATTTATAAGAATTTTCAATTCTCAAATTTTGACTGTCAGTTAATCTATTAAAATAAACTTACATTCCTACAATTCGTCCATAAGGTAGTCAAACCGATACTATGTTAAGTCATCAAGTGATCTTAATTCTAGGGGAAATATAGTAGTATTTTGTCACCACACAGAGATACATCCTCAAAATAATCTTCTATCTTATAGGAGTTAGCGATATGTTTAACCAAAGTATTGATGTCAATCTTAGTAATATAGGGCTACTGTCTTAAAAGACTCACCTATCACACACTGTGCTATTAGTCATTAAATGTACATGTGTAAGTGTCTATTAAATGCAATGTTTATGTAGACACACACAAAAATCATGCATTTCCAACTTTATGAAGAAAATTTTGAAAGCATGCCTCAAATATAACCAATCCAAGTGTCACATTACACATACATTAATTAAACATAGGTGGCCAGTCTATGTATAATTAAGGTATAATAACGTGATACTCAACTTAGTTATACTAGCAACATGCTTACATTTTAGAAAACATTTTGAAAAATCTTGGTTATAGTTTGAGTTTTCCCCCCATAAGGAAAACGACATTCTCTATAACCTTAGGCTCTGATACCAAATCTGTCACACCCCGCTAAAGCGGAAACACGAGATATGACAGCACAAGGTTTCATAGCATGAGTTAATAGACAACACCAACCATAACATCAAGGATTTGCAGTACAATATTACAAAGTTCGTACCATTTGTTCTCAAAATATACATGTACTTTTAATAAAGTTTTATGATGTTGACGTCGTCACACGAAATGCACCTACATGCCATCACTTACTTATTTGTACCTGAAAAGCATGAAAAAAATGGGTCAACTACAAAGAGTTGGTGAGATCCATAAGGTTTTCGTATGCAAGAAAAAAATTTAATAATGATCTCATGTAGTAAAAATATATTTAGGTGAAACATTGTCACCTAGCACAAGATGTTTTGAGTTGTCCACCTTTTTATAAGCACAACAACATATATATTTTGTACATTTGCAATATTTGCACTAATATATATTTTAAGGCAAAAACAATATTATTTTAATGAAACGTTGTCACCACCGAGGAATAACATTTTGGTTGTTCAAAACATTTTATAGCACAAAACATTTTTGAGTACACTAGCAATATTTAGTCGTGAGCCACTACCAAACCATTCAGACACGATGCCCCCCATATAGCCCTATCTCAGCGGTGAGTAAACTCACGTGAGAAGGATAAATATTTCCTCTTGAATTGTACACCTAAGGTTCGTCAACCCTAAGTGGGGGTTGTCCAGACCCCAAATAGCGCTATTCTACAAAACCGTAGGCCCACTTCTAGAGTTAATGGAAGTGTCACTAGATTTAACACTATATTCGAGGTACTTACACTGCTTTTTAACTCAGGCATTGCATAATATGTACATAACTTGTGCTCAAATAATATCATTTAATAATTCATTTAATAGAACAACCATATATAAACATTTAAATATCATGCTTTTCACCCCAAAACATTTATAAAATCGAGTCAGAAGGGGCTATGATACTCACTTGGTAAGTTTGTGTACGCTTGTAATATGTCATTGATCATACCAAAGCTTCCTACCTAGTACAAGAAATATATATCTATTAGACCTAATATTATTTATTTATAAGTGATATCTATAGATTATTAGTAATAATCAACTAAACCCTTAAAGGTTTTCCTATTTATTTAAAACATAAGACTTACTGAAATTTATAAAATTTTAAACCAAACTTAAAAGTTATAAATATGTATTTTAGAAATCAAATCAAGGTTCAAAATTTTTATATAACCTTAATGCATGTTTCTAGAATATTTAGTAAAAATATAGGAATTTATTAGCTACATATAATATTTTTACTAATTAAATTAGATAAAAAGGTCACTGTTCAAATCAGAACAGTTGGACTTTACCATAAATCTGTGTGGAAATAATTAATCAGGTTGGATTAATTATTAAAGAGAAAAGTAAATAATTAATCAGAAGAATTAATTATTGAAAAAAGAGAAATAAATAATTAATCAGTTTGTATTAATTATTAATAGGAAATAAATAATAAATAGTTATTTGTTATTTAAGGAGAAATTAAATATTAAGTTTTAATATTTAATGGACCAGTTAATTTATAGTTAATTAATTAACTAGTAAAGTCCAGGAGGTTAAAGTGTAAGAGATGGAAGTTTAATTAAAACCAGTGGACTTTTAATTAAACGGTCTTGGGTCCTTTTAAAGTCTATATATATCCTTAAGTCTTAAGGATTAGAATAACTTAACAAAAGATTAAACCTAGCCACCACACATCTCTCTCTCTCGATCTCGCCTCTCTCTCTCGTCGACACTCTCTCTTGTCGACACTCTCTCCTCTCTCGGCTCTCTCTTTTCTCGTCGAACACAAACCGAGAACACAAGGTGTGTTTCGGTTTTGGTGGTTTACGAAGATCACACACACAATCAAGCTTGAAGCTTTGAGGATTGGTGATTCCAGGAGCGGTCTAGCAGCCAGTTCGTTAGGAGGTGCAGTAGTGGTGGACTGTCTTTAGCAATCCCAAGTTTGATCAGGTATATTTTCTTGTAACCTTATATGTGGATTGTTTGTTCATTAGAAGCTATATTGATCATTAGTTTTAAAGATCCTAACCCTTTTTGGGGTTTAGAGGGTTGTGTTCAATCCAGTTTCGCTTTTAGGATTGAACCAGTAGAATCAAACTCAGGTTTGACCAGTTTGTGTCATTGGGTGGTTTGGTCAGATCAAAAACCCTTCAGTGGTATCAGAGCCGTCTTTTAGTTTCTAGTTTTATCTGTTTCTAGGATTAAGGTTTGATTCTTGATCTCCTACTTGCTCTAGACTTTTTCGAAAATCACCAAGGGCAACAAAAACGTTTTTGTTTTTGTTATCCAGTTTTAAAAGGTTTAATCCTATTAATCAAATAGTTTAAATAGTTAGTATAAATGGTTAAAAGGATTATGATTTTTGGATAAGGACAAGTTTGGATTAAGATAAATTAAACAGTTTGTTTAATTAGTCAAACCTAGATAATCTAGTTAGTTGGTTTTTTTAGGTTTAAATGATCTTCTTCATCTTGTTATTCTCCACGTAAATTTCGAAAACCATAAGGGGATAAAAACAAGGTTTCTGTTTTTATCCTGTTTATAAAAGGTTTGATTTTAACCAGTTAGGTTTAAACTAGGTTTGTATTTAAACGGTTAAAAATGATAAACTTTTTATCTAAAACTTTATCTTAACCAGTAATTTTTGAACTTTTGTTTAAAAAGGTTAATGTTTAGTTTTAGTATAATCAATTGTTAATAAAACTAGTTTTAGTTAATATTAATAATTGATATTGTTTTAATTTTTGAAATTAAATCTAGGTTTTAATCAGGATATTAAAACAGTTAGTTTTATTAGGTTAAAAAGGATTTAAAATATTTTAATTTATGTATTAATCGGGAAAACGGAAACCACCATCACCGTGATCGGCGGCGGCGGCAGGGTGGAATCGGCCCAGGTAGCGCCGCTACGGGCCAGGGGCTTCGGCCCAGGTGGTCTACGGCCCAGTAAGGCCTGCGGCCCAGGGGCTATCGGCCCTAGGATGTAGTTCGGCCCAGAAAGTTTTCGGCCAAAGGGGGACTCGGCCATGGTAGGGGTCTCGGCCCATTAGGCTTCGGCCTAAAGGAGGTCACGGCCCAGGTAGGGCTCTCAACCCAGGAATTTTTGGCCCAAATAGTTTCTCGGTTAAAACAAAAAGGGATATTAATTTTAAGTGTTAAAAATTAATAAGGTATTATATAAACTAGTATTATATGTTTTAATTAGTTTAGTTAAAATATATATTTTTAGATTTTTATTTATTATGACTAGTTTAGTCATTTTGAATAAATTCTAAAAGGGTAAAGTTTATATAATAAAATGGAGAAACAAATAAGATAATATTTAATTGACCAAAAGTTGTCGGTTTTAAGTTTTTGGAAAACTAGTAAGAAAACCCGACATAAGGATTTCATTCAAGTTTTGAATGAGATCAAGTTTTTAAAGATTTATTGAAAAACTATTTTGGTCAAATAAATTTAATTAGAAGATCATGATTCTCATTTTTGGTTAATAGGTATTAATCAAAGGGTAAATGAGAATGATTAAACAAATCAGGTTATGTGCTTAACAGCACAGTTTATTGTTTATATATTATAACTGCGTGGTTGTTTTTTATATATAGTGCTTATATATAATTGTGTGATTGTGATACATATAACTATAGTTTTGCCGACTTAGGACTCGCTTTTCCATTTCTTCTTTTATTTTGGTTTTAGGAAGGCCTGCGTACCAATTACAATCCTTTCTTATTTGTAATATTGTACTGGTTCGGGGAGGCCTGCGTGCCACTTACAACCACATTCAATTTTGTATTTGTAATAGATTAGTAGTAGTTTAATCCCTCAACCGAAATGGACTCCAAGAAGGTGATCAAGAAAATGGTGTTTTCACACGAAGCACGGATACTTCGGGGAGGTGTCAAGGTTAGTGGGAGCAGCACATCAAGAAGGCGAATCCAAGTCACTTTATCCTTAGGTTTGACCTTATGATTAGTTGGCAAAACTATGGGTTTCATATGCTTATTATTACCTGCGTGGTTGTGTTTTTATTTACTGCTTATTCATATATATATGTGACATTTATTTGATGCTAAATAAAAAAGGGTTTAATAACAGGTTGTTATTAAACAGTGAAAAACCACGTTTTTATGACAAACTAAAATATGACTTCAGTTTGGTAGTCGTATTAACTAAATTTTTATAAATTTAAAGTTTTGTCAAAGTTATAAGTTTGGAACTTATAAAAGCCATCTTGTGCACCTAGTTTAGGTACACATGTAAATCGAATTTTTAAAACAGTTAGTTTTAAAATGGTTTTTCAAAAACTGGAAAATTAAGTTTTTAAACTTAATAGTAAAACCCAAGAAAATCTTAGATCAGTGTGCTACCCACCTAATGGTACACCCTTGCTGTTAAACGGTACTCGGGTGTCGGAAGTGCCCAAACCTTGGGAATCCGGGTTCAAACCATTGCGGGAAGGGGCATGAAAGATTCTGCGATAATCGGGAGTCCCAGCCAGAATTCATGCTGTCTTAGGTGGTGCGATCTATTTTGGTGATAATCGTGAGTCCCGGCCCAAAAAGCACTAGAGTAAAGTTAAACATACTAGACTGGGTCTAAATGCTCTACGAGGTTCTAGGAGTCATATCAGTTAGGTACGATTGGTACAGGGTGTTACATACCAAAAATAACATGACTTGGCGGGAAGTGCCCAAACCTTGCGTCAAGTATGTGAAATATGGGTCCTAGGTCTAATATATATTATTTATGGGTTTGATGATATATGATTAGAAAAGTTTATCTGCAATTACTAATTAAACCGAGTTTTTAATTTGTAGATGACAACCAACGTTGCCAGCACTAACAACCTCTCTCTTCGCTCTATCCTAGATAAGGATAAGCTCACAGGGCCAAACTTTCTCACGTGGGAGAGAAATCTCCGGATCGTGCTAAGGCACGAGAGAAAGTGGCATGTTCTAGAACAACCTCTAGGAAATCCCCCTGCCAACAATGCTAGGGCAGAAGTCAGGGAGGCTTTTCAGAAGCGCTCCAATGACGCCCTAGATGTCAGCTGCCTCATGCTTGCAACTATGAGTCCAGAGTTGCAGTCTAGCATGATGGAGACTCCTGCTTATGACATGATCCGCCAGCTGAGGGATATGTTCCAGGAGCAAGCCCACACAGAACATTATGATGCCACTAGAGCATTTAACTCGTGCAAGATGGCTAAGGGGACCTCGGTCAGTAACCACGTCATGAAAATGAAGGCTTACATGGACCACCTGGAGAGACTTGGGCACCCAGTTCATTGCAGCTAGCAACGGATACGATACTCAACTCGTTGTCAGACGACTATAATCCTTTTATAGTCAACTACAACATGAACAACATGGAGAAATCCGTGGCTGAGTTGCATTCCATGCTTAAGACAGCGGAGCAGAGTATCGGGACCAAGTCTAAGGACATTCTCATGGTGGGACATGGCGGACATAAGAAGAGGAAGGGGCGCAACGGAAAGGGAAAGGGAAAGGGCAAGGCTCAGCCCAGCCAGAATGCACCCAAGGCTAATAACGACAACAAGGGCAAGAAGCCGAAACCGAATAAAGCAAGAACCGAGAATCGGTGCTTCAGGTGCGGTGAGGTCGGACATTGGAAAATAGATTGTCCGAAGAGTCACTAGGCAGGTGGCAAGGCTGGCCCCTCAGGTATCGTGTAAATAGCTTATTTATCACTTTCCATTTGTAAAAGTTTTTACGAGTATTCTAATATCTTGCAATCGTTTATTGCAGGAGGAGATGGAAAGTGATGCGGCCCAGCATGAAGAGATCCCACGTGCAGCTTACAGATATTTTAATAATTATATTTCCTAGTTTATTAAACTCTTTTTAAGTTTATCTGAACATGTTTATCTTGATTGTTTTTGGAAACTTATGTTTGAAATTATGACTTTATGGAAATTTAATTATTTAGTTCATATCCGTGCACGTATTTTTTTGTGAATCAGGATTAGTCCAGTTGTGACTAAAAGAATACCAATAAGTCAAGTCTTGACTTGATTGGTGATTCATAGTGATCTTATGCTATGATTTGTTGTAGTTACATAAATGTTGGCTTCACTATTCAAATACTTAAATAAACAAGTGTTGTTTATAAAATTAGATAGTTTTTTTCTAATTTAACAAGTGTTTAAGATTTTTGTGAAAAATGAATGTTCAGGGTCTTGAACAAATGGAAATAATAGTAATTATTTCTAAGTAAAATAGTTTTTGATAAAACATTTAAGATAGTAAAAAAGTGATTATGGTTGTTACAGTAATCAAGGGAGTTTTATACTAAATGTTTTAAGGAAAATAAATTTAAAATGCCTTCACAAGTGTTTTGCAGTTATGGTAAGTTTAATGAGACCACTTTCTGTAATTAGAAAGATGGATATATGGAGATCCAAGTTTTTGGTTTCATAAAACAATTTCTTACAAAAACTAAGTTTTAAAATATGTGTTTAGAACACAAGTTTTAGGCATGATAGTCAAGGATTGACTAAGCCTAAAATGATGTTTTAAAGTAATGCACTTTTTCATAAGAGATAGTGGGGCATTTGACTAATATAATTATCGGATAATTTTAGAAGTTATCTAAAATAGTAAGTTCTTGAGAAATGACTAATCCGAGGAATGCATGACTTATTGAGAGGTACTCAATAAAGATATCATTTCAAGACTTTGAGTCAGGTTATGACTAAAATAAAAATTATACACGTTCTAAAATGTTCAGTAAGTCAGCTTAATTAAATGTTGTTGGTTGGTCAACGTTAGAAATGATGAAATAGGATGTTCTTTAACATTCTTAGTAATGATATTAGATTAGTGTTGGTATGCACTGGGAATCTAATTTCAAGTTTCTTACAAGCAGGTGTAAGAAGGTTTATCATTTCAAATGGACTATAAAATCTAGTAATCTACAAATGTAATTAAGGTTTTAATTACATGGAGGTTATTTTATAAAAATCAGAAACTTAGGAGTTATTTCCAGTTTCTCCAAGTTTAAGGAATTTATAAAATAAGTAAGTCTAGAATTGTACTTCAGAGTACTAGTCTTGAGTTTTAGGTTTATAACCATATTAATTTTTCCTTGTAATATGTGATAAGTTACAATGCAAAAATAATAAGTAATTCAGATATACATCGTGAATCGAGTCAATGAAATGGTAGAAATTATGCATCTTTATTCCAGGGCGGAATATGGAAGGGTGTAGAAATTAGTTTCATTATTCTTCACAAATTTTGTATGTTTTGGTTCATCCAGGAATAAACTAGGTTTATTCAAAACATTATCCGTGACTACTTATCGTGGTGGGAACTATGATAGGGCTATAAAGTCATCGTAATTTTGGTGTAGATTCGAAAATATATCGAATATAGCTGCAAAAGGATTTTGCGGACCAAAATTGACAGATATTCGTTAGGGTTACGAATATTGGATTGACCCACTGTGAATAATACTTCGTGGATTCATGTCAAAAGTATTTATCACAGAGGTTATCCTTAAGCCTGAGGTTTTTGGTTTGGGATACGGTAACTGTTGTCTTCTTAGCGCGTTTTAACGCCACGCTGTAACAGGGTGGTCATAAGGAGCGTGTCTAGATTCAGTGGGAGCCGTATTTCCAGATGCAAATATGCAAGATGGCAATTGCACCTCCTTTTTAGGAGAGATATTTCTGGGCCCCTTGACTGATTAGAGAAACTGGTAAGTGCACGGCCGTGCCCAAATGAACTGATCTGTTCTTTGTCGTTTATCACGCAGTTTTGAAATCAAGTATGTCATGAACCAAGTTCTTGAGTCTCTGAGTTGACTTTCTCCATGCTTATGCTCAAAATTGAAATATCGCGCTGCAACAGACAAACCTATATATATATAAAACGTACCCATTCATGAACAGAGAGTTTATGATAGTTTAGTTTATAAACAGTTAGTTTATAACATGTTACTTCTAATCAGGTTGCTTATGAAGTTTTATCACAAGTTACTTTGGGGTATAAGAGTTCTTATAACCTGGTTACCTTAAGTGTCTGCCTAGGGACCTCCTTAGGCTAATAATGTGCAGTAACTATTACTTATCTTGCACAAGTGGGAGTCTGTTAGATTATGTACAGAGATAATTAATTGGCACATTGTATCCAATGTTATAAGAGACTAAAGGGTCACACTGCTACCCACCCAAATCAGAACAGTTAGATTTTACCATAAATCTGTGTGGAAATAATTAATCAGGTTGGATTAATTATTAAAGAGAAAAGTAAATAATTAATCTGTAGAATTAATTATTGAAAAGAGAGAAATAAATAATTAATCAGTTTGTATTAATTATTAATAGAAAATAAATAATAAATAGTTATTTGTTATTTAAGGAGAAATTAAATATTAAGTTTTAATATTTAACGGACCAGTTAATTAATAGTTAATTAATTAACTAGTAAAGTCCAAGGGGTTAAAGTGCAAGAGATGGAAGTTTAATTTAAACCAGTGGGCTTTTAATTAAACGGGCTTGGGTCCTTTTAAAGTCTATATATATCCTTAAGCCTTAAGGATTAGAATAACTTAACAAAAGATTAAACCTAGCCACCACACATCTCTCTCTATAGATCTCGCCTCTCTCTCTCGTCGACACTCTCTCCTCTATCGGCTCTCTCTTTTCTCTTCGAACACAAACCGAGAACACAAGGTGTGTTTCAGTTTTGGTGGTTTACGAAGATCACACACACAATCAAGCTTGAAGAGGATTGGTGATTCCAGGAGCGGTCTAGCAGCCAATTCGTTAGGAGGTGCAGTAGTGGTGGACTGTCTTTAGCAATCCCAAGTTTGATCAGGTATATTTTCTTGTAACCTTATCTGTGGATTGTTTGTTCATTAGAAGCTATATTGATCATTAGTTTTAAAGATCCTAACCCTTTTTGGGGTTTAGAGGGTTGTGTTCAATCCAGTTTCGCTTTTAGGATTGAACCAGTAGAATCAAACTCAGGTTTGACCAGTTTGTGTCATTGGGTGGTTTGGTCAGATCAAAAACCCTTCAGCCAAGATCTTGCATAAATCCACACACAACTCGACATGCATGTGATAAATCATCAAGATCTTGAGTTTTTGGCTTAAAAATCGAAGTTTGCAAATATGATTGAAACATTTTTGAGATTTTATGAACAATCCACCATGAAACACTAATGTGTTCATGTATATTCAAGAACTTAAGCAAAAATAGAAGAAAATTCAAGAAAATTGTAGGATATGAAGAGTTAACCTTAGCAAAATGTTATCACACTTGAATGTTTGATCAATGCACACTTGAATCTTCAAAAATTGTAGAATTTTGAGTAATTTGAGGCTGAAATTTCATGGGTTATGAGTAGAGGGAAGAGAAGAAATGGTTTGAATGTAGAGAGAGAGTGTCAAGATGGCAAATGATGGGATTTCTTGTGAAATGTAGTGTAATTATAATTTGAAAAGGAAGAGAGAGGGTGAAGATGGAGGGGTGGCCAGCCATTGGAGGGGAAAGGAGGTGTATGTTATTATTATTATATTTTTTTATATAAAATCTTTCATATATAAATATATAATAAAAGTATAATACAAAAATTAGGCTTTAAAATTGAGATAAAAGGCTTTTAAATCACAAAAATTATATAACTTTTTATAAATAAATAAAATAACTCAAATTATCATAAAAATATAATATGGATCATATATAATGTAAAATCAATTAAAAATTAAATAGCTCAAACAAATCGCAAGTCGATCTAACGATCTATTACGTTTTAAGGGTTTAAACTTCTAACCGGGAATTCTAACAAACCTAAGAGTTTTATTGTATAATTTTTACCATAAATAAACTTATTACTTAATTTATATATTTTCATCTCACTTATACATTATTGACCTAAAGGCTTAGATGACTGTTGCCACATTAAATAAGGAAAAAAGTGCAATCTCAAACACTGTCCAGACTGTCCACGGTCGACTGTGGCTTCTACCGTCGGTCTGCTGGAACATTTTGAGAATTGCAAATATAGACGTTGGGATTTGACCAAAACCATACACAACTCATTTTTACCCTGAAAATCCACTGAAAAAAAGATTTAGAAAAAGTTGGTTGATCACACACAATTTTTAAGTTTGAATTTAAACACAAAAATGGAAGTTTGGAAACCAATACATAAAGCATGTTGGAAGTTTACCCCTTTGAGAGATTCTTTTACTAAAAATGGTGTTGTATTGTTTCAAAGTGAGATTGTGTTTAATATTTGCTCAAATGGAAAGTCTTGGATTTATTCAACCAACTTAAATAAGTTTATAAAATATTTGCCAATTTTTATAAAAGTTTTTATAAATTAATTTTATAAAAACTTAAACTTGTTTAATTATTTATTTTGTAAGCTCATATAATTCAAATGTTTTCATGTACGTGTCTTTGACGATGTCTTCTTCTTGAACGTTGATTTTCGACGATTGGAGCTTGACGATTTGTTAAAAATATTTTGTAACAAACAAATACGAATATTTATTTGTTTGAATATATATAGATGTATATGTGCACATAGGTTAATGTTAATGAATACAATTATATAAACAAATTGTATATTTTTTGTGTCAACAAAAGAGAATTTATTTTATATTCATATTTTGCCAACATATATATAGAATCAGGATCAAGTAAAAAAAAATTAGGGTAAAAATAAGGAGAAAGGAGGAATTGACACGTGTCCTTAAAAGAAAAAGAGTAAAAGTGGTAAATTAGTGATTTTGTCTCTCTCTCCTATTTTCTCTAAACCCACGATCTACCCACGTCTAGGGTTTTTTTATTTCCTCCTCCTTTGATTTATCTCTCTCCCGCTCCATTGATTCACACTACATCCCTACCTGCGTCGACTCCTTCCCTGCCTGCAATCTCCACCGTCGACTCCTTCCCTGCCGTTCGTCGACTGCTCCGTGCACCATGACGCGGATCCTCCTTCTCCTCCAGCACCTTCACCGCAGATTATCTAATATCGCACCCATGGAGAACCCTATATCACCGATTTGACAGGGCTGATAACGGCAATCGTTTTTGTGAGGCGCCGCCGTGTAGCAACAACCCTAATCCTCCACAGCTTCTTGTGTCTCACCGACTATGGTTTCACCTTGCAACCGCCACTGATTCGTCGATGGATGCACGATTCGTTGATGGATGCATCGTTCACGTTGATCTGTTTCATTTTAGTTCGATGGATGCACCGACCTCGCATCGTCGATGCACCGTCGATGAGGTATAGGGTCACACGTTGGATGCACTGTCAATGTGCTTCGAAGGTATGTAATTTGTGCTTCAATCGATGACAGTGATTTTGATGACCGTGATTTTGATCTGATTTGGCACTGATGTAATTTTAGCATGAGGATTACAAATCTAATGAAAGTGTATTTTGTTGTGCATCAAATGTTGTGTATTTGTTGATCTTCGATTCGAGACTTATTCATTTATGTTTTTTAATTTTGAACCCTTTATTGTATTTTTTTAATTAATTTTAAAAGAAAAAAAGTTATTTTTATAGGAGCGGTTATTAAAAAATGATTGGCTGAGATTTCTTTTTACTTTTTGTAGAATAAGATTCTTTTTAGTGAATCCCCTCACTATATATATATATATATATATATATATATATATATATATATATATATATATATAGGCAAAAGTTCAAACGAGAACTGTTTTTCGTACGAGAACTGCGAGAACCAATCTAAGCCGTCCAATTCCCCCTCCTTTAATGTCATTGCCCACCCATGAATTCCTCACATGCACCCTGCCACACTTGATCCCCTCCACGCTCTCCATCCATGAACTTCCCATATCCAAGGAGCGACTGAGATTGGTTCTCGCAGTTCTCGTACGAAAAACAGTTCTCGTACGAACCCTCCCCTATATATATATATTTATATATATATATATACATATATATATAGAGAGAGAGAGAGATAGAGAGAGAGAGAGAGAGAAGTTCATTCGAGAACTATTGTTAGCGCGAGAACCGCGAGTACCAATCTGAGCCGTTTAATACCCCTATTTCAATGTCATTGCCCACCCATGAATTCCTCATATGCACCATGCCACACTTTATCACTCCACGCTTTCCATCTATTGAACCTCCCATATCCAAGGAACAGCTGAGATTGGTTCTCGCGGTTCTCGCACTAACAACGGTTCTCGAATGAACCTTCCCCTATATATATATATATATATTACGAAGAAGTTTATATAAAATGTGAGGCTCTATAAACTTTTGTGCCTTGTGCAAATGCACAGTTTGAACCCTCTTAGGGTTGGGCATGTATTAGGTAATACCTTCAAGTGACAATTTCAGTCCAAATCTATACAAATTGGGTTAGGATGAAAATATAAAAACTAAATATTTAAATAATATACTATTTTTTATATTAAAAAAAGAGTAAATTACAATAAAATACAATGATATTTATCTTAGTTTACATTGTATACAACTAATTTTAAAATTTTTAAAATAAAACAAATAATTTTTATAATTCTCTCATTGTATACAAATAGCTTTTTTCATAATGTAAAACAAGTTAAATACAATATGAATATTATGAAAGTTGTTAATCTTTTTTATTAAAATAAATTTATTTATATATTATATTAATTAATACAAAATTATTACTCATTCGTCTTATTTTTATTGTTCATTTTTAACTTTTTAAAATATAATATTAAATATTTTTGTTTATATTATATAATATATGATATAAAATATATGAATGTATTATGTTTTAATTGATACACAATATATTTAATTATGAAAAATTAAAAATAGATAATAAAAATAAGACATTGGTAGTATTAAAACATATAATTTACCTTAAAAAAATACTCATTCTAACCCCCCTCCCCGGTCTTAAAAACAATTTTCATTTCGTTACCTAAATTTATCAAACTCCGTCCGTTCCAAATTAGGGTTTCGGAACTGCGCCTCTACTCCGCCTTTCTATATATTCATTGCCGCCCTCCCAATAAATCTCCATCATCTCCATCCTAATACTTGCAAATATGTCTACGAATTTCTTATCCATCTCCAAATTTAGTCAGGTTTCATTCTCTTTGCGCTGAGTAATGATTCATTCTGCATTTTTAGTGCTTGATTTTTGTCCCCCTTTTTCTCTATTACTCTTCAAGACTCTTTACAAAGTGTATTGATTCATTCTTTTCATATTGGTTCATTTCAATCATTCTGTTCTGGAGCTCAACAATTTTCCTACTTATGACTTTCCCCCCTTTTAATTGTTAATTTAGGCAGATACGTATAACAAACACACGATTTTATAAGTAAAGCAGTATAAATTGATGGTTGTTGGTTTATTGCAGTGATTATAAACGATGAAAGAATTGTATCTGAATGCTGTAGTAATGGCATGATAGACTCTTTTACACCCATAGAATATGAGCATCCTCAAATCAGAAACTTCAACTGCTTTTCTTGTTTTGCTTTAGTTATTATTTTTCTTTAGATCTGTTTATCTTCGGCGAATGAGTTGCAGTGATTATAAAAAATTCCTCGTTCTGAATGCTATAGCCATGGCATGACAGACATCTTTACACCCATAGAATATGAGCAACTCCACAAATTACATTTTTTTTTCTTCAAATTGGTTTTCTTTCTTTAATTTCTGTTTTTGTGTGACATTTGTAATCTGGGTTTTGTATTTTGAGTTGAGGTTTGCTGATTATGATCTAAGAATGTTTCTTGAATTGTTTTTTATTTGTAGAAATTGATTAATGGAGTTGGCAACACAAGAACAGGCAGTAATGTGTATTACTGCTAGGGTTTGGCTCTCCTAAATGGAATGTTGATAGGTGGTGTTTAAAGCCCTAATTTTGATCAAGAAATTGGGGTTACGCATACCTCCATATTTGGAACCAATTTGCTTAAGATATGACCAATTTGTTGTTATAATACAAATATTATATAATGGTTACTAAAATCAATGTAAATGGTTACTTTTAAATGTGTTGATTGATGCAGTAGAAATAGTTGCATGCAAAAGCAAGGTTTGGTCAGTAAATCAAGATTATTTAGAGCGAATTTTGTACCTTGACTTAATTATTATTGATTGTGATTAAAGTTTAAATTAAAATATGGTTATTTAGTAATTATATATTTTATAAAAATTATACAAAAAATAAAAATTTTGAAATTTTTGGATATTTCGAATATCCGAAAATGAACACCCCTGGGGCACATGATAACGGAGAAATGTTGATGTGTAGGGCTTGTTTTAAAGCATACGACTCCTTGACAAGGGAGCTAAAAGTTTTATCATAATTGATACATGGTACCTAAAGTAAAACTTTGTGACTGAACATGCCTGGTGTTTGTCAATGGCAGCATCTTTGTTTTGTATCAACGACTATAGTATCTGAAAAGAAAGGACAAATGTACATGTTACAATGTAGTATAAACGCTCATCTATACTTTGTAGTACCAAGAAACACATTGTGGATATATGTTTAGACGAAGAGTCTAGTGATCGGTTCAAATTGTAAGGAAGAAGTCCTTTTAGGTATGGAAGTGAAATTATTTAGTTAAAATTATATTTCAAGTTTGACTCACTAAAGTAAAATTAAGTAAGTTTTAATTTTAGTCTAATAAATGGTCAAGATATAATATAAAGAGAAATGTTTAATATAATTCATAATTTATCTAGTCCGGAGAGACTAATTTGAGCGGAGTGACATTTTCGTAATTCACATGTGATGTTTTTATAATCATATTTGATTGTATACAGAATCACATCTGATTAAATATTAGAATTTCAAGACTATGTTTTTTATATTGACTAAATTAAACACAACTTATCATACAAATTAGATAAATTGTTAAGATTTTCTAATTAAATTGTTTAAAGTCGGTGTTTTATTTAGATTAGAAGATGTATAAGTATTAAATTATGTTTACTATTTTGATTTCTATTCTTTTATTATTAGGTAATTTAAACTTAAAAGTACATGGACGTTTTTTAATATGCTAACAGTGCATCAGTTTAGTTTTTTTTTTCCTTGATGAACAGCCAAATAATTAGTTTACATTAAAATAGAAAATGAAGGGTACATCGAGGTATACAGTACCCCATAATACTTTCCAATCCTTTCAAGCTTAATTTCACCATCAATCCACATATAAATCAAACATGGGAAAAGGTCATCCTCCTTCTCCCTTATCCCACTTCATGGTTTTCCAGCTTCTTCACACCTCTTCGAACTAACAATGATTCTGCTCTCATTAACAAAGCGAAAAAACACTCTCAGCATCACGGTTGCATCAGATAGCATTCTCGCGACATTTCTTTCCGATATGGAGTTATACTCACCGATTTGAAGCTCTCACACATTCCACCTCGAATAGTAATAATCCTTCTTATAGCTTGAAGTTGTCTTGCTAAATGGCATGGTACACCGCATTAGTTAAGAAACCGAATTGTAAAACTACTACAATTCGAACAAAACTACATTAAACGATGTTTGGTTTTAAAGGTTTAGGTCAGTATTTTAATTACTGGCCCAATGGTCGTAATCTTGGATTGGATTTTATAAACCCACTGGGCTAACCTTTTGCCCCTAAGTTTCGGTCCATAGTATAATTTGCATGTTAAACATTTAAACCCTAATCTTCTACTTACACAGTTACACTCCATCCCTTAATTGTATCCTTATAAAATAAAAACAAAAAGGAAACACTATAAACATAGGTTTTAGGACTAAGAGTGAACTAGATGGTTAAAGTATAACCATTCAAACATGGAAGGTGGCTAATAATTAAGGGGATATGATATATGATTCTAGCATTACTTATTTTTGGTATTTTCACACTCACAAACATCATCGAGGGTTATGTTAGTCGTTTCATCTTTTATTCATATGTAGTGCTATCTTTTCTCAATAATTAATGGTTATACTATTGTTAATTTAAACATGAAAGTTGGTCTTAAACAATATTTCTTAAAGTTATCGTCAATAAAAATCTAGGAATAGTAGAAAAAACCGAAACCGGTATTAAAGGGACAGGTTCGGGGATGATAAACGGGGACTGTAAAGACCTGATTATTTTTAACGGGGACGAGGATAGGTTTGGTGACCCCGTCTCGATTACTTGATACGTGATAGCATATAATAATTTCATATTAATTATATTTATATAATTATTTATATTAACATAGATAAAATGGTAAAGATATATCTTTATACATTTTCACACAATCTAATTTTAATTATTGTTTTTTATTTGAATGATTTGGTTTTTATATTTTGGATTCTTTTAGACTTTTTAAGAATTAACTTTGATTCAAATATGTTTGTATCTAATATGTTGTATAGTTATAGTATAAACGTTATCTAAAACTCGTGGAAATTTTTTTATAATGACGAGGATCTCTGTGGTGAAAAATTACTTTTTCCTTTAACAGGTATCCCCTACTGAAATCACCGGTTTACATTAAACATGGATACCCGTTACACCAGGGTTTTTCCCAGATACCCGTTTAAATCACTCGCGTATTTTTAAACAGGAACAGGAGGAGCGACACCCATCTCATTGCCACTCCTAGCAAAATCCAAGATAGTAAACCGATGTAGTTCTATTGTTATATGGAAGTTATGAATAGTCCCCGCAAGGGTAGCATTGCGATTGGGGACATGTACTCTCTGTGGTAGAGGTCCGACGATAAGATATTTACAAATGCTCTTCAACTTTGTAGTGGGAGATTTCTCTCATTGGCGTTGATCAGTGAACACCCTCTAAAAGGTAGGTCACCCTTTTTTCCATAGACTTACAATAACAACCTATGTACTACACAGATCCACTTATACATGCATGTATGCTTGTTGGTATTTAAAGGGTGTTTAGGTTAAGCTTTACTGAAAGCAACATGTGTATTCAAGAAGCCTTTTGTAAAGGGCTTAGAAAAGACATTGTGAACTCTTTAGCAAGTGTTCGGGTAAGCTTATAGTAACGCGATAAACCAAGAATCATTAATAAGCTAAGCTGAATCATTAATGGTGGCCATGTTAACCGATTTACTGTTGAGAAATTTCATCCAGATTCATGAACAATGAATCATGACAAAACTGGTTCATATGTTTACCCCTTTATCCATTGCTGTTTTGAGTAGGATGAATGTATGAAAAGGGTATTTTGCAGATGAAAGGAATTTGGTATGTGGCCTCACAAATCAAAGTCAGAGAGAACCCCACAGAGTTTATATCCACCCAACAACAAACATGCTTCCCACCAACCAAATATTGCATTCATAATTCATACTTGATATTTCATATTCATTCTCAACCCAACCCCCCCACCCCACATGACATGATAATAATACTACCAAAATCACTTTAATTTGGTGCCTACAACACTCTGCAGCTTCATTGACTCTAGTCAAAAGGTATTGTTCTAAACATAATAAAAACATAACAAACAAATTTTAATTAAATTTCCAACACAAATCTTGATAGTTTAGGTTTACAACAAAGGCAGAGAGGGTGTGATGAGTGTAGATCCCAGAAGACTGTTATCTGTTCTTGGGCTGCTTACTGCACTGCTATTTGAATAACAACCAAATGCAGTCTTTTGCAGCACTCCAGTAGGAGATAATGTTGTGTGTTGGCTACTTTCCCAGCCATCTGTCATTAGATTTAGAGCCGATGTTGATGGGCTGTTGTTTGAACTATGATTCAAGACTTCACCTAAAGGTCCTCCCATGGAGGTTTCCCAAGAAACGGGATTCCAGTTCACTCTTTGAGCCCTTTCGTCGAACACATTGGTGTTACTGGTATTACCCATTCCTAATCCCATTCTTAGAGGAGAATGGTTGACTGTTTCGCTAATTGGGGATGAATTCGATGACATGAAGTCTGAGGAAGACATAGGAATGGAGATTGAGAGTTGGGTTCTGTCAGAATGTGGCCAGTCATCCATGAATTGACGAAGAGAATTCTGGGATTTTTGACCTCCATTGTCGTTTTTCTGTAGTGGGTTGAGCAAGGAATCTGAGCAAACGAATCCGAACTCTGAAGGAACCGAAGTTTGATTCTGTTTTAGGGCAATCGATGATGGAGATAGCAAGTTGTGGTCTGTTGAATCTTGAATTTTCTCACACCCGATATTTCCCCTGTTTAAGAAACTTCTGTACAAGAATCCCCAAATTCACAGTTTGAGTTTGAGGTTATAAAATACGAAAAACCCAAAAAGATTTGTGAAATATTACCTGTTATCATGTGAATATGCTGCAGGATTGATTGTGGTAGCAGCCTGCATCTTGGAGTTAAGCTGATTGTGATTTAAGTGACTGATAATGGTGGAGTTGGTGCTGACCACCGCCGCAGAAGCGGAGACCTTGGCGGCGGCGGTCGCTGTCGAGGTGGTGGTAGGTCCGTTGGAGACGGAATGGCCGGTTTGGCCTTCCACAGGCTTTCTTGAACGATGTCGGCCTCTGTTCATATGCCGTTCACAGTATTTCTGATCTGCAACCGCATCTCTAGAGCACCGCCACTTCTTTCCGTCGGTTCTCCGGCACCTCCCTGGCTCCGGATCGGAGTTATTCGAGAACCCCAGATGGAAACCTCCCCAACCATCTGATTAGAAACAACAAATCAAACATAATCCAACAAAAAACTACAGATTTTTTTTTTTGTTTTTTGTTGATTCCGAGAAACTAAAAAAGAACTTACAGGAGGTTTGTCGGAGATTGCTTCCTGGGTATGAAGAAAATCCAACAGTTTCAAGGGCTTTTCTAATCGGAATAAGAAGATTAGAAGGAATAGGAGCATTAAAAGTTATATATTTGTAGATCAAAGCTTGGTGTTCCAACTCCATCCACTGTGATGGTGTAAATGGCCCTCTCACCCCTGCTATCATCCCACGCATACCATAACCTTCAATTAATTAAAAAAAAACGTCATAATCACAAACATAAAACACTTAGTACCCTTTAATAGTTTAAAAACCACCAAGATTTGGTTGAAAAGCAACCCCACATGAGCATTTAAGAAATCCATTTCCAAAACAGAGCTTTCAGCAAAAACACTGAAAAACAGAGCAGGTTTTTCCCCTTCTTGTTTTTTAAAGAAAAAGAAAGAAAATTGTGTGTTTCATGCTTGTAAAACTAAAATAAGATGTAGACAGAGTACCAGTGTTGTTTCTAGCATAGTAAGGCAATGTGGAAGTCTGTTGAGTGTTTGGTAAAGAAAAGCTAAGCATATTCTGTGAATCAGAATAAACAGGGCTACAGTTAGATCTCTGCTGTTGAAGTAGCATCCCCTTTGAGAAATCAGCTTGACTAATCTTAGGCATTTTTAAGTCCCTCCATTCATCTTGAGTGTTAGTTGTAGCAGATGGAGCAGTAGCAGTAGAAACAGAGAGAGAAAGAGACTTTTCCTGTTTGAATCCATAGGAGGGAGGTTTGAGATTTGGATCCAAATCATAAGGAGAAATGAGAGAGTTATTATTGTTGGTGTTGTCTGAACAGAGCAGTCCATCTAAACCCCCAAGATCCATAGAAGAAGACCCACCACTAGACCAGAAATTGAGTCTTTTTTTAAGGAGTTATCAGAAAAAGATGAAGCATTGGAGTTATATGAGCAATATATGGGAAGGAGAAGAGGAGGAGGGTATTAGAAGAAACATTTTAATGGGTGTTGTGCGTGCGTGTTTTGCTTAAAGATTTTTTTGGTTGCATATCAAGGGATTGCATTTATGGAAGGAGGAGAGAGACAGCATACAAGCTATCAAATTATTATTTATCTTTTTTAATCTATAGGAATATTGACTATAAATTTAATGGATTAAAAAGGTTTTTTCCTTTTAATGTTTAGGGTTTAGGGTTTAACAAGCGTTGGTTATATAACTATTTGCATCCGTTCTTAACAAGCGTTGGTTGAGAATCCTTCTAATTCCAAACATCATTATGTCTCTACTGGTTGCGCTAGCTCCAGCATGAGCTAGTACTTGAATCAGTTTCTGGTTAGCGAGTTTTTTTTTCTTTTTTTGTCTTATTAATATATATTTTATAAATTATTAATAGATGTTAGTTGAAAGTGAAAGATGATGTGACAATGGATAACTCTAGGTAAGTCCATTAAAGATACTGATGGTCTAAGTGTAAAACATCCTTTAGAGCATGGGATATGCTCAGATTAAAGATGATGTGACAGTGAATAACTCTAGGTTAGTTAAGTGTTTATATGTTGTATCATATCGCGATAAGCTGATAATTCATTTGTCAAGTGTTTATGGATTTTAAAAAATAAAATGATAGTAATCGAAAATTAGTTTGAAAAAGACATCTATAAGTAGATTCTTAAAAATGCTTTTTATAGCTTCCAGAACGATAATAATTAACTTCTAAAAACACATCTTCAAACATTCTAAAATAATTATATTTGTGATCAAATTACAAAATCAGTGTTCAATACGATCTCAATCACTTTATTAATCATTTTTATTTAAGATTATAAGAACCCTTATAAACCCTAGGGTGTGCTGCATAATTAATTGTACGAAACTAGGAATCATCATAATAAATATCTCTATCAAAACCACATTGTTCTGATTAAAGACCTTAACCAACAATGTAATTCATTACGTTCTTATCCCTTTTTTTTCATGTGTTTTATCTTATATACCTAACATTTAAAATAACCTGCACTCGTTTGTCTACGACAATCCTTTTTTTTTATTGAAAAGCTTAAATTTCATGAATAACTATTATGGACAAAGGATACAAATTTGTTTGTCTATAAAGTTGATCCATTCCATTCTTTTATTTATATTAGAACATTAGATGTTAGGGTAATATACGAATTTGTTTAAAAATGATAAGTATTAGACATTAATAATAAAATATAAATATTTTAAGTTTTCACTAATAAATGACTAGGATTTTTTAATAAACTTGATCCATATTAGTTTTTCATTAGTATTATCTAAAGAAATGATAATAAACTACTTAAGGTTATAAAGGCTTATAGCAATAAGCGTTATTTATTAAAAATCTAAAAAAAAGATCTTTTAATATATTGGGTAATATTATATTAAGGGCTTTTGCAATTTTTAAATATTGATTAAGATGTATTGAATCAAGTTTAATTGTGTAAGTATTCGAGATTACTGTCAAAACTAATAAGAGTTGGATCTTGGTTTTTTATCATGACATATGGTTCAAATTTGAAAATTAAACTTTTTTATATAAATTAATTATTAGTATCGTCTAATATATTTTTTCAAGTTAATCTTTTAATATTAAAAGATATATAAAATAATATTTTATATATACTGTAAGATTTTTTTTAAACGGCTAAACACACACACCCCTTAATCTAATCCTAAATCTACACCATTTTGTCCACAGCAGGACTTGAACCCACAACCTTATGGGACACTCTAAACACCAGATACTGCTAAGCTATAAGTCCTTTGGTTATATATACTGTAAGATAACACATGTTATCTCAAAATCATTTATTAGTTCTATTTTCAAACTCATCTCCTTTAACCACTTACACTAAAAGAACTTATCCATAGCCTTCAAGGATCTGATTCACCTAAACAGTATATACCAACACCTAAACAACTATAATAACCTCTATCAACGTCACCGCAATACCTTGACACCTGATGCACCACTGTCGTCTTTGTCATTAATAATCGCAACGTTGATAGCACCACTATAGCCAAACGCCACACTTGGGTTGTAGAAGTTCTAACACCTTTATTATTATCATTATAATATTAATACAATAACGTTTTTATATATTTAAAAACATGAAAAACCCAAGTCTTATGTCACACACCAGTCACATCAGTAAACTCGGTGTCATGTCAGCTTGTAACCTGCTATAGCAGGTGCAATACACAAAACGTGACAATTCGAATACGTTTTTTAAAACTAAACTTTATTTGAATGTGTCACTATTTAGGCTTGCCACTCTCGCTTTTCAAACATATCAATTAATTACCGTGTTCAATACATGACACATATTTAAATTTAAATACATTATATCATAAGTGGTCAATAGTCCAATAAACACAACCTTATCCATAGGCTATTACTATAATTTGTTTAAGGAAGATATTTTCATATCTTAAAATTTATATAATTATCTTTATAATTTGTAAGGAATGGGAAAGCAGTATATTGTTTTGAAGAGAAAAGAAAAGGTATTTGTTTTTGCTATAAAAATATAGTCATAATTTACCTCATCATTTAAAACGCATGCATGTTAGTTAATGGAGATGTGACACATCAAGACGAACCACTTTTGGTAGGGAAACCAAACATTATTGCTCTATACTTTTTTACTCTCATCCCCTTCATCTTCATCACATCCACCACTTATACCCTTCGTCTTACCAAACCTCATATTACAACCCCTTGTCTATTTTATCGCAACCAGCATTCACAATACAAATTGATCTCGTTTTTAGTAATTTACTTTAGGTATGCTAACACTAGTTTCGATTATCCTTCCCCTATGATAACATATTGGTTAAGTTTTATAAATATTTAAATTATAAAAAACTGAAAAAAGGCTAGAATGCCAAAGAGTTAAAGGTGAGGGGGTTGAATGACATTCAGTGATAAAATAAGGGTTTGGTATATAAGTCGGAATATAAACAATGCACGGCCGCGCGTGAGATAGCAGAAGGGAGGGACCAATAGAAAGAAGAGATAACGCAAAGCGAAAGCAAACCAAATATCTCTTACCAAAAAGAGAATATGTATATAAATTCAATTCAATTTTTATTTTTAAAAGAAGTCTTGTATTTATATGTATTTTTGTCATACATTTAAGAAAAGTTTTTACATAATTTTATAATAATTAAATTTAATATTTTTCCTCTCAGGAAGTTCTACGTACAGAAATCATACCATTTAAAAAATAAAAAAATATGATTTTAATGAAATAATAAGCATAAAAGGAGACAAAAAAAATTGTTTGTTTTGCAAAATGCCAAAAGGGTATGTTTTGGGGTTGTTTGTTACAATTTACACAGGAAGTACATACGTACATTACTATACGTGTACGTACATGACAAGTCAGTCTTGTGCTCTCCTTTTTAAATAAAAAAAAAGCCTCCATGCATAAAGTCAATAAATAAATAATCTAATAATAAAAACTATAAAAATAACAAGCAAAAAACTTTATAAAATCAGATATTTATATCACAATATGTATTTATTCAAGTGTAATGGAGCATTTTTCTATTTATTTAAGTTTTTTTTGTTGGTCTTACTTTACAATACTGTAGGAGACAGGTGTAACAGATTAAGACCATTATTGCTATCAAGGGAAAGATATACATATATATATATATATATTCTTTGTAATAAAAAAAACATTTATGGGGTGATATTTTTAAAAAATAATAAAACTCGATGGTACTTGATTTATAGAAGAAAGAAAAGAAATAAAGGAGAGAAAGAAAGAAGAGATAATGGAGGGTGAGTGAGGTAGACGTGTCAACGGTGGCAGTGGCTCCACGTCATCGTTGCCGGAGGATTGAGAAGCCGAAACCCACACAGAACTCGCCTCCTCTTTGCCGACACACATTTCCTTGTGAATACTGGGTCCTACTTATTATCTCTCAATTCCCTGCTAAGCTTCCCTTCACTAATTAAACTAAATTACCATTTATTTATTACTTAATGAATATATATTTAATTATTATTATTTAATGGCAGCTTACTATCATTATTAAACTATTATTACTATATCAAAACAAGGTCAACCATAAATTTTAAGCACAAGGAAAAGAAAAGATTAAGATAGCACAACAAGGTATATATGTATGATATTTGTAGTATTCTGTCTTAATTTGATAAGATGAACACGGATTAGAGAATATATAAAAACTTGATTTTTCTAATTATGAAATGATTAATCACAAGGTCAGTCTTCAATTATCAATTTGTTATTTGAAGTAAACTATTTGGGATTTTTTAACATGATAACATAAGAGTTTGATTGTTTATCCCAATAGAGAAAAGGACAAGCTTAAAAAAAGTAATTGCAAAAATAATACTACTAACAGAGAAATGTTCAATATAGTCCATACTTATTGCATAGTCCCTTAAGGGACTAATCTTAGCTCTTGGATCAGCCCCATCAATGGTCCAGATTGAATTTTAAAAATTTAGGCGGAGTGACATTTTCGTAATTAACATGTAATTATTTTACCATCACATGTGATTGTATACTGAATCATATGTGATTTTATATTGAATCACATGTGATTAAATATTAAAATTTAGGACTATGTTTTTTATATGGACTATATTGAACACAACTCACTACAAACATATCCAAAACAAACCAAGGATTGTTGAATCATGATGGATAAAATGATGGCGAGGGAATAGAAACACAACGAACAAGTTTGTTTATCTCATAGAATATTAAGATGACGGAATCCTAGATATGTAGTGAGGATGGTCAACTGGTCAAGCTAGTATTTATGGCAATAAATACATAGGAAAAACAATGGCGTAAGGGCTATTTGTGGTAGTGGATAGAAGAAGGCAATGAATGCAGAAAGAGGAGAGCAACAACTTAGTTTCTGTTTGTTTCACCGTAATACGAACGAATAAAAATGATTTTAATTTCATCTATATTAGTTATGAAATGACATTCCCCTACCTAAAAGAATATAAATACTTCAAAGAATCTAATTACTTTCCAAATAATGTTACCAAACGCAATATACAACGGAATTTGATTTCAATTCCATTACATTTCTTCACATTACGATGAAACAAACGTGACCTTAGGGTTTGTGATGCTTGTAAAAGGGTTGTTGGTGATAGGAATGCAAACGAGCCGAGTTATTCGAGCTCTAACATATTCAAGTCTAGTTTAATATCGAGCTTAAAAAGAAGATAAAAATATATAATGAGACGAGCTCGAGCTTATAAGGGTTCGGCACTAACTTTTATCATGTTTTTTGAGCTTAATATAATATATAAATGTGTATATAGTGGGAGGTTCAATGAAAATATATATACTTAGGTGAGAATAAGAGACTTAATTATGATTCTTGATTTGATTTGATCGAATGATATACATATAGCCTTTCTAATATTCGTTACCCAACAATGAAATTGCGACGACCATGAATTGCAACGATTGAATTACGAACATTAGATCTAATAGATCCACATCTAATTGATAACTATGATTTGTTCTCTCATTCTCATATAAATTTATATAATCACCAATAACCCTCTCCTATGTATATACATAAATATACACAAAATTCTAGTTAAAAGTGTTTTTATTGATTAAACTTATTGGAGGTTATATTTATGTAAAATCAAAATAATTTATGCTCAAGTGTTGCTATAATGTGTAAATCCCCAAATCGTGATTCGCAGAATCATAGCTTACATCATTCGCAAGCCACACAATTGCAAATGGTGAAAAAGAGACTCAAGCCATGTGGTGAATCCACCTTGCAACCGTAAATCACATTTTACGATTCATATGCATAAATCGCAAACTTATAGTTAACCTTTAATATGCCATGTGGTGAATCTCACTAACCCATAGTTAACCTTTAATAAAATTTAAACATTAGTCATAATACTTGTCCTTTTTACAAAACCATTACAAACTTTTCAATACTTTGCAAGATATAATATAACGAGTTAACTTATTGCATATATAAAAAATCACTTCCAACGTCTCTTATTAAATATTTATTTATTACTACCTGTAAATACAGATTATTCTTTTAAAACAATAATTCGAATTCAGGGGTGGTTACACATTAGGCGTCGCCGTCTCTTCTCCCTTCACCGGCGTCCTTTTCAATATCCATATGGATCAGTTTTTAGTTGATTTTGTGGATTTGTTGATCCGTCGAAAATAAATTTTTTCCGATTAGTTGATTCTTCAAACAAGCTAGCACACTATTGATCGATTTTTTTTTTCAAAATTAAAGTTTTGCAAGCCATTTTTGAGATCGCTTTTGTTTGGTGAAGACTTGGGTATGAAGAATAATGAAAATCCCGTAGGTATATTCTATTACAATGAAGTCTATTTATAAATTACAAGGGTAGGAATAAACTCTAATGGGCCAAGCTCAACTATACTAAAACCCTAATTACATATTCTCTAATACTCCCCCGCAGTGAGAGCGGTAGAAGATCGGACGCTCATACTGAATCAAAACAATACAGTAAAAGAGATAAAGAAAATTAAATACATAAGATAAAAAGAAAAGAAAAGTGGCAAGATAAGGCGCGGCGGCGGCAGGAGGCATAGCGGCAAGAGGAGGTGCAATTGCGGCTGCGGCAGGAGGCATAGCGGCAAGAGGAAGAGCGGCGGCGTCAAGAGGGGAGAGCGGCGACGGCAGGGGGCGCGGCGGCGGAGGAAGAGGTGCTGTGGCGTCGGTGGCATGAGGCGCGGCGGCGCCATGAGGGAGTGCGGCTGCGGCGGCAGGAGGCTCGATGGCGGCAAAGGAGGAGGTGCGGCGGCGGCATGGGGAGAGAGGAATTTATGTATAATGCGTCCCCGGAGCAGGAAGAGAGGGTAAGAAAAAGGAAGAAAGTCGTCACACAAGGGGGACGACGGCGAGAAGGGAGGTGGCGGCGGAAAACCGTTGTTCGGTGGCGGCGGCAATGGAAGAGAGGCAGCGAAAGAAAGAGGAGAAGATATGGCTAGAACCGTAAGGCTCTGCTACCATGAAGAATAATGAAAACCCCGTAGGTATATTGTATTACAATGAAGTCTATTTATAGATTACAAAGATAGGAATAAACCCTAATATGAAACCCTAATTGACCAAGTCCAACTATACTAAAACCCTAATTACATATTCTCTAATAGGGTGGTTGATTTGAAGGAATTCACCGTCTAGAGACAAGTTGTTTTCACTTCTTGTTTTCCAAATCTGGTTCATATTGAAAATATACATATTATTGGTGTAAAAATGCAGTTAAACGTTTAGACATTAATTTATTTTTTGTTTAAAAACTTACGATACTGCATTTCTATTTCTCAATAATAATAAGAGTAATTACTGATTTGGTCCCTGTTGTTTAGCAAAAGTACCTATTTTGGTTCTTAAGTTACAAAATTGATATGGACGGTCCCTTAATTTGACATTTTGTCACAATCCCAGTCTTTTATTCATTAAAACCGTGTTATAAATTTTAAAATGACCACTTTGCTCTTTTATGACTTCACAAACTTAGTCTATATAGTTTTCAAATAGTTTCGCATTTAATCCTTTAATATTTTTTTGATAAGTTACTCTATACATTTATGTATGTGTGTGTACATGCATATATATTTAGTATTTTTATTCTAGTACTTAGAAATATATTTTATTCTTATTATTATTTAATTTTTATAATTGTAAGCTATATCTGTTATCATACAACACCCCATCATAGTTAGTGTTATAATACACTATTATATATTACCTTAACTTTTTTATGTTTACCATTTTCAACGGTCAACATTATTTTTATTTTTAATTCATATAAATACAGATTTAATCTCAAACTTTATTAATAAAACTTATTTTTTTCTCCATCTACTATTATCTTACACATAATAATAATACACGATTTCCAAATATTAGTTGATCATTGGTTATCTTATATAATAGTACGATTATATCCGAAATAATTAAGTAAATACAAGACAAACCATCACATAATTATGTTTAAACAATTAAAAAAAATCTCTTCCATCTTTATTTGTGTCGACTAAGAACACCAGACCGAAAGTTTATTAATTGTTATTAAAGCTTTGATACTTAACAAATATCATTTAGGGTTTTAAAATGTGTAATCTTGAATTGTTTAAATTCCTTTCGCAATCTAATTTTTAATTAAAAATATGTTTTTTATACTTAAGCAAAAGATTATTTTTATTAAAACTCGCGTGTTCCAGTTTATGAATACAGTTTATTTTTACCGTTAAAACCCAACATGAAATTTTATATTAATATATAAAGTAGTTAATGTTACCAATCTAAGTAAAAAAATAAGAATCATTGTATTCCATGTCATAGGATGACGTTAGAGATATAAAATTTCCTTGTATGAACCTTGAAAATATGATACGTGGATGATAATTTAAGAGGAAAAAAAGATAAGTTATATAAAATATTTGAAATAAAAAGGTATCTATATTAATTAATGTTGACTATTGAAAACGGAAAGAATAGAAAATTAAACATGATATATAGCAAATTATCATATAACACCAATTCTGAACGGTTGATGCAATAACACTGTATGAGCATGCATATTAAAGATAGTAAACTGAAATAATAAGAGTAATAGTAAGAATGAAATATATTAGTTGATATTACACATACACACACACACTCACATATATATATATATATATATATATATATATATATATATATATATATATATATATATATATACTTGATGGTTTTTCATGATTTGGGTGTCCTTTAAAAGGTAAAAAGATTATCTACGATAATATATAAAAAGAATTATGTAAAATGATCAAGAATCAAGTAAAAAACACGTCTTTTTTTTGCCTTGTTTTTGAACCAAATGACACAAAAAAACGAAACTTTGACCAAGGAATTCTCCATGAATACTTGACGAAAATTAATGATTTTAGTGTAATTTGAAAGGTATAATGATACTTTACAAGATTCTACAAAAAAAATTCATGAAAATCGACCAAGAATTCAAAATACGAGTTGAATCCGAGTGAACAAGTTGCAGGTCGCGAGATGGGCATATAGGCACGTTTTTTGTAAGTTAAATGACCATATGTGCACACAAAAATTAATGTGTCATATCGATATACGTGGAAAAGCACGTTTTTCTTAAGTGACTTTAACTCTTAAATAAAATTTTTTATTTATATAACATTACCTTAAAATTGAAAATTTGAAAAAGTATGTTGTACTTTTTCTGTATAACCATATTTTCCTACTTAATGTCACATTAGCCTAACACTCGCATAATTTAGTTTTACATTTTCACATTTTAACCTAAACATATAAATTTCTTTTATTTTCCCTCTTCTCTCTCTTCTCTCTTTCCGGTGAAGTAATGCCGAAAAACTCATAATTTTTAAGGTATCAAATTGGGAGATGATGTTGAAAAGTGGTACCACTATTAATATTATTGTACCTTTACATACCCCATTCTCTTATTATTATTATTATTATTATTTTGTTTTGACATAGCACTTAATTTGATATGGTATGATTTAGTGGGTTTTATGAAGGAAAGGTCCATAGCATATCAAATCCGGATTCTTTATTGTTATTCACCTATCCTTTTCAAACTTGATGGATTAAATCTTCTTTGATTCATTATTCATAATTCAAATTTTGTAGGTCCCTTATATTTATTTATATTTATATTATATTTATATCGACAAGACGACAACTAAATACGTGAGACAAAATAGAAACCACAAAATTAAAGATGCATTGAACAAAGGAAACACCGCTATATATATATATATATATATATATATATATATATATATATATATATATATATATATATATATATATATAGGGTAAGGTTAAACAAAGAACCTCCCTTAAACAAAGAACCTAAAGAACCTCCCTGATGATGACATGTGACACATAGTTTAAGGGCAAAAAAGTAAATTAAAAAAAAATGAAAAATCGGCGCCATTCAGCCCAACAAAATTCCCCCCAACAAACTTAAAAAAAAACCTCCAATTACTTTAAATGAGCATAACTCGTTCGTTTTTAACAATTTTAACAAAAAAATTATACCATTAGATTCAGATTTTCGTCATCTTTCAAACAAGACCGGACTTGATATATTTCAGAAACTTTTTTTTTTGAAATGCAAAGTTGCATTTTGAGCTGTGTTCATTCAAACTCAAAATGCAAAATCCGTAGTTTGCATTTTGAGCTGGGTTTATTCAAGACCAAAATGCAAAATCTGTAGTTTGCATTTTGAGCTGGGTAATTCAAGCCTAAATGCAAAATCCGTAGTTTGCATTTTGAGCTGGGTAATTAAAGCATAAATGCAAAATCTGTAATTTGCATTTTGAGCTGGGTAATCCAAAATGCAAAAAAAAAAAAAATCATTTTCAAATTTTTTTTAGAAAAGTATAGGAAGAGTGATCTTGTTTGAAAGAGGATTAAAAAACTAAAAGAATGGTATAATTTTTTTGATTAAATTCACAAAACTTAAAAAGTTATGGCAATTTAAAGTTTTTGAGGGGTTTTTTTTAAAATCGTGGGTGTGGGAGAGGGATAATTACATTTTTGCTCTATTCATCCTAAATTAATATATAATAATTACAGTTTTACCATCAATCAATCCTATCCATTGATATTGATAATCCAAAGGTCCAGATTTGTTCTTTAGGTTCTTTGTTTAACACATGGTTCTTTATTGATCCAATTTCTATATATATATATATATATATATATATATATATATTTATATATATATATATATATATATATATATGTGTGTGTGTGTGTGTGTGTGTGTGTGTGTGTGTGACGGTTCAAACGAGAACCGTTTTTCGTACGAGAACCAATTATAGTCATCGATCAAAGAGATAGATGGTTGAGATTAAAGAGTTGTTAATAGATAACCTTTTACTAATCAAACTTATTCATAATCAAGTAAGGGTAGTTTGGACATTTTTGCATTACCCTAACAATTTTTAAACTAATATATACATTAAACGGAGAGGTGCTAAATTATAGAAATTATACCAAATTAACGAAAAAATTATGCTTTTTAATCTGAGACCGGTTTTGATATCTTTTTTTCAATTGTTTTTTGTTTACTGGGTTTTTTTACAGCACAGCTCGACATGTGCACATGTGCAAGTTTTGCGTGAAAAATTTGCACTTGTGCATATGCACAGATTCGCCTAGTTTTTTCAGCATAGATGTATATATGCACATGTGAAAAATTTGCACTAGTGCACATGTCGCTGTACTGGAAAAAAACATAGCAAACGCGACTTTTTTTTTGGAAAATAAATATAGCATGATCGGTATCAAATTAAAGAGCATAATATTGTCGTTAGTTTGGTATATTTTTCGTAAATTTAACACATTTTCATTTGATGGATATATTAGTTTTTAAAAAGTCAGGGAAATGTAAAAGTGTACATACTCCCTTTTTCTATTTAAATTAGCTAAAAAAGACAGGAAACTAAATGATTGGCCAGAAATTGTTTTCGCAGTTCTCGTACGAAAAACAGTTCTCGTTTGAACCGCTATATATATATATATATATATATATATATATATATATATATATGAAGGTTAATTTGAGAACCGATTTTTATGTGACAAACAATATTAGTCGTTGATTTGATAAGTGAAATTTATGGATATAGAGCGTAGGAGATCAAATGTGGCAGAGTGTATGTGATTATTTCATGGGTGGGTGACGACATTGAAGAAAGGAGAGTTGGACGACTCAAAGTAGGGGTATTTTGGTAACTTAAATATTTACCCAACCGTGAATTGCGTCCCGGTGAGCCATCATTAATTTGCGAAGCTTGATTTTTCCGAAGTAACCCTCCTTAATGCGTCATTAATGAGCCATTAATGAGTAATTAATGAAACACTAATGAGCCGCAAAAAAAATCTTAACCATTGATTAATCTTTACTACTTTATAAAATATTTAGCCTATTTTTTTAAGACTTTTTTAAGTTAAGTAGTACAACACATTTTGCATATATTACAATACATTAAAGCAACATTTTCAAACATTGAATTTATGAAAATTAACTAATTGTAAGTTACAAAATAAACTAATTAATTACATTAATTTCAAATTATTGTAACCAATTATTATGATTTATTGCATATTAAATTGAACTCAAGTTTAGTTCAATAATTTATTGCTAAGGTATTGTAAGTAATCTTTTAGTATTGTACTACTTAATTAAAATAGTTTTCAAAAATTAATAAATATTTCTTTAAGGTATTAAATTTTTGTTGTGATTTAAATAATATTAAATTCAACATAAATTTTGTTAAAAAAAAGATTTTTTAAAGTATATCTTGATTACTTATCTTAAATTTAGTCATTTTAAAATGGTTTTAATATAGACAACACATATTATCGATAATCACGTTCTTCTTCTTTTAATTTTACTTCAAAAGTTACATATTATCCCAAAAACCATATTTTACCCCGCCGCATCGCGCGGTTAAAACACTATATATATATATAACACTGTGATAAACTGAGCCGAGGTTCTGATACCACTGTTGGGTTTTACAGGTCACAATTCATACTTAAATTGTCCTGATTCACAACCAAACTGGTTTAAACCAACTCAGAATTGTACAGATATAACACACTTATTATTCATTAAAGCGGAAATAAAACTGGCAGCATTAACTGGGGAGAGCAACATTAACTGGCAGTACTAACGGTGACGAGATCAACGGCTCAGATTTGGTTTCCCGTACTTTTTTTATTTCCTGGTCTCTTTTAAACCTCCCACTATATATATATATATATATATATATAGTGTTTGGATCAAGGGAGAACGCTTTTAAATAGAGAACAGAGAGAACACTTTTGAAACTTTGTTTCATTGATTAGATGGTTTAAAAATTGTCACAATTTATTTAGGTATTTGATTCCATTGATTATCGGATTTAAAATATGTCACGTTTTTTTGATAATATGTTCGAATTTAATCCTGATGCATCGATGCATACAAAAGTGTTATTTGATGCATCAATGCATCCAAAATTTTAAATTGTTAATAATTATAGAAATAATTTTAATTTTAAAATTTAGGATGTAAAGTTGACTTTTGGGTAGCTATGGGTGAACATGAACGTAAAGAAGAAATAATAAATTACAAGTTTACACGTGTTCTCTTTGTTCTCTATTTAAAAGGGTTCCCCCTTGAACCTCACCCTATATATATATATATATATATATATATATATATATATATATATATATATATATATATATATATATATATATATATATATATATATATATAGCACTAACTGAGGAGAGGCATCATTAAGTGGCAACATTAACATTTTGCAGCATCAATTCAGTCATAAAATATAACTGGCAACATTAACTGGGAAGGGCAGCATTAACTGGCAGCACTAACGGTGATGAGATCAACGACTCAGATTTGATTTCCCGTACTTTTTTTATTTCCTGGTCTCTTTTGAACCACCACTATATATATATATATATATATATATATATAGTGTTTTACCCGCGCGATGCGGCGGGGTAAAATATGTTTTTTGGGATAATATGTATATATAGAGTGTCGTTATTGTAAAAGGTGTGAAAATGTAAAAAGGGTAAGAGGCAATCCTAACCGTCGGATTGCCATAAAATGTCAATTTCGTTGGTCAAAATTGATGACATGGAAGTGGTCAAAATTGATGACATGGAAGGACGGTTTAATTGAGACGCGAGGGCAAAATTAGAATAAAATGATCAATTCAGTTACCCTAATACCGAGAAATATGTTACGTGACCTCTAGCAATCACGAATTTTTGGAAAACGAAATTCATACGATTAGTTAAATAGAATACCGTTCTATCAGAAGGAAATGATTCATCGGAAAAAAAGGTACGCGCACTTCATTTATGTTATTAATTTAATATACAATAATATTGAAAAATGCGGAACTTCATTTATTTTAAAATTTGATGACTGCATATTAAATAATTGGTGAAATATCATATATTTCAAAAATTGAAGAATGCCTAACTTCATAATTTATTTCAAAAATTGATGATTGCGTAGTAAATAATTGATGGATTATCATATATTCAAAAATCGATGAATATATTATTTTGTTCGATTAAAATGATGAACACTGTACATATTCTTAAAACAATTTATAAGGAGACATGAAACAGAATTAAACCAATATAAAGAAACTAGAGAGTGCTCATGAAAATCAAAAAGAATATTGGAGAAAATGATAAAAACAGGCGGGAATACTTACCAACATAATACGGATTAGTTTGACTAATTAAATTTTTTTAAATGCATCATAAACGATATAAAAAGTCTAATTTACCATTTTATAGTTTTTGCCACATGTTATCTTCTGAATGCCTCTTACACATTTTACATTAATTCACTTTTTATTTGAACCAAATTCCATATGAGCTAAATCTGGGCTTGATCTATTTTAAATAAAATGGTATTTAAAAAAGATTTAACTTAATTTTACCAAATAAGTTAATGAGATAGCTTAAGAAACAAGTCACAAAAAAACTCTCTTCCCCTCTACATGTTACTTCGGCCGACCACAAAGGACGAAGAAACCGGGTCGGTTTTTTTCTTGTTAGACGCACACACACACACATACAAACAAACAACTTGTTTTGTTTGTGGTTGCTTGAGTAACTATGATATCATATTTTTCTTTTATATGATTAGTTTTTGAGACTGCTAAATCTTAACCCTCTTTCGGATTTTTGGGGTTAAGTTGAGTTGATCAACTTCCAGTAACAATCTTAACACTTTTAAAATTGTACAACTCAAATAGCATTATTTACAATATGTTTAGGCAATAATCTTAAACACTTTAAATGTTTTACAAAAAACTCTCCTGAATTTAATAACACTTTAAATGCTTTATAAGAAAATGTCAGAATTTAAATACATTTTAAATGTTTACAAAAAATTGTCCTGAATTTAATGACAGGAAAGGCGAGAGGTCGGAGAGAGCCAGGGAGAGTGTACTTTAAAAAATTTTAAAAACATTTATATATTATATAATATATAATTAAAAATATAAAAATATCTAATTCGGTTTATTCGGTTTGAACATTCCTAAAATCGTAACCGAACCGAAAACCGTTTATGGTAATCGGTTTCGGTTTTTAAACCGAACCGAAAACCGAATTTGAAAACGGTTTCGGCTTTTTCGGTTACTGAGCGGTTCGGATTACAGTTAAAGCGGTTTATATCCGAATTTTGAACACCCTATGTCAACAAATAAAACTATTTTACCCCGCCGCATCGCGCGGGTAAAATACTAGTATCAATTAAAGGCTAAGATTTGTTCTCACAGTTCTCGTACGAGAACCATTATTAAAGACTAATCTGATAAAACATATTAGTCAATCTGATAAAACATTTATCTAAAAAAATATTAAATCTTAACCATATATTCACTTAAAATCAAAAAATCATATTTACCTTTTATAATATTTCAAAATATCATATTTACCTAAATTTTTAGTTTTATAATTCTAAAATATTTTATAATCGTTTTAAATTTCATTTTAATTGTAACCAATAACGTTTAAATTTATTACCCTTAATTGTAATTATAATGAGATGACTTATATAAGAAATACAACCACGTCTCTTAGTATCGTGAAAATATGTTTCAGCCGTCAGGTTTGTACTCCCACCCGCGTTGATGCTTCATCGCTGGTTAGAGTATTGATATCATACGTCGTTATTTTTTTTAATTCTCATTTAATTTGTGCTTTATCATTATTTAATACTTTTTTATTAATGTTTAATATTTATTATCTTTTAAACTAACCCGTGTATTATAAAGGTATTTAGTCTAGTGTGTGTATATATTTACATGTGTATATATATATATATATATAGAGAGAGAGAGAGAGGAGGGTTGAAACCGGAACTGTTTCTTGTACGAGAAATGTGAGAATCAATCTTAGCCGTTGATTTAATAAGTGAAATTCATGGATGTAAAGCGTGTGGGATCAAGTGTGGCAAGTGCATGTGATGAATTCATGGGTGGATGATGACATTAAAAGAGAGAGAATTGAACGGCTTAGATTTGTTTTCGCAGTTTTTGTTTGAACTTTTGCCTATATATATATATATATATATATATATATATATATATATATATATATATATATATATATATATAGGCAAAAGTTCAAACGAGAACTGTTTTTCGTACGAGAACCAATCTAAGCCGTCCAATTCCCCCTCCCTTAATGTCATTGCCCACCCATGAATTCCTCACATGCACTCTGCTACCCCTGATCCTCTCCACGCTCTCCATCCATGAACTTCCCATATCCAAGGAACGGCTGAGATTGGTTCTCGTAGTTTTCGTACGTAAAACAGTTCTCGTTTGAATAATCCTATATATATATATATATATATATATATATATATATATATATATATATATATATATATATATATATATATATATATATATATAGGAAAAAGTTCATGCGAGAACCATTTTTAGTGCGAGAACCGCGAGAACCAATCTGAGCCGTACAATTCCCTCTCCTTCAATGTCATTGTCCACCCATGAATTCCTCACATACACCCTGCCACACTCTAGCCCTCCACGCTCTCCATCCATGATACTTCCCATAATCAAGGAACGGCTGAGATTGGTTCTCGCGGTTCTCGCACTAACAACGGTTCTCGAATGAACCCTCCCCTATATATATATATATATATATATATATATATATATATATATATATATATATATATATATATATATAAACAAAGAAGTTAACACATCCAAGAATGCTAAACCTAAATTTGCGAACATATATATAGACTAAAAGAAATCGACTTCGTTTAAAGATCTAACAAGCAAAAGAAACTATAGATGAATTAATAACCCAACTCAAACAAATAATCGCTTGAAGCATATGTAACTTGAGATTGAACAAGTCTAGAATGAGCTCGGGCGACACTGTTTGTGTTTGCAACGGAAAATGAGTGTGGACATTATTGTTAAACAAACCTAAAGTCAACGTCTATTTAGACATGAATCCTTCTAGAAGATCACATTTGAACATGAATCAATCAAAACTAATATTGATCAAATCTAAACATGAAAGTTTTGTAACAAAGAAACCTTCGAGGAAAAGTGGAGGAATGATGGACGATCGTATCCAAGCAAAATAACCGAAACCGAACCAAACACCGAAAAAACCAAAAAAAAAAAAAACCGAACCAATATAGCAACCGACGGTTTTGGTTTTAAATTTCAAAAACCGACTTTTTCAGTTTTGTTTTGGTTTTCAAAATTTCAAAAACCGAAACGAACCATTCCAAGGAGCAATGTTGCAAATATCATTTCATTTCAAGTCTACAATTTCACTTCATCTCGATTTTGTCTATTAACAGCTTAATATAAAAATCAATTTCTAGTTGTTTATCTTTATTTTTAGGTTTTAGTTTTATTAGTTGCATGTAGTTTATCGGAAGTTGATTGTTCATCTCGATATTCAAATTTGTTAATTTGTTTTTGCTTTGAGTTTTGATTTGTTTCAAAGCTTTAAAGTTTAAACATTTAACAAACATTTTGCTTGTATAAATTGCAATGCATATAACTTGAATTAGATGGTACGCATCTTGATGTTTTTAATATAACTTTAGTCCTATTTAATTTCATAACCTTACAATTATCGTTGTATGACTTCAAAGTTTGATGATTAAGTTGTAAAAACCGACCCAAAAACCGAAAACCGACTTCAAAACCAAAAACCGAACGGTTTTGGTTTTGGTTTTCCAAAAACCGAAATTTTCGGTTTGGTTTCGGTTTAATGCCAAAACCGAAACAAACCGAACCATATACACCCCTAGTATCCATACATCTACGAAGACGATGAAGGACAAAAAGGAATGTTTGGTATGTTTAAGGTCGGTTAAAATCGTTGTATTCATGAAACGACACCGAACAAACTAACGCTAATTGAAATGTTGGGCTCGTATTCACACTCATAAGTGTAAAAATTTAGATAGTTTATTTAATACCCATAAAAACAATACTGTAACTACAATTGTTAGCCTTTATTTAAGATAAATTTAGAAAATATCGATACCGTATTTTTCATATGGTTGTTTTACAAGAAAGTTTGACATGACTTATTAGAAAAAAGTTTTGAAATTACTTATTTAAGATAATTTTGTCATGCATTTGTTCTTAATACTATGGTCTTGAAGAAAGTTAGCTTATAACCAACAGACATTGTAACTATATATGTTGAAAAAATATTATATAATTTTCTATTTTTTTCTTTTTATTTCATCTTCTCACTCAGTAAACAATGATACGCGAAATTCACTTATTATCTTTTTGAATCTTTTTCCTTTGTTTTGACTTTTGACACATTATTTAATCTAATAAGTAGAGGATATATAGAAAAGTTTTATAAGAAGATATAAAACCTCTATATTGAAATGGAGGTGTTAGGATTTTATTTTTTGAAATCAAATTATAAAAAGTAAAATTGAATTATTGTAATGGGAATATAAAACAGCTGTCATGTGGGGGATGTTTGACTGGTATAGACCCCCACAACAAGTCTTCCTTTCCATTTTGTAGACTTATACTCGCTAAACAAGCAAACAACTACCCTACCTATTTGCACTAGTACAAATCTTTTTTTCTTCTTTATATTATATATATATATATTTTTATAAAATAATGTATATGAGGCAAACTATGTATTTTAATTGCCTTTTTATTGAGCTATTTTATATGTTAGAAATATTTTTATTTTTATTAAAAAATGTATATGGTCTTTAATATTATCTTTCGTTAAAAATCATGTTTAACAGTATTCACATTTCAACAATTGATGAGAGCTGACAGATATTGTATTGATATAATCACACATCATATATTTATATTAGATTGAGGTTAACTATTGTAACACCTCAAATTTATATAGTTATTATTAAGTTGCGAGATAAAAGTAGTAAGAAAAGCAAGTAAAAGTTATGAATTAGTAGATGATTTTAATTAATAGTTTCAAATATATTCCCGTTGGGTGTACCTCTAAAGGGTACGTGCACGCGTAACCCTATATACGTCCAGGGTGTGCCTTTTGACCATGGAGATACCCGTGAGTGGGGTACGGGCGTGCCTAGGAAGGCACATGCATGCTTTATCTAGGATTATGTTTAGAAGTTGTGTTTTAACACGGGAAAGGGTAATGATTATTATATGTTTATTCTTAGGTATTTGGGGACCTAAGAAAATGATAAGAGAACACACTGAAAGTACTAGACTGCAGGTGAGTACCTCAACTGATACTTAAAAATATTAATTATTTGTAGTGGTACGTAGTCAACCATAGTGTAGAGATAATTGCAGGATTATGTTAATCCGTTGACAACAAATAACTTGTTTTTGTTGTTAATTAATGAGTACATAGATGAACATATAAGTTACATAATATAGCCTAAATAAATATGAAATATGTGACGTCGATACATGTTTATGTTAGTGGAATATACTGGCTTTACACCCAATCCTAAAAATGTGTATCTAAAATATATATAAAAGACTAGTTAGAAAAAAATTATTAGATGATTTGTACCCTTTTATTTAATAAAAGATTAAATTTTAACCATTTATTTTTTTATTTCTAAAATTTTTATTTTGACTTTCTAGAATCAAACTAATATGACTAACCAATTTTAGATAAATAAAATATCCAAAAAAATTATCCAAATTCAATTCTAATATAAGATAAGGTAGTGAGATACAAGATAAATAAAGTATTACTAAAATTCAAAAAAATTATATTTAAAATCACTATACGTAGGATTTAGTTTGTATTTTAAAATATATATCTCGTGGAGTAAATAACTAATATTTAATAAAATTACATTTCGACCTTTAGTTTAAATTAGAAATTAAGTCTAATTATAACTTTCAGAAGTCAATATTATTTGATTTTAATCACAATTATTATACATAATTTCCTATATTCACTTATTAAACCTTAAAATTTATTATTTTACCGTCCAAATTTTTATATATCATATTTACTCTTATAAAATGTTAAAATATCATATTTATCCAAATTCTTAGTTTTATAATTTTAAAATATTTTATAGTCATTCTAAACTTTTTAAAGTATAACAAATAAATATTTCACGTTATTGCTATAACTGTAACGATAAAAATTGTTGACTTGTATAAAAAATAAAATGACATATTTTTGTATTATGATACCATATTTTTGCTATCATGTCTGCTTTCTTGCGTTGACACTTCCATAGCTGGTTCTGGTGTTGATGTCTTTTGTCACCATTTTTTAAACTCTCAAATCTTTCGCGTCTTATAATTATTCTATATTTATATTAATATTTAACATTTATTATTTTTAAATCAACCCGTGTATCATACGGGTATTTAATCTAGTAAATGAATAAATGAGGAATAACCACCAGTTAAAATAATAAAAGGGAAAAGAATGGGATTAATAACTAATAATTTAGTCTTATAAGTTAAAGTGTTTCAGTAATTACTGATATGTGAATTACATATTTAAAGGGTAGTTGTTGGTTTAATATAACAATGCGGACATGTAATATTGCATGATTAAATAGAATGTGTTTCATCACAAGGACATATGTATTGACTGCCCATGCTTATACACGTTGTGAGTTGTTGACTTTAATATATATATATATATATATATATATATATATATATATATATGTGTGTGTGTGTGTGTGCAATATACGTGATAATTGCAACGTGTATGATTTTACCATGGGGATCGCAAGTGTGAGGGTAGCATACTACTTCGTACGATAATGAGCTACAAGCAACAACTAGCCTAGTGGGACGATACTAAGATGGTGTAGTACCGTATCGATGGGATGTTGATGCATGTGTGGAAATAGTGTGATGCTTACGTGACATGTGTGATACCCCGGTTGAAAATCAGATAGCTTATGTGATATCAGGGCCGAGAAGGCCTGGCCAAGAGCGCTCGGCCAATAGGGCCTTATGTCACAAATGTGTAATACAATGTGAAAATGGTACATTTATATGTTGATTATTATCATATTAGTATTTTGTGAAGTTACTCTTTGAGCTTTTAGCTCATACTCTCTGTTGTTTACCTTTTTAAGATTTTGTGGCAGACGAGGCTTTCAATTGGATATGCTAAATGTTTTGTGCAACATAAAAAAAAAACAATTTTATTTCATTTGTGCCGCTTGTTACCCTGATTTTATAAATTTTTTGGTTATTTCTTTGTTACACTTTTAAAAAGAAAAACGAACGTTACAACTATTATAAATAAAAACTAAGTATCTTAGAAAACTATTCAATGTGATTTCTTGCCACACCATCTATGATATCGCACTATGTATTTTGACTCTTCGAATATATAGTTTTTTGTTTTGTTTTTAAACTTATAAAAAAGAGAAGGTAAATTATGGGTTAAGATCATCTCATATCGTGATTAAATATGATATGTTATGTTGTCACTAATATGAGAGTAAGACTTAAAAGATATCTATTTCTGACTTAAGAGACACATTTTTACGTTTGTAAGAGCATATCATAAATCATGTTTAACCATAACGATTGTAACCCGTAAATTATATATTTAATAAAATTTAATATAAAAGAATAGCAAACCTAGCTACGCAACTACTCCATCTTCGCGATTTTTTTAATCTTCATTCTTCAAGTCCAATGCTACAGTCCCCTGTCTCACCGATAAATTTTGCTACTCACCATGCAACTAACTAGCTTGCAAACAAAATTATATATATCCAACACTTATCATCCTATATATTTAAAATTTCCTGGCTATTATATTTATATAAACAATAGAACAATCTTTTCATAAAGATATAGAGTAATAGGTTTGTTTTTAAAATATAGATAAAAAAGCTTATTGTATCAATGTTAGTAATATAAAAAAATAGAAATTCTAAATCCTTCTATTAAATCTTTCTAGTTATTACAATTTTTGTGAAAGAATTAGTAAAAGACAAAGATTCAATATCACTTCAAACCAAACTTACATGGCATTCCCCATGATGGAGAGAAAAGTTTTCATATCAACAAATGAGATGCATCAAAGAAAATTTGAGTTGAAGACTAGCCACATTAAATATTTGCATCAAATTTGGAATATACACACTTCTCTTTCCAAACCAAATTTTAGTGTAAGCATTAAATATTTACACCAAACACTATAATCGACAAGTACATAATATCTATGTTTTAGTTTATGGAAATTAGGAGTAATATATCTATTTAGAATTTATTAATATAAAAGAGTATGTTTGTCATAGAATTCAACTTAATGTAAAATGATATGCTTAGTTGTGATAAAAATGTAATGGTGACATAATAGTAATAAATTGTTATAGTTCTTATCATACTAGTTGTTTTGAAAGGCAACATTTTTATTATCACTTTTATGAATGATGTATTGAATTTTATTTAAATTTTCAATTTTAAATTGTGTAAGATTATGTACATCAATTAAGTAGGAAAAAGTTGGATTGGTTCTAGATATCTAGTAACACTATTGTATCCTCTTCTTTAAGACAGGTTAAAAGTCTCTCTCTTATATCTAACTGGTTAGAGAACCCGTAGCACAATTCTCTCTCTCTCTCTCTCTCTCTCCCTTCCTTTTCTCTATCTCTCTTCCATTACCTTTTTTTATTTTAATTTTTTTATAAAGGGCTGACATTTAAAAAAAACTTGTGTGGAATGGATATGAGTATCTTTAGGTTAGAAGTGAAAGCTCGTGTAGCATATAAGAGAATATAAAAAGAATGAAATGAATGATGATGATCAAAATTCTTTTTTTTTTGAACGGCAAAAGATTCATTAGATCATATAGCAGAATGCTAGAATTCGTTACAAACTCACAAATCAAAACACGTTTAAGGTACAGTAGACTGGTATACAGCAGTAGATGCATCAATAGACAGCACAAGGAAGCATATGAATCGCAACGGCAGCATAAGAGGATCACCCAACAGGATTAATCAACAAAACACAAACAACCTCGGACGGCACGATAGCAGCATCAACACAGCAAATCAGGAAGGACACACCCAGTAGCAACATTACGCAACAACACCCAGAAACGGAATAACAACGTCCATAGAACCATTTGACCATAGCATTATCAAAACAAGCACCAGCAGCACATAATATCCATCAACAGCAATATATTATCCAAGACAATAGTAGCGTCAATCATAATCTAGAGCAATCACCATATCCATCACATATACAAACACAGTCATAGTTGCTTATTGAAACACTCATAATATCGGGGAAATAAGCAACATTTGACGAAGGGTCTCTGGGGCTCAACAGGATAACGCTATCTATCTAAAAGAGGAAAATATATCATACTCACCCCCACTCATCAAATACCATAGATGTTACATCAACCCTATCCTAACATACAACAGACTCTGTGACTCGAATCGGTTAGAACAGGGTAGGGTACCCGAGCAACACCTCCATCCTCCTAACCTCTAGAACACCAAATACACACTAACCCGCCCCCCAATATACGAACAACGAGGAAATTATAGTACCGCAAAACTCTGACACTAGAAAGAAGTATTTGTCTTAGCTAAACGAAAGATGGTCTAGCAAATCAAAACAGGTTTGGAATGCCCCCTTTATCACACCTGGGTATCAAAAGACGTGCAAACCTCCTGCACCATAAAGAACACCCCGTGCTAGCCTAAGATCATGGCTAACAATCATAGGAAGCCAAAGTGCGTGTGTGCAAGAAATAGTGCCACCATTAACACCAGAAGCGAAAATTTAGCCACAACCCCTAAACCTACCTGCGCCACCTGTAACACACTCTCCACCGGCCTAGATTAATTAAGGTAATTAATTTAATTAACCTTGGGACTAATTTATTGATTATGTGGTTTTAATTATTTTAATTGTGTTTTGAGTTGTTATATGTTTAATTATGTGATTAATTTAATTAAATTAAAATAATTAATTTAATAAGTGGACAATGAGGTGTCCTTTGTGGGTGACACTTAGTCACCAACACACCACCAGTTTCCTCATTTCATTCAATCAAACAAAGTGTTAGTGTGTGTGCTTGTGTGTTCGGCCGAGAAGAAAAGGAAGAGCATAGAGAATTCATCTTTATCTTGCAAATTTGAATTTGTTGTTTTGAATTCTGCTATAACTGATCTCAAAGGTTAGCTTAATTGTTTTAATTTTGTTGTTTATATTCGGTTTTGAAGAATTTAGGAGAAAACCGTATGATTTATGAATTATATGAACTTAGGTTGATTGCATGATAGAATTAATTGATAATTTATGTTCATTATATGCCTAGAATTAATTCTGGAAACATGGATTATATGCATGTGTATAAAACAGTTTAAAATTGAAGTTAGAATCGAAATTATGCAAGAACACATGAATTGTTCGGAAGTGAGTATGAATCAATCGGAATTGGTGAGTTCCGAACAGATTTAATCGGGAATGGGGTTGAATCCGGATAAACTGTTGAATGTATGGTTGAAATCCGAACACTATTATCCGGAACTGGATAAATCCGAACGAATACTTGCTGCCTTAAACACTTGGAGATCCGAATGATTTGATCGGAATTGAGACTATTCGGATAGAATGATTGGATCCGAATAAAATCTAGACTGAAATTTCCCTAACACTTTATTCGGAATTGAAGATTATTCGGATTTGGATTGTGTTCGGAACTGATGATTGTTCGGAAATGGATATGTGCCTTTACTCGGAGGTCCTTTGATCGGATTTGGCTTTTACTTGGAACTAGACTTTATTCGGAACTGAACCTTATTCGGAATTAGCCTTTGCTCAGAATTGAATTGCATTAGGAAATGGACTTTGTTCGGGAATGGACCTATTCGGGAATGCCCTTGCTTATTCGAAATTGTGAAATATATCCGGAATTATGATAATTCCGTATGTTATGTCCGGAATTTGGGATTTATAGAATTTCATTAACAATTCAGATTGTGACATACTGTTTTTTCTATATATCTGTGATATATGTGAAATGTGTATATACATGTGATGTATGAATAAGTGTATTACTTATTATGAATCAGTATTGGGAAATATATACTGACTTGTGTTTATATCATCTCAGTTTCTGAGAAGGCTCGGTGAGTTAGTCAACTGAGTGTGCTCCATCAGTGCAGATTGTAGTGAGTGGATTTATATCTTCGGATATACAGGATATGATATCCTAATTGTAACTATGCTCTTGTTTGAACTGTATACATGTTTGTTTGGAGATCAGCATGAGCTGAGCGGCTGGGCCTGTTGCTTAGGGATTTACAGTATTAGATCTTGATATGCATTTGTTGTATTCAAGGGTGCTAGTACTGTTGTCCATGTTAGCAGGGCTATCGGTAAACCTTGGTTTCGGCCGACCTTGGTTGTAGGTGGTTGCAACACCGCCGGTTCTCCGTGATATTATGAGCTTTGTGTTTGGGCATGTTGGCCTTGTATATGTTTAGATATTTGTTCCCTCACTTAGCTTTGTGCTAATTCCCCACTAGATTGTTTTGCAGATCCTCCGTGGTGAGTTTCTAGGTGACGATGACTGGGATTATGGACGGACCACTACTCTGATATCAAAGTTTTTGATTAGAGCATGTTTTGTATATAACATTGTAGTGGTATTTTTGTAAAATGACAATCAATCAAAGTTGTATTTACCTTTTAATTTTAATCTAATTATATGTAATTAGCTTTCGCACGTAGTTTTATGTTAAATAAAAAGTGCAGTGTTACACTACCCTTATCTCACCATCCCACAACCTACACCCAACAAGTCACAAATTCTGAGGTTTGAAAGAAGTATTTGCATCGGATATAGAAAGATGGCCTAGCAAATCGAAAGCGGTTTGGTGTTCCCCCCTTATCACGCCATCGGTGTCAAACTCAGTGCAACCTCCCGCACAAATACGGTAATCCCCAAAACTATCCTATGACCATGGCTAAGAATGTAGAGGATATCAATGTGAGTGTGTGTATAGAAACAGTGCCACATTCACCGCGAAACAAGAAATTTAGCCACAACCTCTAAGAACTACCAACACCACCCTAATAACCACCCGAAACCCCACCCAATATGACAGAGTTCTATGCACAGATAGAAAACCAACCCGCTCCTCCCGACCCAAAAACAAAACAAGAAAACTCCCCAAACCTATCACCGCTGCAACCGCACAAGGATTGAATATGGTTTCACCATCCAGAGGACAGCTAACACCAACCATAGGGTATCAAAATATCCTTGCTATAACCAACTACACCACCCTTCTGACTCCACTTCAATGCCACTTTTACCTGCAAAGACACATACCACCCTACCATGCAACCCATAGACCCACGAATTCCGCAAGCCACATACATGCAGACAACATACTACTATACAGAATAGTTAGATAGCATACCTGACAATTTGAGGTACATTAATCAAACCGCACAGCCGGAAGAACCAATCCTTACACCCACGCAATCCATGACGCAACCCTACCTGAACCCTTCTTTGCCAACGCATCTGCCTCCCTATTTAACTCACGAGGTACGTACAAAATCTCAAAACTTACAGAGGCCTCTAAGAGACTTCTGATCCTACCTAATACATCAACCACCTCCCGTGATGGGTCGGTAACACCATTAACCAACCTAGACGCTGTCTTAGAATCAGTATAGATCTTAATGGAACCAAAATCCACAGCTCTGTTACTCATTAAGACCAAAAGCCCATAGTACAGTGCTTCCATCTCGGCCACTAAAGGAGTGCACAATACGACAAATTTTGAAAAAGCCTCAATAATAGATCCATTGATCACTGATCTAAACACACCCCCAATCCCAGCTACACCCATAAGATTATTTACAGACCCATCAATAAACATAGCACAATCATCAACCCCCCTCCCCACCGACCTACTGCCTTGGTTATATAGCAAATTATCACCCCTAAGAACCTCCACTGGCCTAATAATCATGTCTAGAGACGACCCTGCTACCGACGGCCATTTCGCATAACACCACTGACCTACTCTAATCCAAACCAAATCAGCCAATCTCTCAAAACACACTTGTTTGTTATTAAACACTAGATTGTTCCTCTCAGTCCATATTGTCCATAGAACGCCATATAATATTAGTATCCACACTTTCCTAATCCACTTACTGTTACACAACTTAGGCCATAACTCCACTAGAGCTAATATATTCCTTGGCATAACCTAACTGATGCCTACTGATCTCATCACCTCAGACCACACCTCCCATGATTTATAATACTGTAACAGTAAATGTACCGTGAACTCACTCTCTCTATTACAGAAAGGACATACATCCTCGTTTGGTCTCAACACACCTCTCCTAACTAATTCCATCCTAGAAGGAATACTATTCCAAATCGCTTGCCACACAAAAAGACGAACTTTCGGTGGTCCCCATTGCTCCCACACTTTAGCTACGTCGTGCTCTCCTTCACTTTCATGCACCTGATTTAGCAAGCTACCAACTGAAAATACACCATTACTATTGAATTTCCATGTTACACTATTCTTCTATTTATAAAACTAATTCATCAATATATGTTCTTTGAATGAATCAATATCATAAGTGAAAAATTCATATCCCGGTAAGAAAAACAAGTGTTTATTATATTTAGTCCTAAAAAAATGAATGTATAGTAATAAAAATTCAATTTTTATGTAATATAGAAATAAATCATCAAAGTTGGTTTGGGAAAATTGACGCAAATCCCCTAATATGTAATTGCTTTTAGTCTGTTAAGTGTTATTCAATCAGTTGTAACATTGTTCTAGTATCTTGCTAGAGTTTATTAATAAAAATGATCGGGTTTCTAGTCTAGGATGATAGCCATACCAAACCTCTAGACTAGTTTCCTTTTTTTGCCATTCAAAAAAAATATAAATATTAAATTGAAGTTATCAGAATAGAAAAAAGGTTCTATATCTTCTAACTTTATATTTTTATGAGTTAATTACTGAAATGGTCCTTGTGGTTTGGCCAAAATATCATTCTTAGTCCTTTATGACAAAAATTGATTTGTTTGGTCCCTCTGAATGTCATTTTGTCACGTAAATGGTCCTTTAGCTAACTGTCCGTTAGTTTTGGTGTTACTTTTGTCCTTTTATGGGGGCATTTTAGTCATTTCACAAATAAAGAATTTTTTATTAAATATTTGTTAAATAAAAAATATATATCACAATCCACTATTCCACTCCACAGCCAACTAAATATCTTACTCTCTCTCTATCTCTCTCTTTCCATCTCTCTCTCCCTCTTTCTCCATATCTCTCTCCCTCTTTCTCCATCTCTCTCTCCCTCTCCTCTCTCGGTTACCACCACCATCCACAACCGCCACCGCCATCCACCATCCACAACCACCACCACCATCCACAGACGCCACCACCACCCACCACTGTAAATCATAATTCACTATAAACCCTAGACCAGCCACCGATACCACCGCCACCATCCACCACCACCAGCACAAGCACCATCCACAACTCTATTGTGGAGTTTAGATAATTATTGTTTCATATTGAGTATAGATAATTATTGTTTCATATTGTTTCAATATAAGTTGAGTATTTGAAACACTTAGTTTCATTTATTATAATAACAATTAGGTAGGATTTATACAATCTCCACGAGCTGTGGAGTTTAGATAATTATTGTTTCATATTGTTCTGTAATTTATTCTGTATATATAAAAGTGGGTGCCTTTCAAAAAAAAATATAAAGATTTAGTATAAGAAAATTGAATTTTTTACAAAAAAATATAGGAGGAGGGTGGCATGACACATGGCACGTGACGACCACGTAGGAGGTGGAGGTCCCAAGGGGAACCTGGACCAAATGTTACTAGAATCAAATTCCAAGACAAACTATGCTGCCTTAACCTTGGTTAATTTTATGGAAGGAAACCATTTACTATTTCTTCATTTCATTTTACGCTTGGTTAACATATATTTATTTAACGTCAACCATTTTATACGTTTGTTTCCTATAAATTATTAAATTATGTTATATCATATAAAGCTCATAAAACCTACGGATTTTTCGTTACGTAATAAAAACACTTATTTTAAAAAAAATAAAAGAAATTATGAATAAAAATTATAAACATGATTTAGTTAAGTGACGTGTTTATAACACAACCTATAAACTATGAGTTAATTAAATTTCAAAATATTTTTTCATATGTCCCTTCCCAATGTCAAACATGACAAACCTTTATTTTTATATTTTATCATTAATTTCTCCTCCCAACATTTTTGTCTATTAATTGCTACTTACTCGCTCATTCTATGTATTTCTATTTTTTAAGGATCTTTGGCCTAGAATAGTAGGATATGCAAGTTTTTATAGATTAAAGATTCAAATCATGTTTAACATAAATTTATATTCTTAAGATGTGTATCGAGTAAATTTGCTATTCGAATAAAAAAAACTCTACTTTGCAACCAAAAGAATATTTTTTAAAATAAAAGCGCAACTAGAACAAATTTATAATCATACGATATGACACTTTGCAACAGTCAGTCAATACCATTTCTGCTTGCCGGCTGTGGTTTCCGTTCGAGGTTGTTCGTTTCGAGGATTTACACGTTATCAAGTTTTCTCAGGTCGGTTTTAGAGTTCGATATTCATGGTTCCGTCGTCTCCTGATGATGTTGTGGTGGTCGAGGTTAGGGATGGCAAAAAAACCGAAACCGACGGGGAAAACCGAAAACCAACATAAACGGGGCGGGGAAAACCGAAAACCGATTATTTAAACGGGGATGGGGACGGGGACAGGTTTGATGATCCCCGCCCCGATTACCCGATAATGGCCTCGATTATAAGTTAATACTAATTATTTATATATTAATATGCATAAAATTATTTTAAATAGAAAATATACAAATTTTTATACATTTTCATACAAACTAATTTTAATCGTTGTTTTTATTTGAATTGTTTGATTTTGATATTTTTGATGCATTTAGATTTTTTAAGACTTTAATTTAGGTTCATGTATATTTGTATTCGATACTGTTGTATAATTTAGTATAAATGTTTTCTAAAACTCGTGGTAAAATCATAACCCTAACGATCCACGTAGTGAAAAATCACAGTTCCATTTTAACCGGTATCTTTGCGGTGAAAATTATAAATTTAATTACATGTTTTATATTAAACGGGGATACCCGTTCCCCGCGGTTTTCCCCGGTTACCGACGGGGATCCCCGTTTAAATCCGCGGTTTTTTTAAGCGGGGACGGGGGGACCAATCCCCGTCCCGAATCAGCCCCGTTGCCATCCCTAGTCAAGGTTCCATTTCTGGCTGCTTACGGAAGGTAGTGCTTCGAGTAGTCTTGGTTCATTTACGAGTAATTTGTGGTTCAAGTGTTGTTTCGAGGTTGTGGTTGTAGGCTTCAAGCCGTGGTTTGAGGTTTTGGCCAAAAGATTCGTCGTTGAGTAGTTTTGGTTTTAGTGGTTGTTCTTCGAGGTCCGTTTATGATTCGTGATTTCCAACTGTTTCGGGCAGTCCATTAAATTTATTCTGAAATATCGCATTGCCACCACCTGGTTGAACTTTATTAGTTTATTAGTTCGGGGAGTTTGTTTTCGGTGTTTAGGTCTTTGTTGGATAGGTTCGAGTTCACCAGGTGACTGCCCTTTGTGGTTTGCGAGTTTTAGATAGGTTGACCGGATTCGTCTTTTTGTGTTGGGTATGATTAAATTTAGCGGTGTATGTGTTTGTGTTTAAATTTCCTTGTTTATTTGCTACATCGTTGTATTAACTAGCTTCTTGCTAGTTTTTAATTTATATTAACATATATTGTCTTAAAAAAAAACAAAAATCATACGATATGACATGGGAAATTGTCGAAAATTTTGACAATAAGCAAATCATGCAGTAAATACTATCTTCAATTGGTGTCATTAAATTATATATATATATATATATATATATATATATATAAGTTCATGCGAGAATCATTGTTAGTGCGAGAACCAATCTATGCCGTTCCTTGGATATGGGAAGTTAAACGGATGTAGAGCCTGGAGGGATAGAGTGTAGCAAGGTGCATTTGAGAAATTCATGGGTGGGCAATGACATTGAAGGAGGGAGAATTGGTATATATATATATATATATATATATATATATATATATATATATATATATATATATATATATAAGTTCATGCGAGAATCATTGTTAGTGCGAGAACCAATCTATGCCGTCCAATTCTCGCTCCTTCAATGTCATTGCCCACCCATGAATTTCTCAAATGCACCTTGCTACACTCTATCCCTCCACGCTCTACATCCGTTTAACTTCCCATATCCAAGGAACGGCTGAGATTAGTTTTCGCGGTTCTCGCACTAACAACGGTTCTTGCATGAACTCTCCCATATATATATAGTCCTATAAACCTTAACATAAGTTAAATTATGAAAGGGATAATTAATTAAAACAAGAGAATAAATTATGTTTATAATGAAATTACATATGTATATATAGTCAAACTAATTTTTTAATATAATTAGATAAAGTCGAATTGAAATGTTTTTATGTAAAAAAAGGCTTCTTTTTTGTTTCCTTCTGACAATGAGTTGTAAGTAGCGAGGGTTGTATTGCTCGAGTATTGCGTTGGTAAAAACGTTCTGATTTAGGTTAGGCTTGTCTTTAATTTGCTTTTCTTGAAAAAAATATGTTCTCGTGTCTTTCATTCAATATATATTATATATAAAGCAAAACTTCTAAAAATCTTGTCACTTGATTGAGCATTTGAGCTGATCGAATAAGTTTTTAAGCTTATAAAACGGTTCAAATAAGAATTTGAAATTAAATAAGAATGAGATATTCAATCTTATCTGTCCAATGTTCTCTCCTTCAATGTCATTGTTCCACTCATGAATTACTCGCATGCACCTACACTCGATCCTCTCACGCTCTCCATCCATGAATTCTAATTACAAAATGAACAGCTGCGATTGAGTCTCTCCTTCTCATTTATTTTCTCGTTTTTATTTTAACCTTCCCCTTAAATAATATTCGTAAATTCTTCAAACTTTTTAATAATTATAACAGCATTAAGGCTAATAATAATAATCACGGAATGCTTATACTTGTCATTTACTATAAGTCCTAATTTGTTTACAATACTTCATAGTTCAAATCTTAAGTTTTTTTAAAGAAGACTTCAGGACCACCGTATACTATACTAAAAATTCTACGTTTTGAAGACTAAGCATGAAGACCTTTAGTCTTTAGGTTCCTTCTCTGAACCTAAAGTGGAACGATTTCAGAGTAAGACTACGGAAAACATCTAGTCCCTATAATAACGTCACCCTTGTCGATTTCAACGTGATAGATCGTGTGAGGTAAGCAATTTTGATTGAAGCTTTCCTGTCGGTTAAGTGAGTGTGTGAGTTAATTACTTACTACTATCAATAGAATTTTAAAATGTATCATTCTTTGTACAGTTAGGATCATTCATGTACTAGTATAAATAGATTAATTCTCTCTGGGTTGTAGTGTTCGTCAAGTTTGTCTAGACGCGCTTTGTTAGTCAAATTTTCTTAGCACAATTAAATACTCATGTTTGTTCTTTAGGTATTGAATTCAGAGTTTGTTTCTTATTGAGCCTCTATTCAAAACCCGGTGTCTATCAATATAACAAGCATTAAGTTTAGTACTCTTTTCTTAATTTCACACAGAGAACTTATTTAGATTTTATATTACATCTCAACGGGATAAACAATTATTGTTTTTTTTGTACGGATGATAATTATAATAATAAACAGGTTAAGAGAATAGGGAGACTTAAAGAGTGGCTTAGTATAACATCCCAAATTTATAAAAGTTATTAAAATAGGTGGTGAAATAAAAGCTGAGGTAACGAGTAAAAGTTATAAATTATTAAATAATTTTAAATGATGATTCCAAATATATCCTCGTTGGATTTACGGATATTGTATCGATAAGATGTAAGTCGGAAAGAGGAGCTGGATACCCAGTAATCAGGGGACTGCTTATCTTCTATTCTTTTTACCTTCTTTCTTTGTCTCTTTTCATTGCTTTCTTCCAAAGATTTACACATACATAAAATAAACCTCAGTAGTTGGAGCTGTTTTTAGTGATTGACAAGGAGGATTAACACATATTGGTTTGGAGGAATTAAGTCTTAAAGATTGTAAATGATTTTCTATATTTATGTGATGAAGTGTTTAAATCGATTTAGTTAAGTTAGAAGATAAATTATGATCAAAGAATGTTAGTATGTTGCCTAATATGGTTAATGGTTGATAGGGATTGAATAAAAAACATTATAAGTTATATGGAAGTGAATTGTATGTGTTTTGCCCGGAAACCAGTAGGTTGTTGTCATAACCTTTGCTGCAGATAGGAGGGCACGGACGTGCCCCTCAAGAACGAACCGTACCTTAGGCCGGACCTGAGGAGGGACGTGCCTAACCCTACATAGGTCCGACGTGTGTTTTGACCACAGGGTACCTGTGAGTGGGGTACGGGCGTGCCTAGGAAGGCACAAGCATGCTATGTTTAGAAGTTGTGTTTTAATTTGGGAAAGAGTAATGATTACATATCCTTATTCTTATGTATTGGGACCTAAGGAAACGATAAGATAACACACTAAAAGTGTTGGACTACAGGTGATCAACTTGATACTTTATAATATTAATTACTTGTAATTGTACGTAGTCAACCATGACGTGGAGATTATTGCATGATTATGTTAATCTGTTGATATCAAGTAAATTGTATTAGTTGTTAATTAATGAATATATAAGTGAACATATAAGTTACATAATAGAGCCTAAATATATAAGAAATGTGTGACTGAAATACATGTTTATGTTAAAGTGGAATATTCTGGCTTTACATTTAATTATGAGAATGTGTAAATAAATAAATGAGGAGTAACCACCGCATAATGAGAGGGAAAGGGAACATGGTTAATAATCAACGACCCAGTCTTATATTAATAGTGTCAATGATTACCGATGTGTGAATTACATATTTAAATAGGAGTTGTTGGTTAAACAAATAATGCAGATGTGTAGTATTGTATGATAAAAAGAATACACTTCCCTACGATGATAGGAGTTGTTGGTTTATACATGTAGTAAGTTATTGATTCTAATTTATATGTGCAATATACATGATAATTGCAATGTGTTCTATTTGACCTTGGGAATCCCAATGTGTTGGGGTAGCATATATACTGCTGCATGTAGTAATGGGCTACGATCAACAACTAGCCTAGTGGGACGCTGCTAAGGTGGTGTAGTACTGTTTCCATTGATGATAATGCCTGTGTAGCAATGGTGTAATACCTACGTGGCATGCGTGATACCCCGGTGGCAAATCAGATGGCTGACGTGATATTTGGCTGAGAGGGCCGCATGTGACAAATACGTGATACATTTTGACAAAGTACATTTATATGTTAATTATTATCATTGAAGTATTTTGTGCAGTTACTCACTTGGATTCTAGCTAATACACTCCGTTGTTTAGCTTTTCAGGTCTTGTAGCAGTTGAGACTTCCATGTGGAAATGCTAAGTGTTTTGTGCAACATTAAAGGAAAACTGTATTTATTTCACCAGTGTCGGTTGTTGCCCTGATTTTATCAACTTTTGTTATTTCCTTGTTACACACTTAAAAAAACTCTCATTATCATGTCCTTTATGTAAAAAATTTGACGAAATAGAAAATCACAATTTCTTCCGGTGCTCGATAGTTAGGAATATACTGTTTGATATTAGCATATAGTGAGGTATAAATTGTAATGAAATTAAAATATTCCACATCTTCTTACATGGGGTTATTCTTTGAATTTCAAAGAGGAACTATTAAAAGTTTTCATTAGAGTGGTTTACACAAATCTTTGGTTTAAGTGTAAGCTAAGAAATGGAAAGATTTTTTCGGATTTAGTTCAGGATAAAATGGACATGGTGAATAGCCAAGTTCAAGTTTATTCGTTTTTTTGGTTTAAGAATTGATCGTGACAAAGTTCCTTTGGTTTAATATTCTTATGTATTGTTTGGTCTTTATTTTGGCCGGTTTCATTGATTTTTTTGGTGTTGGTTGTGGGATTTCTTACGTATACCAACATCACGAATTTGTTTTCAATTCAATTCTATCACTTTGAATCCTGCGAAACAAACAATACCATAGTGTTTGTTAGGTTAGACTCAATTGATGATGAAGAAAGCTCAATCATTGAATACATATAACATAAAACACGCTAACTATAAATGTGTAAATATTATCAATACATACATCACATTTAAACCTATGCTAATTTGCATGAAACACGTATAGAACAAGTGGTCATCATTCAATATATTTACTTTTTCCTAATAATTAAAGTAATTATATATGAAAACCAGGTCACAAAGTCATTTGTCTACGTTATAGTAAATAAGTTCTTATGAAATTCTTGAGATCATGTTTGAGTTTTACTAACTATTAAGGTCACATATGACTAATGATTATCGACATGCAAGTTAATAAATCATAAAAAAGTACTGAATTGCAAACAATGATAAATTTATTTTATTGCTTATTATATATAATAAGGGAGTGTTAAATAATAAAAACCCGTAAGTATTAGTATTATATTGACAACTATTTATAGAGTATAAAAGTCATAATAAAAACCCTAATATGAAATCCTAACGGATCCTAAGCTAACTATGCTAAAATCCTAATTTATATACTTAGAAGTATATATAAGGCATGCAGTTTCTTGGGGTTGTAAGAGGTGGTAACGAGTAAAATATAAAACAAACTAAGGCTACGTTACGTATGTTTGCAAGTTTATAGGTAGGTTTTATGAAACTTGACCTTGGTTGAGAATTCAAAGCATATGTCACATGCAAATAAATTCTTAAAATATATCTATGTTATTGTTACTATATTATATTAATATCCAAAGAAGCCATTGGGATAATATAGAAATATGGAATATTCGCACGCAATGAGTTAAGAATTAAGATTAGACCGGTCGTCGCTCGTATGAATTGGTGTACGTTAATAATAAATAATCGATGTGCTTTATTAGCTAGTGTAGTAAGCAAAGCATGTGATGATATCTTGGGATTGAGACTTTGCACGAATTTACATAACATGTATCTATATGTGTATGTCTATATATATATATATAATACACACACACTTCCTTCCTTCCTTTGTTTGTTTGTTTTATCTTCTTTGATCCCATCTTATACATTACAATATTACTCAACATGTTGATAATTGTTTATAACATATCATATCATCTTAATTAATTATTAAATAAGCTTCAACATGGAATGTAAGCTGGTTTTCTTCTTCTTTACTTAATTTGAATACAATATTTTGTCACGTCCACGCTTTTTTCCCCGTCAAATGCTTACAAATAATATCCAACTGGTCCGCATAAATATATTTTAATACTAAATACTTGTCTAAAAGTTGGATCAACGTAGATCTGTCTTTTGAAATGTTGTTTTAAGTTCTATGAAATTATGATGAGTTTACTATATACATCTACAAAAATTAAATAAACTTATATTATATTAAATAAACTTATTGAATTAGATGCGTCTATTATATTATATTTTATATATATATATATATATATATATATATATATATATATATATATATATATATATATATCACCTTTTACATACGTTTTTTTGTATAATTTAATTGTTTGTTGTACTTATGTATTGTGAATTAAAAATGAATGTAATTATATTACTTTTACAACCGTGTTTTATGAACTCCATGAGAAAATTATTCTATCTCACCTTACCTTTCTTGTAGATCTTTTCTAAATTATACATAACGAGGGTGTTAACCGCACTTTGTTGCGGGGTTATATGTATTTAATTTTTTGTTTTAATTATTTGTAGAATATATTTATTTATTTATTAATTACATATAATATTATATTCTTACTTTTTCTATACTTTTCTATTTTATCTTCTATTATTTTTGCTACGAGAGGTCTTTCACATAAGCAATGTCTTTATCTATGGATAAATTTATGATTGCTTATATTAAACCCCAGATACCTCTCGGTAGCGAAATTAGGTATAGTTGTATTAGTACATATAATTATAAGGTTTATTTTTAAAAAATATTTGAACTTATGCTTATACATACATAGAGTATCTTCATATATTAAAAGTAAAAAAATAAAAAAATAAAAACCAAGTCCATACACATATACATATTACTGTTTTCCAAAGAGAGATGAAAAAACTATTGTTATTTAAAAAATAAAAGAAAACTGCCGAAAAAATAACTGACTGTATTTTAAAAGAAAAAAAATCGAACTCGTGTGGAAAGGTAGGAAAAGGACAAAAGCTGGGAGGAAAAACTAAAAAAACAGCGACTGAAAAAAATGGAATTGCGCATATTAGGGATCGAACTCCTGACCTTAGGTGGATGAAGAGCCTTACCAACTCATCTAGGCATCAGTAGCTTTTCTTGTATAAAACAACTAATATATAAAATAAACCATGGCGCAAGTTTGTAAAACCCATTAATGAACAGTGATTTTGGTGCAGGTTAAGACGTGCCAATTGTTATATATATATATATATATATATATATATATATATATATATATATATATATATATATATATATATATATATATATATATATATATAATATAAGCCTCATTAATTTCACTAGAAAACCCAATTTTCTAATTTAAACTTGTTCGAGTTTCGTCTTTACCTAATTTTCTTGAAAATTCAATTTTAGACAGTCCGTAAAAATGATGTCTTTATTATGTAAGCTATTTAGGGCATATACACATACACAATAACAACCGGGTTAGTCGGGGTATGATGAATGTTTTAAATTTCCTCCTAGTAATGTCATTTGTATCTAAATAGAATATGCAAATATTAATAATAATAATAATATGTTATTATTATTATTATTATTATTTAACTAAGTTTTTTTTTCAATAAAATTAAATTAAAACATGTTAATTTTGGGTGACTATGTTCCTGAGCCACTTATTGCCATCTTGGCATCTTCATGTTAACGATTTTTAACCCAACCTACTTTTATATCGGGTTCATAACGACCCACTTAATGTTATGTTTCAAAAGCCCAATGGACGATGAATACACTTCTTATAAACTTTTGGGCTGCCATTCAAATTCAAAAGTTAGTGGAGAGGCTCTTGGATTTCTTCTGATGGCCTAAGAAATACAAATCCAGTTAATATTATTATCTATATGACTATATCTATACATCTTATATTCTTATCTATACTATTATAAAAATTTAGATTAATCTCTTAATCTCTAAATTATTTTTTAAGTTACTAATTTACCCCTTATTTAAACCTATAAGGAAACCATTATATGGAGTTAATTAGTTTTTTAAATATAATTTTTATAACTAAACCTTCTCTAATAAATAATGTTTAAAAAAGTCAAGCCAATACAAATTAATTTTCAATCTATATTATATTATATACTATTTTAAAAATTAAATAATAGGATCTTCATAAAAGTAAATACTCTAAATATTTTATCATATAACATATATTTTAATTTAAGTATTAGAAAATACGTATAGCTAGAACTCATAAACCTATGACATGCAATCTAAATTTACAGACATTTACTACTTCTCTCAGTAAATACCATTCTCTTAGTTAGGTAGTAAGTAGATAGACGACTATTTTTTTTAAATGACTCATGTAATCAAAATGAAAAGTTCTATTTATAGTATATTTAATATTAATTTTGTATATCATTTTATTTATTTTAAAAATTAATAAAAGCGTTATAAAGATAAGAGAAATAAAAATAAATGGAAAAAGGTGAAAGAAAATAGATATATTGCGAGAAAAATGTTTGATGTCATCAGAATGTATGAATATAATAGCCTTACGTTATAAAACGAACGTATTATCAAGTAAAAATAATTTATAGCCATCGCATTACACGAGAACTATGCTAACAATCATTTACCTATTTATCTTCAAACACTTAATTTTAAGAAAGAAAGATGACCATTTTATCCCTCACCCACGCATTAGAATAGTTCACGGTAGAATTTGATCTTTAAAAAGCAAGTCAACAAGAGAACAACATTCTATACCAAATCGTAGAAATGGATTGAATTGGCAATTTACATGTTTACGGAAAGTCGATAACGAAATCAACATAAAATCAAGTTATATAAATCTCTCATTATTTAGGCACATATACAAGTTAAAGTTTATTGATGTACAAGAAGAATATGTAAAGAAAAAGTATTTAATGAATAAAATAGGGTTTAGAAATTGAAAATATATCGAATTTATCAATTATTGCTATTATACATACATAACTTTAAAAACTACTATTTTGTTTACCAAACTAATCATACTTGCCATATTATGTATCAATTCATTTGTTAAATAGGTAACCGATAATTTTATTAACTTTGATATATTTTTTGCATTACAAAATTGGCACATGCATGTAGATGAGCTTGCAATAAAAATGAACCAAAAATCTTGTATGATGCAACCTGTCAATAAAAATCATGGGTCTGCCCCTGCATAAGACAATTATATTTTCGAAAACAAGTAACACCTTAGTCAACTAAATTAAATACTACCATAAAGTTTAAAAGATAGAGCATAGTATTAACTTGACCAGTTTAATACCTTGACTCGTAAAAGCGGTGAATCGGGGGTATTAAAGTAACCTACTTTAAGGATACTAGAAGCCTTCTTTGTAGTTATTTTACAAACTTTGTTGGTGGACTAATAATACATACAAAAAATCAAAATAAATGTGTTATTAGTTGTAGTAGAGTAAATTCTCGTGTGATATACGTGTTTAAAAAAAATAATTAATAGAAAACTGTGACAACCGTCACCAATCATAAAAAGGTAAGTCCCATATACTTTAAGTTTAAAATTCAATAAGTCTTCGATGATTTAGAAATACCTTTCGTAGCGTAAGTATATAAATAAAAGTCCTAGTTCTTGTAAAAAAATATATATATATTTACGTCATACCTAAAAATCTTATTACATGTTTAAATGTCCATTAAAATTTTAAATAAGTAGCAAGTACATTTTATGTACACTTTTAATAAAATGTAATGTAATAATAAACATATTAAAGATGTTTATCTTACATTATACTTATAATAATAGTAATAATAATAATAATAATATTAATAATAATAATAATAATAAATATAATATTATTATAACCAAAGTCAACCATCATCATTTTACCAACTTACACACTCAACCACCACCATCATCACCCTCACCACCCTCACCACCCTACCCCCCCCCCCCACCCATCTCGGCCGTACCCCTCCCCCCCCCCCCCCCCTCCTTCTCTTCATTTTTTTTTTCTATAAATACCCCACTACACCTTCACTTCTTCACTCACTTCAACTCTCATACACTTTCACTCTCTCAAATTCTTTCTTCAAACACTTCAAGAAGATCAAGAAAAGAAGCCATTATCTCTTCAAGTGAAGTACTCTCTTGAAGGTATAATCATCCACCTCAATACTAGTTCTTGTACATTTATACGCTCTTGTATAAATCGATATCTTCACCATCTTTTCTCTCATCATCTTTTCTTTCCTTTTAACTCAAGAAGATCAAGTTATAAGCACATGCATGCAATCTTCCTATTATGGACTTTATCCTACCATTTGATGTATGGATTTATCCTACCAAATGTTGTAAGGCAAAAGCATGCATGTGGTTAACTCTTATAAATACATGCATGTAACTATCTTATTAAAGATTTTATCCTACCATTTGATGTATGGATCTATCCTACCAAATGTTGTATGGCAAGAAACATGCATGTGGTTATTTTGATCCTTCTTGAATGAGATAGATTGGTGAAAATGATGGATATTAACAAGAACTTTGAATGTACAATATTATTATATATATATATATATATATATATATATATATATATATATATATATATATATATATATATATATATATATATATACCATGCATGTAAGTAAACACCTATTATAAGTATAAAAGTTCTTGATTATTTCGAAAATCATGTATATATATATATATATATATTTCGATGCATGTATGTGTGTTGGATTTTAAAAGCTAAAATATACTATTATGTAGTAAATTTGGCCACCAGTCTCACCAATAACGCCATACGGTCTGGAATGTTTGCCAGTGACAAGAACAAAGGAAAGAGGAAGATGGAGGAATTGTCAAGGAAGCAGACTGATGAGAGATTTGGAAGGAATAAGAAGGTTAGCCGAAACTATGGAGTTCAGACACAGACAAATGGAGGGAGAAAGACCTACCCTAGGTGCAACAACTGCGGAAAATTTCACGAAGGAAGATGCATCGTCTGCAGTAGGTGCAAGAGAAGAGGCCATTATGCCAATAATTGTAGGGCACGACCATGCGACAAGTGCGGGAGTTTGGAGCACCACCCACGTATATGCCCCCGTCCCGACCAGGGACAGGATGCTAATCAAAACCGCCAAGTGAACCAGCAGGGCCAAGGAGGCCAAGCTCGAGGAAGAGTGTTTGAGATTGGAGTGGATGAAGCTAGGCAGAATGCGGATGTTGTCGCAGGTACTTTCCTTCTAAATGATAACTATGCGTCAATGTTATTCGATTCGGGAGCAGATAGGAGTTTTGTGTCATTGGAGTTTAGGACAACGCTTAATTTGAAAACTAAAAAGATGAAAGATGCCTATACCATAGAGTTTGCTAATGGTCAGGAAGCTAGGGTTAAGGATATAATAATTGGTTGCACATTGAACTTAGCTGGTAAGACATTTAGTATAGACTTAATCCCAATTAAGTTAGGAAGCTTCGACGTAATTGTCGGTATGGATTGGCTTACTAAATATCGAGCGGAGATATGTTGCTTCGAGAAAATCATACGCATCCCTATGCCTAGAGGCGAAAAACTCATCGTATACGGACAGAAGTCGGGAAGGAATCTGAAGATAGTCTCCTGCATGAAGATGCAGAAGTACCTGAGAAAAGGAAATGAGGCATTTCTAGCACATGTCACTAATAAGGATACCGAAGAACAACGCATCCAGGAAATCCCCGTAGTTCGAAATTACCCTGAGGTTTTCCCCAAAGAATTACCAGGGTTAACTCCGAACCGTCAAGTCGAATTTCATATCGACTTGGTTCCTGGAGCAGCGCCCGTGGCTAAGGCACCTTATCGCTTAGCGCCATCGGAAATGCAAGAGTTGTCAGCACAGCTTCAAGAATTACTTGACAAAGGACTCATCCGACCAAGCTCGTCCCCTTGGGGAGCTCCAGTCCTTTTCGTTAAAAAGAAGGATGGGTCATTACGGATGTGCATCGACTATAGGGAACTTAATAAGTTGACGATCAAAAATCGATATCCACTTCCCCGGATTGATGACTTATTTGATCAACTTCAAGGAGCCACATATTTTTCAAAGATCGATCTACGCTCGGGATATCATCAGTTGCGAGTATGTGAGGAGGATATTCCTAAAACAGCATTTAGGACTCGTTACGGACACTATGAGTTCTTAGTTATGCCCTTTGGATTGACAAATGCTCCAGCTATCTTCATGGATTTGATGAATAGGGTCTGTAGACCATATCTGGATAAATTTGTTATCGTATTTATCGACGATATACTCATTTATTCACAAAGCAAGGAAGACCACGAGCAGCATTTGAAGTTGGTGCTAACACTACTTAAGGACCAGAAGTTGTACGCGAAATTCTCTAAATGCGAATTTTGGATTCGCGAAGTATACTTTCTTGGTCATGTGGTTAACAAAAATGGGATTCACGTAGATCCGGCAAAGATTGAGGCAATCAAGCAATGGGAAGCGCCAAAAACACCAACCGAAGTTCGCCAATTTCTTGGGTTGGCAGGTTACTACAGGTGATTCATTGCAAACTTTTCAAAGATTGCACAGCCGCTAACCACACTAACCCAGAAAGATAAGAAGTTTATCTGGGGAGAGAAGCAGGAAGAAGCATTTCAAACCCTCAAGCACAAATTGAGTAATGCACCTGTTTTAACTCTACCTGAAGGAACAGATAACTTTGTGGTTTATTGCGACGCTTCACATCAAGGACTTGGGTGTGTACTGATGCAGAAGGAGAAGGTCATCGCTTATGCATCAAGACAACTAAAAGTTCATGAGAAGAACTACACTACCCATGATTTGGAACTTGGAGCAGTGGTGTTTGCTCTTAAGATTTGGAGACACTACTTGTATGGCACTAAGTGTACCATCTACACTAATCACAAAAGTATTCAACACATTCTAGATCAGAAGATGCTCAATATGAGACAAAGGAGATGGGTTGAGCTACTCAATGATTATGACTGCGAAATCAAGTACCATCCTGGCAAAGCAAATGTGGTAGCTGATGCTTTAAGCAGAAAGGAAAGAGTGAAGCCTTCTAGGGCTAGAGTTATGGGAGCAATGGTCCAAACCAGTTTAAAGAGTCGGATCCTGGAAAGCCAGGAAAAGGCATTACAGGAGGAGAACCTAAAGGACGAAGCTTTATACCGCTTGGAATCCCGATTCGAAATTAAGACTGATGGAGTGCGCTATTTTGAGAACAGAGTATGGGTCCCAAACTACAACAACACAAGGTTGACCATCTTGGATGAAGCACATCAGTCAAGATACTCCGTGCATCCCGGAGCCGACAAGATGTACAAGGATCTTAAGGAATACTATTGGTGGCCGGGTATGAAAAGGGACATAGCTTTGTACGTAGGAAAATGTTTAACATGTGCAAGAGTAAAAGCTGAACATCAAAAACCATCTGGGTTACTGCAACAACCCGAAATCCCTCAATGGAAATGGGAACAAATCACAATGGACTTCATCACCAAGCTACCAAGAACAGCAAGATCTCACGATGCCATATGGGTCATAGTAGACAGACTCACTAAGTCTGCCCATTTTCTCCCAATCCGGGAAGATTACAAGATGGAAAAGCTTGCCCAAATATATGTCAATGAGATTGTGGCACGCCATGGTGTGCCAATTTCAATCATTTCAGATAGGGACAGTCGGTTTACCTCACGATTCTGGCAATCATTGCAGAAAGCTTTAGGTACTCGAATCGACTTGAGTACAGCTTACCACCCACAAACCGACGGGCAAACAGAAAGAACCATACAAACTTTAGAGGACATGTTACGAGCCTGTGTGATAGACTTTGGAGGGAATTGGGATACTCACCTACCCTTGGTAGAGTTCTCATACAACAACAGCTATCACACCAGCATACAGTGCGCCCCGTATGAAGCACTGTATGGACGTAAGTGCCGATCTCCTTTAAGCTGGGTAGAAGCGGGTGATCGACAGTTAATCAAACCCGATATTGTTCAGGAAACCACCGACAAGATCTCAATCATCAAGGAAAAACTCAAAACGGCGAGGGATCGCCAGAAGAGTTATGCGGATAATAGAAGGAAACCCTTAGAGTTTCAAGTTGGAGACAAGGTACTTTTAAAAGTATCCCCATGGAAAGGTATTATTCGTTTTGGAAAGAGAGGAAAATTGAGTCCTCGATACATTGGACCTTTCGAAATTACTGAGAAGGTTGGTCCCGTAGCATATAAACTCAATCTACCACCAGAATTAAGCGCCATTCACAATACCTTTCACGTATCAAATCTCAAGAAATGTCTGTCCGACAACTCATCGGTAGTACCATTGGAAGAAGTGCAAGTAACCGAGCAATTACACTTCACAGAGGAACCAATCGAAATCTTAGACCGAAAGGTCAAACAGCTCAGGCGAAGCAAGATCCCTATATTAAAGGTCCGGTGGAATTCGAGACACGGACCCGAATATACTTGGGAAAGTGAGGATTACATGAAACATAAGTATCCCCACCTCTTTAAGGACAGTAGCACCAAGTAAATTTCGGGACGAAATTTCTTTAACTAGGGGAGACTGTGACAACCGTCACCAATCATAAAAAGGTAAGTCCCATATACTTTAAGTTTAAAATTCAATAAGTCCTCGATGATTTAGAAATACCTTTCGTAGCGTAAGTATATAAATAAAAGTCCTAGTTCTTGTAAAAAAATATATATATATTTACGTCATACCTAAAAATCTTATTACATGTTTAAATGTCCATTAAAATTTTAAATAAGTAGCAAGTACATTTTATGTACACTTTTAATAAAATGTAATGTAATAATAAACATATTAAAGATGTTTATCTTACATTATACTTATAATAATAGTAATAATAATAATAATAATATTAATAATAATAATAATAATAAATATAATATTATTATAACCAAAGTCAACCATCATCATTTTACCAACTTACACACTCAACCACCACCATCATCACCCTCACCACCCTCACCACCCTACCCCCCCCCCCCCCCACCCATCTCGGCCGTACCCCCCCCCCCCCCTCCTTCTCTTCATTTTTTTTTCTATAAATACCCCACTACACCTCCACTTCTTCACTCACTTCAACTCTCATACACTTTCACTCTCTCAAATTCTTTCTTCAAACACTTCAAGAAGATCAAGAAAAGAAGCCATTATCTCTTCAAGTGAAGTACTCTCTTGAAGGTATAATCATCCACCTCAATACTAGTTCTTGTACATTTATACGCTCTTGTATAAATCGATATCTTCACCATCTTTTCTCTCATCATCTTTTCTTTCCTTTTAACTCAAGAAGATCAAGTTATAAGCACATGCATGCAATCTTCCTATTATGGACTTTATCCTACCATTTGATGTATGGATTTATCCTACCAAATGTTGTAAGGCAAAAGCATGCATGTGGTTAACTCTTATAAATACATGCATGTAACTATCTTATTAAAGATTTTATCCTACCATTTGATGTATGGATCTATCCTACCAAATGTTGTATGGCAAGAAACATGCATGTGGTTATTTTGATCCTTCTTGAATGAGATAGATTGGTGAAAATGATGGATATTAACAAGAACTTTGAATGTACAATATTTATATATATATATATATATATATATATATATATATATATATATATTACTATGCATGTAAGTAAACACCTATTATAAGTATAAAAGTTCTTGATTATTTCGAAAATCATGTATATATATATATATATATATATATTTCGATGCATGTATGTGTGTTGGACTACCTATTTCTTACCAAGTTACTCGAAAGGTGAGTGTTCACAACCCCCTTTTTAAATATGTTTACGCAAATATTTGGGGTGAAAGCATGATTATATATATAAATGTTTTATTTATTGCCTTCATAAATATATTTAAATTACGCGCAATGGTAGTATTATACTTGCTGATGTACTTGGGTTTCAATACATTATCCATTAACTACCACAAAGGGGCCTATGGTACTTGTAGATAGTGCTATTTGGGGACGACATCCCCCCACTTATGGTTGACGAACTATAGGTGTACTTTACCTACTTCCAACGTTATCTAATTCGGGCGTTGGGTTTAAAAAATAAATATATATATCAAGAAAGTATGTCGATAGGATTGGAATAATGGCTCAAGCTTAGTAAAACATCCCTTGTATACTCAAAAACCATGCGTATAAATTGGGCAATAAACTGTGGTTGGATTAACGTCTCCATCCTTACAGAAATTAGTTGGGTTCAAAAACCCCAACATTTTACTTTATTTCTTTTGCATTAAAATTTCATTTTGTGCATATAAACTTGTGTCCTCACCAACTCTCGTAGTTGACCTCTCTTTTACTCATGCCTTTCAGGTAACTTTCGCTAGGTCTTAGAGCACGTTAGAGCATATCATGTGTGGATTCATGAAACGAATTTCCAATCGGCTACTTTTATTTTATCAAAGACAATATTCCTTTGCTGTAATTGTACTGGATGTTTGTAATTTGATTTTACTATCTTAAATTATCTGTTATGGTTGGAAATTTTCTATTACCTTGTGCTATGAGACCTTTTGCTGTGACACCTCGTGTTTCCGCTTTATCGGGGTGTGACAAAAATATTAAATAATTATAAGACACGAATATAATAATTCACATTAGTTAAGATTAAATACATGTGTGATACACGAGTATGGTTTAAAAATGTTAAAAAATTATAAAAGATGTGAAAAACATGGTATCGTAATAGGAAGAGATGTGATTGTATTTTTTGTACAAGTTGCCGGTTATTATTGTTACAATTATAAGTAATAAGATGAAATTCTAAAGTTAAGGGTTATATAAATATTAAAATCAAAATCAAAATATTAAAAACACAAGGGTAAATACGATTAAACATCAATTTAATTATTATATTAAATATTATAAATTGATTAAGGGTTATCTTTATCTTAATTCATATTGGTTAGTCATAAAAAGTCAAAATTAAAATTTTAGAATTAAAAAAGTAAATGGCTAAAATTAAATATTTTACTAAATGAAAAGTAAAGATTATTTAATATTTTTTTTCTAATTGAGCCTTTTATATATATTAGAATATTTGAAGCCCAATTAATTAAGCCCATATATTTGTGGTATACATAATACTATAATACATATGCTTCAATAGCCCATATATTTGTTGTATTCATATTTCATAATTCATATAATCAATCATATGCTTCAATAACCCGATAAGGAAGGCCATAAACAATTAAACATTGTATATCTCTTTACCTTATTCTCGGTTTAAAAAAAATACTTAATTTAATTCATAAATATTTCTTAACAGTTATTATTTAGAATTGTATAATTATAAGAATTTAGTGGATAAATCATTATGTAATTTAACTCAATTTAGTGTAAAAATGTTTAGTTAACAGTTCAAAAGTTTTAGTTGAGTATACTTTAAAGAAATTTTTTTGAAACTAAACTAGGTTTTGCTTTGTCCACACGATGCGCTGATTAATAGTAAATTTATGCATTAGATTATTACATTCATATTGTTTATAAAAATATTATTATAACCAAGTTCGGTATTGTTACATAAAAGTTCTTTAAATTTATTTTAAACACTTATAATCATAGTAATTTATAATAGTTTTGAAACTTAACCATCATTAAATGATTTTATTTTTCAAATGTTCGTAATAAATTATTTAAAACAAATTAAAAAAATAATGGGTATTTTAATTTGATTATAAAGTTGTAAGCTTAATTACTTTCTATTTTTATTAGTTATTACGTAGGTCATTGTAGATGTAGTTCTTCTTTGTGTGGGTATCAAAATACCATAAGAAAATAAATTATCATGATATTTTATAAAATTACCTTTTTAGCCTTGAATATATCATTATAAAAAAACTATCTACTTAGCAAATTATTAGATATAAGAATTAGTACAAACAGTCCTTAATAGAAGAATCGCTATGGAAACATGTAGACTTAATAAAACTCAACCCAACCTAATGAATCTTTCTTTCTTTTTTAAACTTAACATTACTCATATTACTTTTATAAGAATCTTCATGGTAATTGTCTCTCTTCCTATCCTGCATACATGTTTAACTTTGAGATGTTTTATTTTTGAAAATTATAAATATAATCGTCGTGGTTGCATACTATCTCATTTTTATGTATTTTTTTCTATTAAACTTAAAGAACATGGTTTTAATAGTTCTAAATGACAATTTTATATTTTATAAAGTAATACTTTAGTCCATAAAATTTGAAAATTATTGAATACATGGTTCCTAAAGTTTTTTTTATTAAAACTATTTTTTAAAGCTTTATGAAAACATAAATGCCAACTAAGAAATCTAATTTTTAAGTCTTGCTTAGTTGCTTCCTACCTATCAATTTTTCAACTTTCTAATTTTCATGTGCATGTTTAATTTACACTTACAGTAATTCTAAATGTCGAAATCGATAAAGCGAAATTCATTTGAATATAAGAACCGCACCAAATAAAAGAAACCTGAAGTTTGACTACCATGAACAAACTTGATTAAAAAAAAGGCTTTTATGCATTGCAATGCAAGCAGTAGCAACTAACTACTTTTATATACATGACATAATTATTGTAATCTAGGCATGCATAAAAATGATGTATTTTGATTTTTTCTTTTTATTTTTTATTTTTACTTAGCATTTTATAACTGACGGACTTATAGGTAAGTTTGAAAAAATACCAAGGATAATTTAGCAACTTAGCCATGATGACAGGTTGATGTTAGAAGATTAAAAAAGAGATTCTGAAGCTGATTATTTGTAATTAGGCAGGACCATAAATTAATAAATAATAATTAAAATAAAATAAAATAATCCCTATCGTTTATCAAGGTCAAGGGGATGTGCTGTGCTTCACCCTGAATTTAGAATCTTTGATTTTTTAATAGAGTTTTATATGCAAAAATAATTAATTATAATTTATTAATATAATCGAACAATTGGTACCTAGATTTACGTAAAATTTCGCAGTTGCTTAAACAGAAACAGGTTGTAGACAGTTAAGTTTTGATGCAAACCTAACAAATTCCAGTTTTACTTACATTGAATATAAATATTTATACATGCAGCACATACAATACAGTGTATGAAATTCTTTAGCTTAGCTAGCTGTAAGCATTTATACATGTCCCTTAAATAGAAAACTTAATTATATCGTATTAATTAATAATATGAAATTATTGTAAGTAAAAAAAAAATAGTGACAATTTATCTTATTAATAAAATTTATTATAACTTTCAAAGCTTACATTTGAAATATTTATTATTTCATAAATACAATCGGCCATTTTTAATACTACCAATTTGCAAACTAAATCAGCAATATCTCACGATATTTTTAGGGGTAGTTTGATAATTGAAGTTTATTTTGTTCGTAATCATTTTGTTAAATACATATTCGATTTGTATATTTTGTAAACCCTTTTGAGTTATTCAGAAGCAAAACAAGATTTGAGAGAAAATTTTCAAACCCTTGAAAATAGCAAAAAAGAACCACTTATATTTTAAAAAAGAAACTCTTAAGTTTTTTCATAACACACTTAAATTCAATCTAAGGAGGAGTTCTATTCTTGGTATTTCGGTAAATGGAGATTGGTTAAAGGAGCCTAATAGAATCAAACAGGAGGCTTTTGATTTTTTCTCTCATAAGTTTCTGGAACCTCTGCCTATTCGTCCTTCTTTCCTTGGTAACAAATTTAAAAAATTGTCCGATCGACAGAAACTCGCTATGGAATCCATATTTACAGCCGAAGAAATAAAAAATGTTGTTTGGGAGTGTGATGGGGACAAAGCTCAAGGCCCTGATGGCTTTTCCTTCGCTTTTATAAAAAGTTTCTCGAGCATTATAGGGACTGATTTCATTGCAGCTATCCTTCACTTTGGGTCAACTTCAAGTTTGAATGGTTGTGCAAACTCATCTTTCATCTCTTTAATTCCTAAAATTCGAGACCCTATTTACTTAGCGGATTTTAGGTTTATCAGTTTGATAGGCTGTAAAATAATTGCTAAGGTGCTCTCTAATCGTTTGACATTGGTGATGGATTCAGTGATTAGTATTGAAAAAACTGCTTTTATTAAAAATCTAAGCATTTTGGATGGTCCACTGATTATGAATGAGTTGATATCTTGGACAAAACGATCTAAAAAGAAAGCTTTCATTTTAAAGGTTGACTTTAAAAGCTTTTGACACATTAAGCTAGAGATTCCTTAATTCCATTATGTCTCAAATGAATTTTGGTGATGCATGGCGTTCTTGGATTAAAGCATGTTTGGAATCATCTAGGATCTCGGTTCTTATTAATGGTTACACAAAGGGGGAGTTCTCTATGTTTAGAGGGGTTCGTCAAGCGACCCTCTTGCTCCATTTTTGTTCATCTTAGCGGCGGAAGGCCTCAATATTGCCATGAAATAATCAGTTGAAAAGGGTGTTTTTTCAGGTCTTTCTCTACCAAATAATGGCCCGGTTATCTCCCATCTCTAATATGTGGATGATGTTCTTTTTGTTGGTAGTTGGTCGAAGGTTAATATATCAAATTTAATGAGGATTTTAAGGTGTTTTTTTTCTTTTCTCAGGTTTGAAGGTAAACTCAAACAAGACAAACTTAATGAAATTGGTGTTTCAAATCAGGAGGTGTCTGTATGTGCATCTAAATTAAATTATGGTGTAGGAGCTTTTCCTTTTAATTATTTAGGCCTTCGTGTATGAACAAATGTTCTCTATGACAGCCCATTCTTGAGAAATTTCATTCTAACTTGTCGTGTTGGAAAGCTCCGCTTTTATCATTTGGCGGTAGACTCACGCTTTGCAAATCAGTTTTAGGATTCCTCGACTTGTTCTATTTTTCCCTTTATAAAGCTCCTATTAAGGTGTTGAAACAATTTGAAGGTTTAAGATGTCATTTTTTTGGGGGGTGATTTCAAGGAAACTAAAAAATATGTTGGATTGCATTGAAAGATGTTGTTGCCCCTAAAGAAAATGGTGGTTTAGGCGTAAATAGCTTGAGGGCCCTTAATCTTGGGCTTCTTGCAAAATGATGGTGGCGCCTAAAATCGGATAACTATGCTCTTTGATGTCGTGTTATTACTTCTATCTATGGCTATTACCGTTCTCAACAAGTGAATCCATTGGAAACTAAAAAAAGTGGTACATGGTCTACTATTGCCTCAATCGATTCATCTATCAGTGAGTTTAATTTGGATTTAAATTCCTTGTTCCAATACTCTATGGAGAACTATTCATCAGGTAATATAAATTGGAGATGGGCGTTAGAACAATCTGGAATTTTTTCTGTTTCATCTTTGTGTTATGCAATTGATGATATGTCCAACTTTAGAATTGGTGGTGTTAAAACTATATGGTTAAAGAGTGCTCCTAGTAAAATAAACGTCTTTCTGCGGAGACTAACACATGAAAGACTCCCTACTCTTGTCAACCTTTCTCATCGAGGTGTCTTTATGATATCAAACCTTTGTTATTTCTGCAAAAATCAACGAAACTAAGTTTCATTTATTTTGTTCATGTCCAATTATTGATGTTGCAGTTGAAGAGTTTAGAAGGTGGTGGAGGATAGACAACCCTTCATTTGAATCAATTGCCTCTTTTCTAAACTGGGAAAACTCTATTGGGCTAAAAGGGGTAAAATTTGAAACTTTCATGGTTGCTTTTTGCTGGGCGATATGGAAACTCAGAAATGGCAAAGCGTTTTTATCTAGTTCGCTTGATGAATCTTCGTTATTGGGTTTTGTTCAAAGTAATTCGTTGCTTTGGCTAATTTCAAGGTGGAAATTAAGGAATAGAGTTTCTTGGTTGGACTGGTGCTTGAATCCCATAGAAGTTGTTTCATCTTGATATATTTGTATTCTTTTTTGAGGTGTGATTAGGTGCCTTAGTCGTTTTAAACTGTGTTTGCACCGTACTAATTATTGTAACTCTCTTTATACTTTACGACTAGCATCTTTCTAGATATTTTTAATTTAATATATTATGGGTTTGCTAGATGGGGTGATGACCATGCCAAAACTCCCCTAGTTTTCTAGTTTTTTCCTTTTGTTGCTGTTAAAAAAAAAGTGTTTTGGTGTGGTATCTCATTGACCAAAGGTCTTGAGTTCAAGTCCCACTAAGGGTAAAATGGTGTAGATTTTGAAGCCGTTAAAAAAAAGGTAATGATTTGTGCACAATAATTTTTTGTCATACACAACAATTAAGACATTTTTGTCCCTACTAACCAACTACCTATTAATCTATCCACAAATTCATGGGTTAAAAAAAACTTATATTTTGAAATTCATTTTGATAATTGTTATGCGAAAAACTAAACCATATTTTAGTAATCACTATCTTTCTTTGTTTGAATAGCAAAGTTACATGCAATCATGGATCATGATAACCTTAAAAAAATAAAAACCCTAATAAAAAAAAGCTGTATATATAATTAAACAAAGTACATATATTCAAAGTCGGCCATGACGTTAATATGGTCAAGTATTATAACATAACCCTCCTTAATAAATTAATTATAGAAAAGATTGAGAAAAAAAGAATATTTAATGCCATGATCTCAATATATATAATAAATATATAATTTAATTAAAAAAAACATTAAAATAAACTCAGATCCGTTCTTTACCAGAAAGAAAAAAGCTCGGAACAAACTGTAACGAGGAAGGGAAGATATTAAATTAAAATATAAAAACTAAAAATTAGATTTTATTTTTAATAACAAATATAATAAGAGATTAAGGGAAGGTAGGAATTAGTAATTAGGCGTGCGTGGCGCACGGACGCATGGGTCCTGCTTTGAATGATTGATATTTAACACATGCAAATACCATCCAGATCTAACATCATTTACTTCATTCTTTATTCTTATGTTCTTTAATTTATTTATTTATGCCCTTAATCATCATATTCATAACTAATCTTTGCTTTTTTCTATTTAATTTTAATTTTATTGTGAGGGCTAGTAATAAAATTATCTTCTTTTTTATCCACTTGACATGGAAGTGAAGATTTGCAATCTCTTTTTCAGAGCAAGGTCCCTTGCATTCTTATTAAATTGCCCGCATCGGACAACCCGTGAAGCAGCGGGTAGCAGAGGGGTACCATCGCCATTGCACGGGTCGTGGAACCCTTCGACCATGGGCTGGTTTGGAGACCCGCTCTGACACACTCACACACAACCTTTTTCTTTTTCTTTTTTTATTATATAATAATAAAATATATGAGGGTATGTATGGGTTGGATGTTGAGGTTTGAGGGTTAGAGAGGGTTGGAGGTAGAAATTATTTGAATGCTGATGTGACAATGGATTTGGAAGGGTAAGGGATGGTTGGATGCACATGATCTTAGTATGTCTCTTACTCACTTAATTAAGCCCTATGTAGGACCCGATTATATTATCAAGAGTGGTAACGTTCTTGGCAATCAGGCTTTTTGGACATGAATCATTTTCTCCAACCCTCAAGGGATTTTGGATTGTTGGGTGCTGTAACAACTTAGGCAAGGTTGTTACTAGTTTAAAGAAATACTCGTTAATATATGGCAAAAAAAAAGCCCCTTAAATATACCCCTCGTAATCTTAGTCCTTAAACGAGATGAAATATGATTTATAATATAGGCTCAAGTGTTGAGCTCTATACCTGTGGAGCATCGCACCAAACCTTGGTTAAGGAACCAAATGTTGTCCAAGATTTACGTGGTTGGAAAACATCGACAATAGTAGAAGTGGATCATCGACGTGTCAACCATTATCTACAAATTCTTCTCCATGTTATGAGTAAAAGATAAGAGCATCTTGGAGACACGCCCACTTTTTTAATGGTACTCTTATGGTTTATCTGACAAAGTTTTAATTGGCCTTACCCCCTCTCGTTTATCAAACCTCCATTTTAGGGTTTAAGCAAAAAAAAACATGAATGTCTTTGCCTGGGGTGGAGCCTGTTATTTCCTCTTAATGACAACCACAATGGAAGTAAGAGTTCGACATTCACAAGTATAAAGATGCTTAAACATAATAACTTATAAGAAGAAAAATAAACACTAATCCAAACGGAAGAATCATTTGGAGACAAGACACTAGGCTTTCTCCTGAACTTGGATTGGGGTTTCCCCTTGCCTATTCACCAATAGGATCTATTTTTACTCCCTCCCTACCTAGCGTGTGAAGGGACAACATAGATTCTTGGTGAAATTCTTCATTCATGGAGTAAAGAGGAGCATTTGCGTGTCATCTTTGACCAATCTCGACCCCCTAAGCTGATGATGCCCCAAACGGAAAAATATTATTTTTAAAGCAACACCATTGTCTCTTACACCTTTTCCTCCTTCCACTTAGCCCTTCTTCATAGGTTAGCTTGAGCTGGTTAGGCTTATGACTTGACTTCAATTTTACCTTGAAGCCAACTAAATCATCTAAGGCCCAAAACTTGATCACACTAATCTTCACAAATATAAGAAGACATTTGATTTCTGAAGCAACTAAAATCTCTACAGGTTAGGGAAGGGTCATCCTACTATTAGCTCACGCCGGTCTTGAGTAGGATACCCTATGCTTGGGAAGGATTTCATTGCTGTAGTGGCTGTCTATATATGAAACAATAACTCATTGTTCAAATTTTCATGGCATAACACAACATTTCTAGTGCTAATTGAAGGCTTTTCAAGGTAGACTATAGGCTTTAAAAGAAGGATTGTAGAGAATGGAGTATATATATTGCTAAATAGAATTTGATTGATACACATGTTCTCTGGTATATCTACTCACTTTGAATTGAAAACATGGGTCATTGTTATATTATTTTTTCCATTTCTTTTGTTTCAATTCAGTGAGTGAGTAACAAATTCTGAGATCACTTGTAACACCCTCCCAAACGGCCTAGACTAATAAGGAACTGAGAAGAATCAGTGAGTTAGTCATCTGAGTGTGGTACAGCCGTGCTGACTGTGGTGAGTGGATGTATATCTTCGGATATACAGGATATGATATCCTGAATTGTAACTTGCTCATTGGACTATATGTCTTGTTTAATATGTATACATGTTGTTTTGGAGATCAGCGTGGCGGATTTTCGGTTGGGCCTGTGTTTAGGGATATATAGTATTAGCTCTTTTCTTGATTTGCATTTGTTGTATTCAAGGGTGCTAATATTGTTGTCCATGTTAACCGGGCTATCGGTAAACCTTGGTTTTGGCCGACCTTGGTTGTAGGTGCTTGCAACACTGCCGGTTCTCTTGGGATTATGATCTTTGTGTTTGGGCATGTTTGCCTTGTATATGTTTAGATATATGTTCCCTCACTTAGCTTTGTGCTAATTCCCACTAGTTTGTTTTGCAGATTCTCCGTGGTGAGTTTCTAAAAGATGATGACTGGGGATATGGACAGACCACTACTCTGATGTCTATATTTTGAATAGAGCCTGTTTTGTAATTAACACTGTAGTGGCATTTTATGAATCTGAATCAGACAAATATTGTATTTACCTTTTGGTTTTAATGTAATTATATGTAATTAAGTTTCCGCACGTTGTTTCATGATAATTAAAAAGTATAGTGTTACAAATTGGTATCAGAGCCCTGGTTTGAGGATTTGCATTGGTGTTTCCGTGCAATACTCGAACCAAGACTCTGGTCAGTCCAGTATTCCCACGGTGGGTAATTAGTAGTGTTGCTTTGAGGGTAGTTAGTGTGTTTATACTAACGGATTAAATCTAACAACTGGTGAGATATTGTGTATAGAACAGAATATGGCTGATAACATGAACCAGATAACTACCCCTGCGTCCCCCAGAAGAAACAACAACCAGTCCTTTACTGCAGCAAATGAGCAGCATCACCGAACTGGTACTTCTCATAACAGTGAGTCTGACCAACAGGATTATGTGCTACAACTGGAAGATACTTTGCAAACTCTGAGAGACCGAGTTCAGCAACTGGAGCAGCAGCAACAACAATCTCAGTCTTCCCAACAAACCCAAACAATTCATATGCCTAGAGAAACATCTGTGTTTACTCAACCCATACCACCTCCTGTTTTCACTACCACTCCTTTCAGCACAGTGTCAACACCTTTCGGATCTTTACCATATGTGTCCATTCCACAAGTGACACAACCTTATCAACCCCAGCAACCGCAACAACAGAACTTCTTTATCCCTTGGTATCCAACTCAAGGAGGTTTTAAGCCTAAATGTCAGTTCAAGGATTTTATGGATTGCCAGCCACCGGAGTATTCTGGAAGCTCCGATCCTAATGTTACACTGAATTGGCTGAGAGAGACGATTAAGGCATTGGATGCCTGTAATTGCGAGGAGACCGAGAGAGTGAAGTTTGCTACAATAAGGTTAAAAGGTCAAGCTACAACATGGTGGGATTCCTTAACTGCTCATTTATCCAGGGAAACTCTGAACTCTGTAACTTGGGATCAATTTCAGAGAAAATTTTGTGAACACTTCTGTAACGCTTTTAATTTGGCTAAGGTAAAGCGGGAATTCATGGATTTGGCACAGGATGATAAGATGTCAGTTGATGAGCTGATTACTAAGTTCAATGAGAAATTGAGATTTGCAAAACAGTGGGTACTTGATGAACCTGCACAGATTGAACACTTTGTTCAAGCCTTGTTACCTGAATATCGGGGTAACACCCGTATGGCAACTTCACTAGTTCAAGCATTCACCATAGCCCGAGCTGCTGAGGGAGACGTGAAAGCTCGGGAAAGAATGAAACGTGAGAAGGGATTATCTCACAAGTCCAGTGGGAATCAGAGTGGAAACAAGGGTAAGTGGCAGGGCAACCAGAACTAGGGAGATCAGAAATCTAAGGGTTTGGGGTCTAATCAGGGTAAGCCATGGTGTGGAACTTGCAAGTCCCGTCACACAGGTCCGTGCACACCGCAGATTCGACGGTGTGTAAGGTGCGGTGAGTTTGGTCATGAGCCTTCTGACTGTAGGTTCAAAACCAATGTTTGTTGGAATTGTCACGAGGAAAGTCACCGATCCGGAGCCTGCACCAAATAGAATTCAACGGGGACAGGACGGGGGGGGTAGCCAATGTCGGGGGATCGTCTTCTGCAGGTCAGAAGAGAAAGGTTGCACCTTCCGCGGAAGGGAGAGCCTTTAAGATGACAGTTACTGAGGCTGCCGAAAACAGTGATGTAATCACGGGTATGTTTTTGATAAACTCTGTGCCTGCCCGTGTGTTATTTGATTCCGGTGCAAATAGGTCTTTCATATCGGTATCCTTATGTGATAAACTGAAACTACCTGCTACTGTGATTGCTTCAACCTTAGAAGTAGAAATAGCGGATGGTAAGTTAGTGCCTGTAACTTCTTCAGTGACTGGGGTACAGATAGACATAGATGGTACTAGTTTTCCTGTTGAATGTTTGCTTATGCCTATACCGGGGTTTGACTTAGTACTAGGCATGGATTGGTTAAGTCACCACAAGGCTAGTATATAGTGCCATAAGAAACTCATTACTATTCCCTTGGCTGACGGGTCGCATGTCATGGCTCGTGGGGATAGGGCCCAAGCTTCTTTTCCTATCATCTCGTATATGAAGGCTAGAAAATCTCTAGCCAAAAGGTGTGCGTCTTACTTGGCTTATGCGATTGATGCGAAGAAAGAGAAGAAACCGGTTACCGATGTTCGGGTTATGTCAAAATATCTGGAAGTATTTCCAGACGATCTTCCAGGGTTGCCACCTGTTCGGGAAGTTGAGTATAAGATAGATCTGATACCTGGCACTACACCTATTGCGAAAGCTCCGTATCGTTTAACTCTATCTGAGATCCGGGAGATGATGACCCAGATCCAGGAATTGTTAGACAATGGGTCTATTCGTCCGAGTTCTTCGCCTTGGGGTGCACCTGTACTATTTGTAAAGAAGAAAGATGGGACTCTGCGAATGTGTATTGATTACAGAGAATTGAATAAGAGAACTATCAAGAACTAATATTCGTTGCCCAGGATTGACGATTTGTTTGATCAGCTACAAGGGGCTTCTTATTTCTCAAAGATTGATTTGAGATCGGGATATCATCAGGTAAGGGTAGCAGAAGAGGATATTCCTAAGACTGCTTTTCGTACACGGTATGGTCATTACGAATTTCTTGTGATGCCGTTTGGTTTGACAAATGCACCTGCAGTATTTATGGATTTGATGAATCGCGTCTGCAGACCGTTCTTAGACAAGTTCGTTATCGTGTTTATTGATGACATATTGGTATATTCTAAAACAGAGGATGAACACGATCAACAATTGAGACAGGTTTTGGAGATTCTAAAGAAAAACAAGTTATATGCTAAGTTTTCGAAATGTGAATTTTGGTTACGCGAAGTTCAATTTCTAGGGCATGTAATTTGTCAAGATGGTATCAAAGTGGACCCATCCAAAATTGAAGCGGTAATGAACTGGAATGTTCCGAGAACTCTGACAGAGATCAAGAGTTTTCTGGGATTGGCAGGTTATTATCGACAGTTTATCAAGGATTTCTCTAAGCTTGCTGGTCCGTTGACCAAGTTGACCCGAAAAGACGTTCAATTTCAATGGGGTACAACTCAAGAAGATGCATTTCAGACTTTGAAACAGTTGTTGTGTCAAGCTCATGTTCTTTCTTTGCCTGAGGGTTCAGAAGATTTTGGGTTCAGAAGATTTTGTGGTTTACTGTGATGCTTCTCACGCTGGGTTAGGTTATGTATTGATGCAACGGGGCAAAGTGATAGCATATGCTTCGAGACAATTAAAACTGAACGAAAGAAACTACCCAACACATGATTTGGAATTAGCAGCGGTGGTATTTGCTTTGAAACTATGGAGACATTACCTGTATGGAACCAAATGTACGATCTGCACAGATCATAAAAGCCTTCAGTATGTTTTCACTCAGAAGAAGTTGAATATGAGACAACGCCGTTGGTTGGAACTGATCAAAGATTATGATTGTGACATCCAGTATCATCCGGGGAAAGCTAATGTTATTACAGATGCACTTAGTCGGAAGGGATCTTCGGAGACTGTAAGGTTTATGCGTCTGGAAATCAAGTCTGATTTAGTGGATCAACTTTTAGCCGCTCAAATTGAAGCTTTGAAAGATGAGAATCTGAAGGATGAATTGATGGTTAAACGACAACATGAATTAACTACTGACTCGCGTGGTTTGAAGGTATATCATACACGTGTTTGGGTGCCAAAGTTTGGAAACTTGAGGGAGTTAATTTTAAATGAAGCTCACAAGTCCAAGTTGTCAATACATCTGGGTAGTACGAAAATGTATCACGACTTGAAAACTCTTTACTGGTGGCCAACAATGAAAATGGATATTGCTCGTTTCGTTGAAACATGCCATATCTTATAACACTGTAATTTTAAACATATAATTAAATCGCATGCGGAAGCTAAATACATATAATTAACTTAATTACATAATAGATACAAAAGATTATCTTATTTTATACATCAAATCTTTTACAGTGTTAAACCAAAACAGGCTCTTAATTAAAACTTTGACATCAGAGTGAGGTCTGTCCATATTCCCAGTCCCAAGCTTCAAAGCTCACCAAGTTAATCTGCAAAATAGTCTAGTGGGGAATTAGCACAAAGCTAAGTGAGGGAACCAATATCTAATCAATACAAGGCAAACATGCCTAAACCCAAATAGCTCATGAATCCCAAGAGAACCGGCGGTGTTGCAAGCACCTACAACCAAGGTCGGCCAAAACCAAGGTTTACCGATAGCCTTGCTAACAGTGACAACAGTACCAGCCTTCTTGTATACAATAAATGTACTTCAAGATCTGGTACGGTACACCCCCAAGCAACAAGCCCAGCATCATGCTGATCTCTAAATAACATGTATATACAATCCAAACAAGAGCATTCCAAATAGGATATTAAATCCTGTATATCAAAAGATATAAACCCACTCACCAAAGTCTTCACAATCTCTGGTGCACTCGAGTGACTTAATTCACTGAGTCTTCTCAGTTCCTGAGATTAAGATAACCCAAGTCAGTATTTAATTCATAATACTGATCCAAACATAGATGTCATATCTATCCAAATAATTCATATATGAACACTATTGAACATAAACATAAGTTCAATATACTTTAAATAATTCAAGAAATACAAATAAATTTTCCTTCGAGAATCGCATGCGATTGGTTTAATCGAATCGCATGTGATCAACACTTGGTAAGATTTCAAGTCACTAATGAATCGTATGTGATAGGGCTTTGTGATTCGCATGCGATTAACACTATACTTTTCATGCGATTCAAACACCCAAATAATTCTTACAAATGCGATTCACTCTAATTCCATGCGAATTCGAATCCAAGAGTTAAGGCATTCCCAAGTTAAATCCCATGTGATTCATATATCGATTCCAATGCGATTCGGCCTATTCTCCAATGCGATTCAAATCAAATGTAATAAGGAATGGCTAAGTTTTCCAATGTGATTCATTCGCATGCTATCAACTCGTGTGATTCCAATGCGATTCAATTTCCAAGCGAATCCAAGTTTCACAATTCAATCGAATACGATCCAGTGTTAAGGCAAATTCAATATAATCCAATCAAATGCGATCCAAGTCCAATATAGCTCAATCGAATGCGATTCCAAATAGTTAGGGAAATTTCCAAATTATCCAATACAATTCAATGCGAATTCCAATATATTTGAATACTATTCAAGTCTCATGCTATTCAAACCATGCGATTCATATCCAGTATAGGAAATCTCTAAGTATAAATATTCCAATGTCAAGGCTATCCAATTCAATGCGATTCATACTTCATAACATGAATTCCGATTGTTTCAACCCCAATTCCGATCAAAGCATATATTCATCCGAAACTTTCATTTTAATCTATTTTTAACCTTGATCTTAACATGCAAGTTTCTCATAACTTCTAAGATCGTTTAAAGCATAGAAATATCATATAATCATAATCAATCTAACATGCATTCACATATTCTTCATGAGTTTATCATGTTTGATCGGAAAATAGCATGCATCCTTAAAACCGAATTTAAATAACAATTAACACATAAAATTTAGTTAATCTAACCTTGTGAATCTCGATTTCTTGAATTCTAATTTCAAACAAGATAATGAAGATCAATTCGGATCTTGTTCTTCTCCTTTTAGCCGAGAGCAAACCAAAAGAAAACACACACTACACTATGGGTTCTTGCATGCAAATGAGAGTGGAGGACTAATCACACTCTCTCTAATCGGCCAACATAGCCACAATGGGGGGTTAGTGGCAAGCCTAAGGGCATAGGGTGATGACTAATCATCCAATATACGGCCACCTAATTACCCCACCGCCCCACTAACCAAATTAATAATAATTTAATCAATATTTATAATAATTCAATTAATCACAAAATAATTAACTTAATTTAATTCAAAATCCAAATAATGTCAATTAATTACCTTAATTAATCTAGGCCGGGAGAGAGGGTGTTACAAATCTCCTCCCCTTAAGAAGATTCCGTCCTCGGAATCTCTTCGCTCTCGAACAGAGAAGGATATCGGTTACGCAAATCTGCTTCGGTTTCCCATGTTAGATCGGAGCCCAAACTATGCTTCCATTTGACTAACACCATAGGAATCTGTTTCTTTCTGAGCTTTGTAACTTTTCGATCCAGGAGTTCAATTGGTTCCTCTATTAATTTCTGATTAGTATCAACCTGAAGATCCTGCAAAGGTAGAACATGTGTTTGATCCTCTATATTGCACTTTCGCAGATAACAAACATTAAAAGTGTTATGAATCCCTGATAATTCATCCGGTAAATCCAAGGCAACGGTCTGATCATTAACCACTTGTCTGATTCTGAAAGGACCAATGTAACGAGGAGCTAATTTTCCCCGTTTACCAAATCTAATCACACCCTTCCAAGGGGATACTTTCAAATAAACCAATTCACCTTCGACAAATGATACTGGTCGACGACGGGAATCTGCATACATTTTCTGTCTATCTATTGCAGCTTTCAATTTCTCACGAGCAATTGCAACCTTATCAGCTGTCATCTGAACAATATCAGGTCCTGCAAATTGCTTTTCCCCAGCTTCTAACCAACAAGTTGGTGTTCTACATGGACGACCATACAACATCTCATACGGAGGCATGCCGATACTACTATGATAGGAATTGTTATAAGCAAATTCCACCAAAGGCAAATGTGAATCCCATGATCCTCCGAATTCCAACACGCAAGCCCGAAGCATATCTTCCAAAGTCTGAATAGTTCTCTCTGACTGACCATCTGTTTGCGGGTGATATGCCGTACTCAAATTTACTCTGGATCCCAATTCCTGTTGCAATCTGTTCCAGAAGTTAGATACGAACCTCAAATCTCTGTCTGAAACAATAGATAGAGGCACCCCATGTCTAGACACTATCTCATCGATATACAATTGAGCCAGTTTGCTTAAAGAAGCAGTTTCAGCTGTAGCCAAGAAGTGTGCACTCTTAGTCAATCTGTCGACAATAACCCAAATCATATCATGCCCTTTCTGTGTTCGTGGCAGTTTCGTTACAAAATCCATCGTTATGTGATCCCATTTCCACTCAGGTATTTCCAACTGTTTCAACGATCCATACGGTTTCTGATGTTCAGCCTTAACTTGAGCACAAATGTGGCACATCCCTACAAACTTAGCTATATCTGTTTTCATTGTAGGCCACCAATAACGAGTTTTTAAATCATGGTACATCTTCGTGCTACCCGGATGTATTGATAGTCTGGATTTGTGAGCTTCGTTCAGTATTAACTCCCTCAAATTTTCAAATTTAGGTACCCAAACACGTGTATGATAAATCCTCAAACCACGCGAATCGGTAGTTAACTCTTGCTGACGTTTAATCATCAGTTCATCCTTTAAGTTCTCATCTTTCAAGGCTTCTAGCTGTGCAGCTACCAATTGATCCACTAAGTCAGACTTAATCTCCAATCGCATAAATTTTACAGTCTCTGTAGATCCTATTCGACTGAGTGCATCTGCAACTACATTCGCTTTACCAGGATGATACTGAATATCGCAGTCGTAATCTTTTATCAGTTCTAACCAACGGCGCTGTCTCATGTTTAATTCTTTCTGCGTAAACACATACTGTAAACTTTTATGGTCTGTGCAGATCGTACATTTAGTTCCATACAAATAGTGTCTCCATAGTTTCAATGCAAACACAACAGCTGCTAATTCCAAATCGTGAGTTGGGTAGTTTTGTTCATTTGGTTTCAACTGTCTAGAAGCATACGCAATCACTTTACCCCTTTGCATTAGAACACAACCCAAACCGGCGTGAGAGGCATCACAATACACCACAAAATCTTCGGAACCCTCAGGCAACGAAAGAACAGGCGCTTGGTACAACAATTGTTTCAGAGTCTGAAAATCATTCTCTTGAGCTGAACCCCATAGAAACGGAACATCCTTTCGAGTTAACTTAGTTAACGGTCCAGCCAACTTAAAAAAGTCTTTTATAAATCTGCGGTAATAACCTGCCAATTCCAGAAAACTCTTTATCTCAGTAGGTGTTTTCGGTGCACTCCAATTCATTACTGCCTCAATCTTGGACGGATCCACTTTGATACCTTCTTGACAAATCACATGTCCCAAAAATTGAACTTCACGTAACCAAAATTCGCACTTCGAAAGCTTGGCATATAACTTGTGTTGTTTCAGAATCTCCAAAACCTGTCTTAAGTGCTGATCATGCTCATCTTCAGTCTTTGAATATACCAAAATGTCATCGATAAACACAATGACAAATTTATCTAGGAAAGGTCTACACACACGATTCATCAAATCCATAAATATGGCAGGAGCATTTGTTAAACCAAATGGCATTACTAGGAACTCGTAATGACCATACCTAGTACGAAAAGCAGTCTTTGGGATATCTTCCTCTGCTACCCTGACTTGATGATAACCCGATCTAAGATCAATTTTCGAAAAATAAGAAGCCCCTTGTAGCTGATCAAACAGATCATCAATTCTCGGCAAAGGATATTTATTCTTGATAGTTCTCTTGTTAAGATCTCTGTAGTCAATACACATACGAAAAGTTCCATCCTTCTTCTTAACAAACAAAACTGGTGCACCCCACGGCGAAGAACTCGGTCGGATGAACCCTTTATCAAGTAATTCTTGAATCTGTGTCATCATTTCACGGATCTCAGATGGAGCTAAACGATACGGAGCTTTCGCAATCGGCGAAGTACCAGGAATCAGATCTATCTTGTATTCAACATCCCGAACAGGAGGCAATCCCGGTAAATCATCTGGAAACACTTCCGGATACTCTGACACAACCCGAACATCGGTAATCACTTTCTTTTCTTTCTTTGCATCTATTGCGTAGGCCAGAAAAGACGCACACCCTTTAGCTAGAGATTTTCTAGCTTTCATAAACGAGATGATTGGAAAAGAAGAAGAATATCTATCCCCACGAGCCACGACATGTGACCCGTCAGCCAAGGGAATAGTAATCAGTTTCTTGTGGCACTGGATACTAGCCCTATGGTGACTTAACCAATCCATGCCTAATACTAAGTCAAACCCCGGAATAGGCATTATTAAACAATCTACAGGCAGACTAGTACCATCAATATCTATTGAAACCCCATTCATAGAAGAAGTTACAGGCACTAACTTACCATCAGCTACCTCTACTTTTAAAGGCGAAGCAATAACAGTAACAGGTAATTGCAGTTTGTCACACAAAGTTACAGACATGAAAGATCTATTGGCACCCGAATCAAATAACACACGAGCAGGCATAGAGTTCACAATAAACATACCCGTGATAACATCACTGTTTTCTGCAGCTTCTGTAACCGTCATCTTAAAAGCTCTACCTTCCGCAGAAGGTGCGGCTTTCCGCTTCTGACCTGCAGACGATCCCCCGACAGATGCTACCCCCTGCCCCGTCCCCTTTGACCTCTGCCTTGTGCAAGCACCCGCTCTGTGACCTTCCTCGTGACAATTCCAGCAGACATTGGTTTTGAACTTACAAGCAGATGGTTCATGACCAAACCCGCCACATCTTAAACATCGTTTAGTCTGAGCTGTACAAGGACCGGTATGGCTGGAGTTACATGGTTTACACCATGGCTTATTCTGATACGAACCCGAACCCGAACCCTTTGACCTCTGATCATTCCGATTCTGGTTACCCTGTCCTTTACCCTTGTTGCCACTTTGATTTCCACCAAATTTCTGAGACGATCCTTTCTCACGGTTCATCCTCTCTCTTGCTTTCACATCCCCCTCAGCAGCACGAGCAAGTGTAAAAGCCTGTACCAATGAAGTTGCCATTCGGGTGTTACCCCGATACTCAGGCAATAGAGCTTGGACAAAATGATCTATTTGTGATGTCTCATCCGGAACCCACTGCTTGGCAAACCTTAACTTCTCATTGAATTTCACGATCAACTCATCAACTGACATCTTGTCGTCTTGTGCTAAATCCATGAATTCTCGTTTCACCTTGGACAAATCATAAGTGTTACAAAACTGTTCACAAAACTTAGCTTGGAATTGCTCCCAAGTTATAGAGTTGATAACATCCCGAGATAAGTGGGCTGTTAGAGAATCCCACCAAGTGGCAGCTTGCCCTTTCAATCTCTTCGTAGAAAATTTAACCCTATCAGATTCCTCGCAGTTGCAAGTATCTAAAGCCTTAATTGTTTCCCGCAACCAGTTCAAAGTATCGGTAGGATTAGAACTTCCAAAATATTCAGGCGGCTGGCAATCCATGAAATCTTTGAATTGAGCCTTGGATTTATAACCTCCCTGATTAGGGTACCAAGGTACAAAGAAATTATGTTGCGGTTGGTACTGTTGTTGGGGTTGGTAAGGTTGGGACATAGGAGGCATAGACACAAATGGTAAAGTTCCAAACGGTGTTGATACCGTGTTATAAGGTGCAACTGAGTAAACAGGTGGTGGTATGGATTGAGTAAACACTGCCGACTCCCGAGGCATCTGGATTGTCTGAGTCGGTTGTGATGACTGTGTCTGAAGTTGTTGCTGCTCCAATTCTTGTACCTTATCCCTCAAAGACTGTAAAGTATCTTCTAACTGCAACACATATTCCTGTTGCTCAGATTCACCATTGTGAGAAGTTCCTGCCCTGTTATGCTGTTCATTTACTGCAGTAGAGGATTGATTGTTGTTCCTTCTGGGGGACGTAGGGATAGTTGTCGGATTCACGTTATCAGCCATTATCTATGCTATACACAGCATCTCACCAATTGTTAGATATAATCCGTTAGTTAAAACACATTAACTACTCTCAATGCTATTCTACTAATTACCCACCCTGGGAATACTGGACTGACCAGAGCCTTGGTTTAAGTATTGCACAACTAAATTTATGCAAATCCTCAAACCAATGCTCTGATACCAACTTATAACACTGTAATTTTAAACATATAATTAAATCGCATGCGGAAGCTAAATACATATAATTAACTTAATTACATAATAGATACAAAAGATTATCTTATTTTATACATCAAATCTTTTACAGTGTTAAACCAAAACAGACTCTTAATTAAAACTTTGACATCAGAGTGAGGTCTGTCCATATTCCCAGTCCCAAGCTTCAAAGCTCACCAAGTTAATCTGCAAAACAGTCTAGTGGGGAATTAGCACAAAGCTAAGTGAGGGAACCAATATCTAATCAATACAAGGCAAACATGCCTAAACCCAAATAGCTCATGAATCCCAAGAGAACCGGCGGTGTTGCAAGCACCTACAACCAAGGTCGGCCAAAACCAAGGTTTACCGATAGCCTTGCTAACAGTGACAACAGTACCAGCCTTCTTGTATACAATAAATGTACTTCAAGATCTGGTACGGTACACCCCCAAGCAACAAGCCCAGCATCATGCTGATCTCTAAATAACATGTATATACAATCCAAACAAGAGCATTCCAAATAGGATATTAAATCCTGTATATCAAAAGATATAAACCCACTCACCAAAGTCTTCACAATCTCTGGTGCACTCGAGTGACTTAATTCACTGAGTCTTCTCAGTTCCTGAGATTAAGATAACCCAAGTCAGTATTTAATTCATAATACTGATCCAAACATAGATGTCATATCTATCCAAATAATTCATATATGAACACTATTGAACATAAACATAAGTTCAATATACTTTAAATAATTCAAGAAATACAAATAAATTTTCCTTCGAGAATCGCATGCGATTGGTTTAATCGAATCGCATGTGATCAACACTTGGTAAGATTTCAAGTCACTAATGAATCGTATGTGATAGGGCTTTGTGATTCGCATGCGATTAACACTATACTTTTCATGCGATTCAAACACCCAAATAATTCTTACAAATGCGATTCACTCTAATTCCATGCGAATTCGAATCCAAGAGTTAAGGCATTCCCAAGTTAAATCCCATGTGATTCATATATCGATTCCAATGCGATTCGGCCTATTCTCCAATGCGATTCAAATCAAATGTAATAAGGAATGGCTAAGTTTTCCAATGTGATTCATTCGCATGCTATCAACTCGTGTGATTCCAATGCGATTCAATTTCCAAGCGAATCCAAGTTTCACAATTCAATCGAATACGATCCAGTGTTAAGGCAAATTCAATATAATCCAATCAAATGCGATCCAAGTCCAATATAGCTCAATCGAATGCGATTCCAAATAGTTAGGGAAATTTCCAAATTATCCAATACAATTCAATGCGAATTCCAATATATTTGAATACTATTCAAGTCTCATGCTATTCAAACCATGCGATTCATATCCAGTATAGGAAATCTCTAAGTATAAATATTCCAATGTCAAGGCTATCCAATTCAATGCGATTCATACTTCATAACATGAATTCCGATTGTTTCAACCCCAATTCCGATCAAAGCATATATTCATCCGAAACTTTCATTTTAATCTATTTTTAACCTTGATCTTAACATGCAAGTTTCTCATAACTTCTAAGATCGTTTAAAGCATAGAAATATCATATAATCATAATCAATCTAACATGCATTCACATATTCTTCATGAGTTTATCATGTTTGATCGGAAAATAGCATGCATCCTTAAAACCGAATTTAAATAACAATTAACACATAAAATTTAGTTAATCTAACCTTGTGAATCTCGATTTCTTGAATTCTAATTTCAAACAAGATAATGAAGATCAATTCGGATCTTGTTCTTCTCCTTTTAGCCGAGAGCAAACCAAAAGAAAACACACACTACACTATGGGTTCTTGCATGCAAATGAGAGTGGAGGACTAATCACACTCTCTCTAATCGGCCAACATAGCCACAATGGGGGGTTAGTGGCAAGCCTAAGGGCATAGGGTGATGACTAATCATCCAATATACGGCCACCTAATTACCCCACCGCCCCACTAACCAAATTAATAATAATTTAATCAATATTTATAATAATTCAATTAATCACAAAATAATTAACTTAATTTAATTCAAAATCCAAATAATGTCAATTAATTACCTTAATTAATCTAGGCCGGGAGAGAGGGTGTTACATATCTGTGTAAAAGTTAAAGCTGAACATCAGAAACCGTACGGAACCTTAAAACAGTTGGAAATACCCGAGTGGAAGTGGGATCATATTACGATGGATTTTGTAACAAAACTTCCACGAACTCAGAAAGGACACGATATGATTTGGGTCATAGTTGACAGATTAACCAAGGGTACTCACTTCCTAGCTACTGCTGAAACTGCATCGTTGAGTAAGTTAGCACAACTGTATATTGATGAAATAGTATCTAGACATGGAGTTCCTCTTTCCATCGTCTCAGATCGGGATTCGAGATTTGTGTCTAACTTTTGGAACAGATTGCAGCAAGAGTTGGGATCCAGAGTTAGTTTGAGTACATCTTATCACCCGCAGACAGATGGTCAATCAGAAAGAACTATTCAAACTTTAGAGGATATGCTTCGGGCTTGTGTGTTAGAGTTTGGTGGTTCATGGGATTCACATATGCCATTGGTGGAATTTGCCTACAATAATTCCTATCACTCTAGCATTGGTATGCCTCCGTATGAAATGTTGTATGGGCGTCCCTGTAGAACTCCGACTTGTTGGTTAGAAGTAGGGGAAAAACAGTTTGCAGGGCCCGATATCGTACAGATTACTGCAGATAAGGTAGTTATTTCCAGAGAAAATTTGAAAGCTGCCAGAGACCGTCAAAAGATGTATGCAGATCCGCGTCGTCGACCGGTATCGTTTGTTGAAGGAGAAAAGGTTTACCTAAAAGTATCTCCATGGAAGGGTGTAATTCGTTTTAGTAAAAGCGGGAAGTTAGCTCCCCGTTACATTGGTCCTTTCAGAATTAAACGGGTGGTAAATGATCAGACAGTCGCTTTAGATCTTCCTGATGAGTTAGCGGGTATTCATGACACTTTCAATGTGTGTTATTTAAGAAAATGTAACGTAGAGGATCAGACACAGGTTCTTCCGATACAAGATCTACGTGTGGATTCAACACAAAGGCTCATTGAGGAACCAGTTGAATTACTTGATCGTAAAGTGACAAAGCTGAGAAAGAAGCAGATACCAGTGGTTTTGGTCAAGTGGAAGCACCGTTTGGGTTCCAATTTAACCTGGGAGACCGAAGCTGATATGAGGAGTCGTTATCCTTCCTTGTTCGAGGGCGATGAGATTCCGAGGACGGAATCTTCTTAAGGGGGAGAGATTTGTAACACCCTCCCAAACGGCCTAGACTAATAAGGAACTGAGAAGACTCGGTGAGTTAGTCATCTGAGTGTGCTACAGCCGTGCTGACTGTGGTGAGTAGATTTATATCTTCGGATATACAGGATATGATATCCTGAATAGTAACTTTCTCATTGGACTGTATGTCTTGTTTAATATGTATACATGTTGTTTTGGAGATCAGCGTGACGGATTTTCGGTTGGGCCTGTGTTTAGGGATATATAGTATTAGCTCTTTTCTTGATTTGCATTTGTTGTATTCAAGAGTGCTAATATTATTGTCCATGTTAACCGGGCTATCGGTAAACCTTGGTTTTGGCCGACCTTGGTTGTAGGTGCTTGCAACACCGCCGGTTCTCTTGGGATTATGAGCTTTGTGTTTGGGCATGTTAGCCTTGTATATGTTTAGATATATGTTCCCTCACTTAGCTTTGTGCTGATTCCCCACTAGTTTGTTTTGCAGATTCTCCGTGGTGAGTTTCTAAAAGATGATGACTGGGGATATGGACATACCACTACTCTAATGTCTATATTTTGAATAGAGCATGTTTTGTAATTAACACTGTAGTGGCATTTTGTGAATCTGAATCAGACAAATATTGTATTTACCTTTTGGTTTTAATGTAATTATATGTAATTAAGCTTCCGCACGCTGTTTCATGATAATTAAAAAGTACAGTGTTACATCACTAAAGTTCATTATGAACCCTAGGCACTTTTAATTAAATGAAACATAACGGTGTGCTACTTAGGGGGTGTTTGGTTCATGAACTTGAAATCCTAAGGATTTCAAATCCGATGGGATTTCAAATCCATTGGTATTTCAAATCCAATCAAATATCTTGTTTGGTTCATATAATAAAAATGGAATGTCTAAGGCAAAGATGGTGAAGGAGTCAACTCACATTCACAACTTGACTGGCTCGGAGACGGGGAAGGGCGACGACGACAGAGACGGAGTTGGTGAAGGGCGATGGCAGCGGATACGTAGATGGGGAATGGTGATGGCGGAGATGGGAAAGGGCGACGACGGAGGCGGGGAAGGCGGAGTGCGGTGGTGGTGGCCGACAATGGTGATGTCGGTGATGGTTATGGAGGTGGCCGATTATGGTAGCGATAGCGAGAGTGAAGCGTCGATTGATCTGGTGAAGGCGAACTGCGAATTGTTGGTTAGATAGGTCCTGATTTTGAAATCTTACATATAAGAGATTCATAAATACTACCCCTCCCCCAACAATTTTGAAATACCACACATATAGGATTTGAAATCTCAATCTCTTCCTTCTAATTTTCAATCAAACATGAGATTTTAAAGAATTTAAAATGCAAATTCTACGAAATCTCTGAAATTCCACAAACAACAAGGCCCTTAGTGTTTGCATTGGCCATATAACATCTGTGAGTGGATTGGGTTACAATCTAAAATTGCCCTTGATGGTTATTGCATCCCGCTCCAGAGTGTTGTAAACATGTTAAACACAAGTAACTTGGTCAATTAGGAATGGGAATATAAGTTGGGTATGCAAGGATTGATTATAAATTGTATAATCGGTCATTTAAAATTAACATGCACTTGTTAAATTACTAGTAGTCGATTGACATCGATCTAAGTATCTAGGCATAGTTTGCATAATAGTTTACTCAATTATATATAGATCAGAAATATATTTTTGACTGATCCTGGACAACTAATTTGATATTATTTCATCAAGATTGGTAATTGGTAACCTAAGAAGTATGTTAATTAGTAAGTGATTAAATGACTGATTATTTAAACTCATACTTTTTTTTTGAAAAAAATGAAAGCTAGTTGGAGAGCTTTAGCACTCACCCTCAACTTAAACTCGTACTTATATTAGATTCCCCAATTGGTAGCAATGTTGCATAACTCAACTTGCCTCATCATTAATATAATTTATAAATTGAATGTTTTTCCTGGTGAGTGCCATTTAATTATGTACCTTGATAGTTTATCTATTGTTTTTATATCTTATTTGCTTAATAGTTTCTTTATCTATTGATATGTATAATGTATATATACAGATTGTTATATACAATTCATAATAAAATAAAGATTGTAGCTAGGTAGCTCTGTAGAGATGACGTATGGAACTTAGCATGTTACCGCCCTTATAATATGCTAACAAATATGTATTATTATATGATAAAATATAGATATTTTGAATAAATATATATTTTCAGCTACTTACGCATTTGGTCTACATACATCAAAATTTGACATTTATACAAAGTTATTAAGAAGTTAGGGAAACTTTGGAGATATTGTGTACCGTCCTGAAATATGTATTTAGGTATGATATACCTAAAACATGTTTTATCATGATAGTAATTAAAAAATATGTATTTATACAAAGTTATTAAGAAATATGTATTTATACAAAGTTCTTAAAAAATACCTAATTAAGTTAGGAGGTATTAGCAAACATGTTGCTAGTTAGATCTTGGTAGTGATTGAATTGTATTGTTACTAGGTTTTTATAGCCCGCGCGTTACGCCGGGTTTTATATATCTATATTTTCTATCACAATAAATCATATGATTAGTTGATCTACATGATAATATATTAATATAACTAATCACATATATTTAAGAATATTTTTTGCCCAAAAAGGCAGAAGGTGCAACGTCAAAAATTCCGGTTCTATAAAGATGTATTTACATCTTGACCTAACGATCAAACTATAATATGATACATACCTACATAAAATCCATTATAAAAATTAAGTTTAATGGTTAATAAAAATAAACTTAAACTTTATTGATTAAACAATTCAAGAATATAGGATAAATATTGTTACATCAAAATAAGCGCAAGCTTTAAAGTTAAAATATTATAAAAAGTTGAAGAGTTTAATTGAAATAGAGTTTAAACTATTTTTAACCTAAATTCTTAAATAAATAAATATATTAATGTTTACATACAATTATATAAAACATATATATAAAATTTACATTAAGCAAAAGAAAAAAAAGTAGACACGATCCTTTAAGAAAATAGATGTTAAAGAAGGGTTAAAAAGAATACAAAGATTAAACGAAGTTTAAAAAGAGTTAAACATCGGAATCTTATATAAAACATATATATGAAATTTACGTTAAGCAAAAGAAAAAAAAAAGGTAGACACTATCCTTTAAGAAAATAGATGTTAAAGAATGGTTAAAATGAATACAAATATTAAACGAAGTTTAAAAAGAGTTAAAAATCGGAATCTTATATAAAACATATATATGAAATTTACATTAAGCAAAAGAAAAAAAAAGATAGACACTATCCTTTAAGAAAATAGATGTTAAAGAATGGTTAAAAAGAATACAAAGATTAAAACGAAGTTTAAAAAGAATTAAAAATCAGAATTCACTTTTTTTTAGAAATTAGAAGTTAAAATAGACCAAAAGTGTAAAAAAAATACCAAGGTAAATTGAAAACAAAGCAGCAAAATAAAAAAATTCAAATTTTGCAGTGGGAAGAATCGAACCTGGGTCTCCTGGATAAGTGTAAAAAAAAATACATGTGTTTTCTTTCCTCATAATTATATGGTATTATAATTGTATATTTGGGTATGCTTCTCCAGGAAGCCAAACTCATAATCCTTGTGGTTTTTATTTTTATATTTTACTTGCTTTTTTTTTAAATTAAAAAAATGCAATCTTAATGCATAGACAAACGCGTGTTTTCAACTTTATTTGTCATTTATCAAATGAGTGATTTTATTTATAAGATACTTCCTTAATAAATCTATTGTGGGTTAAAGCCTCGATATAAATAATGATGGCTAACACTACCATTTATCAAGGCTCGTGGAAAGATTGGAATTGGACTTACTTGGGAAAGATGGCTAACACTACCATCTATAATCAACACGGAGTAATACGACGATCTGGGTAACGTAAGAATTGAGATAAGAACTGTTAGAATGTTAAATGTAGGACCATAACTATCATTTAATGTATTAAAAGTGACTTATACCCTATCTCACAACTTGTGAGTTGTGAGGATGGGGGAAACTTCATGTGTATCAGGTGTAAAGTTTTGTTTATGAAATATAAATGATGGCTTTAAAAAAAAATGAAGTAGATTTAAGAGTATTATAGAAAGTATGTATGTTTGTTATTTAAAAAAAAACTAACCATCTTGTCACCAATTTGTCGCTAACTTATTATTAAGCAACCATAGTGATAATTAGTCTTAGTATTTTTATTGGAGCCGCACAATTATTTATCCCAAATAATATTGATTAAAAAAAGAAATCGATAACGAGCAATGTGGTTTGTAACCTGGTTCATGAGCAACTCCATCACGAGATGGTAACAAGCATGCTACAATGGCTGTAACGAGGTTGAGCTTTGTTGTCGGGCATTTATAAGTCCCATTGCGGGTGTTCTTCTTCTATCTTCTCAAAACATATTTTCTACTTCTATATAAAAAAATAATATATGTTATTAACAAGAAAAAATGACATATCATCATATTTATCAAAAGATGACATGTGGAGTCCTCTAATTCTCTTTTCACACCTCATCTATTGATTTTAACACTTATATTAATTTTATAAGTAAGAGAATAAGTAGAAAAATAAAATATAAGGATGAAGTAGAAGGATATATCAACTCTCATGATTACAAGATTACATAAATGTCAAAATATAAAAATTTAAAAAGAGTCAATATATTTTTTCTCAACAAAATTTTCAAATTAATCAAGTTAGCCAGGGTTTAACACTACAATTAAGAAAAATGATACATCCTTCTACTTTTTTCTACTAATTCATCCTCCTACTCACTCTAAGATGTCATGTGTACTTCACTAATTGTCTTTGCTCATCTCCTCCCTTGATTTTGACACATGCCTTGATCAAATGAGTAGGAGGATAAGTACGAACAAAATTTAGGAGGATATATTATTTCTCCTACAATTAAATAACGAATGATAGAAACATTTTACGCCTCTCTCACTTTCTCTCTCTAGAGTCTAGACTAGAGTGTAGAGTCTATAGGTAGCTTATTAGTTTACCCTATCTTTTGTCTTTAATCTGTAAAAGTTGGAATTGGATGCTTCTTTAACTGTTTTGTGTTTGGTGTGCAATGCAATTACCTATCTGTTGCTATATTGCAATTGCTTGTACAAATAGCATTAGAATCCAACATCTGCTGCTGTTTTCCCGGTTACCCATTTTATCAAACACCTAACGGGCAAAAATCTTCTTACCCGTTATAGCTACAGCATAAATTCAATCAGAATTTGATTCCCTTTGCCAAATTCAATAATATGGGCAAATTCTTTAAAGGCTTTCTGTATGTATGTATGTGTGTATGTATCTGCCCCTTTTGAATTCAAACCTCTTTGAAAAGAATCGAATGATAATCGCTGATAACAACAACCCCATTCCTCCTTGTTTGTTTGAACTTTGAAGCTATGAAATCCTGCCTGTAGGATCAAGTCAAGATATACCAATTTCTTTGGTTTTTTGGGCAGGGAATCTTGTGGTTTTTGTTTATTTTATAATAGATTAATAAAATAAATAAAAAAGGAATCTGCTTTCTTTTTAGATAATCACAGAGCAAGCTGTAGCTTAGCAACAACTACTGTCTATTCACTCCATCTTTCTCTACTTTACTTTATGCTCTGAAAGGTTAACACTTTCTTGTCTGTTACAATTTCACTTTTCATCCTTTGATCATCATGGCATTTTGAAGGGTAAATAGAGGTGTGTGTTATGTAAGATTTTATGCCCTGCTACTCTGGATTTCCCTCCTTTTCTTTTCTTTGTATCCATGGGAGGCTGGCTTGGCTAGGGAGGGAGGGTTTTCTTTTCTTTTGTACTGTAAAGCTGCCATTTTGTTCCTTATTGAGTCTTGCAAGATATTATTATGAGTAACCCTAAGTCTATATTTGGTCAAACCCCACTTTTTTCAACTTTACCCCTATATTTCCTTCTGTTAATTGTCTATTGGTGGGGGTTTCCTTAGCTTACAGGTATTTTGCTTAAGTTTTCATAGATCCTACTATACTGCTTTTTCACTTTTACTTTTCTTCTTCTTCTGTTCTTCTTGATTCATAACCAACATATGGCTTCTTCTGAGGATGATAATAATACTAATAATAATAATGAGAGTGAAATGGGTTTTCAATATAGAGGTGAAATGAGCTCAGGATCCATGTTTAACAACAAGTCTTCAAGTGGGTCTGGTAATCTTTTCGGATCGGGTTGGGATCCGCTTGAGAATTTCGGTGGTTCTTCTCCTTACCCAGTTGGGCTTGAGAATCATCAAGCTCTTATTCACCATTATCAATCTGGTTCAGCCATTGGTGATTTAGTCCCAAAGCTTGGGTCTTTTGGAAGTGGTGGTTTCTCAGAAATGGTTAATCCCTTTACTAATCTCAATCCTGAATGTGGGCCTTCTTCACCACCTAATAGCAGAGACAAGAGGAGATTTAACCCAAATACGGTACCGTTTTATCTAGAAAAAGAAAGAAAGAATCTTGATCCTGTTTGGCTGTTTATGTGTGTAAATTTTGATAAATGTGTTTTCTTTAACTTATAGAATGGTGAAAGAGAACAAAGAAATGATGGGTCTGGTGATAATACTTCAGAGAAAGATGAGAAGAGACAGAGAACTGATTCAAGAGGCAAGCAAATGGGAAAACAAGCTAAAGACAATTCTGATAGTGGTGGAGCTCCTAAAGATAACTACATTCATGTGAGAGCCAAAAGAGGTCAAGCTACAAACAGTCACAGTCTTGCAGAAAGGGTAAAAATCAAGTCTTTTCTATAATTTTGAAAATTGTGTCTTTTTCTTAATTTGTTGAATGACGATCGAGTTTGGTTCATCCAGGTTAGGAGAGAAAGGATCAGTGAGAGAATGAAATTGCTTCAAGAACTTGTTCCTGGCTGCAACAAGGTAACTAAGCAGACTTCATGTTATATCTATGTTTCTGTTTGTTTGTTTAAGGTTTTGATGTTTTTTAACTGTTAATTTGGATGAAGATCACTGGGAAAGCAGTAATGCTTGATGAAATTATCAACTATGTTCAGTCACTCCAACAACAGGTGGAGGTATGATCACTTCTTTTCCTACTCATCAATGGCATAACTATTCAGAGGCTTTGAATCCTAACTCAAACTGCTTGTACCTAACTACCTATTTATATGTTCAAGTCAGATCCTAAACTAGGTATATTACTATCAATTAAAGTCTATAAATCTTTGACATCCATTGTTTCTGTAGTGTATCTTCTCTTTGCATTAGGTGCACCTTTGTGTTACAGGTGTGATCATTTGTCTTTTATTTGGTGTTCTAAAACAATAACTCAACAGTTCTTTACAGTTAATTAATAAACTGATGCAACCATTCTGATCAAAACAGGACTTGTTACAAGGGAAATAAGTTAGGTGACTGAGTTCTGGTGACTCAGAGTTGACCACTGTTTTAAACTTGTGAAAATTATTAACTTTGCTTTGAATTTGAGCAATCTCTCCACTTGTGATTTGATCAAAGATTTATGATCTTCCAAGTGATTGTTCTTCTAATTCAACCAGTAGATATAATTGTTTTGATTTTTAGCTCTAATCTGTATAATTTCTTTTTCTTTCTTGCAGTTTTTATCAATGAAACTAGCAACAGTGAACCCTGAACTCAACATTGACATTGATCGCCTTGTGTTTAAAGATGTAAGTTCCTGCTATCATCACTACAATGGTTAAAACCTCCCTTGGTGGGTCTAATATTAAGTGTGAAGCAAAGAAGGGTTTGAATGAAAATGGGGCCCGTCAAACGGACAAACTGTAATACATGAATAGATGCTTATGATTCTGTCTTATAGCTTTCCTTTTGTTCAACTTTTTATCATATATGTGCAGATTCTTCATTCGCGAGGTAACACTTCGAATCCGCCTTTTGGATTTGGACCGACATTGAACTCAGCCCATTCTTATCCACATGGGAGCTTGCCTGGTATTCCAACTACAACTGCACCAATGCACCCTATTCATCCTCAGGTATCAGCATATACTCTATCTAGTTATCTATACACTGGTTTCAATTATTATTGTCCAAATTCAAGTTTAAAAGTTTTATGACCATGAATAAACACATTTGAAATGATAGATTATATTGTCAATCTTGCAGCCTGTATGGGATAACGATCTTCATAACCTTCTTCAAATGGGATTTGATGCTAATTCTGGTATCAACAATCTTGGACCTAATGGTAAAATATATTTAAAATAATTAGTCTTTGATCATGAATTTTGTATTATTGTTTAACCATGGGTTTGTGTTTTGTATCTAGCAGGAAGAGCAAAGATGGATCTTTAGAAACATGTTGAAGTGATTAGATTATTATGAAAACCATTGACAGGCATATCAGAGTTTGAGTTGGAAAAAAGCAAGTTTTCAGAAGACGAGTTGTATAGGTTCTCCCAACTCATAATTGTTTGTTCTTCGACTTTTAACAGAAGATGACTCATGACTCGTTAAATTTTACAAACCATGTACATTTAAATGGACATAAGACGGAAAAAGAAAAAACCATGACTTGGTTTGAGTAAGGAATATGCTTGAAATTTTTATGAGGTTTTTTCGGGATTAAACAGTCAAAGGAGAAAATTTGCTGTAAAGAGTGTTGATTCTTAGAAAAAACAATGTTATTTTATGATCAAATATTTTGGTTTATTGATTTGGGAATGAAGGTTTTGGTGTTTTTGTTCTATGAAGCATTGTTTCTTCTGCGTAGTAATTTGTTAATAACGATTCTTGTTTTCACTTCTCGTTTGTTCAGCGAGAGTAGACCGAAAAAATGTTTAGAGTTTCGTAACCACCAATTTAACTATGATTAGTTGAAGTTTATATTACATGGCATTCATCTTTATAATACATAGAACAAGAGATTAGAAGAGCACTCTTATGAAGATTTGAAGACATGATTGAGTATGTAGCACTCTCATCTAAACCTTAGTTACTTACAAGCTTAGATGTGAAATTCTCATATTAAGACTAACAATTGATTAAGTACTCAAGCTCTCAATTTCCATTGTCCAACTATGTGCTCACATACAAGATGTTTTTTTTCCATGAAGTGAATGGTTTATGATAGTGGTTCCTTCATTGTTGATGCCAAGATTGAAATGAAAGAATAATTCTTATGGGACAAGTAGTTGAAGTTGATTGTTACATGTGCTTTGACAAATATGTTGCGTTATGAGGACTTGTTTGTTAGGTGTGACTTGAAATTTACGTTACGATTGAAACTAGAATCTAATTAATGGGAAGTTCGACGTGAACCTACGTTACCGGTTTTGATTATTGTTTAATTAAAATGGCAATGAAATCAAATTTGAATAAGTGAAATTTGAATAAAGAAGTCTCTACTTCCTACACGTGGATGTAGGTCGTGACTCTGACTGAACTACGTTATATTTGGGAGTCGTGTTTATCTTGTTTATTTATCCGCATCTTCTAATGAGTTCTTGTTAAGGTTTTAACTTCGATTCTTGCAAGGTGGTATTTTTTATCCTTACACTGTCCCCTTACAGAGCTCTAGGGCACCGCCCGGTTCTGTTAATACAATTTCCCAATCATTTTCGCAACCTTTCTAGCCAAAATGAACAAGTAGGTATGAATATTGGCCTGTTCTGCAAATGCTTAAAAGTGTTTTAATGGGTTTCTCGCCAAATGAACAATTAGGTATCGATATTTCATGTTCAAATTTTCAAATCTTATAGGCAATATTTTTGGACAACCTTTTGTATAGTTTGTTATACACACATCATATTGATCTGCTTAATAGTATTAAGACTATGGGTGATGGTCTTCAACTTGGTTTAACACTTTAACCCCAAGAAAATAAGCACACCAAAATAATATCATTTTAAAGGTGAATTGGATTAAATTATAGACTAACCATGATCAATCAATAATAAATATAATTCAAACTACGATAATAAAGAGATAAAAATTTACGTGAAAAACTCAGAAACCATAAGCCAAGGGAATTGATAAGGAGATATAACAATAGGTTTTAATGGAGATTGAATGATTAAACTTCAACATTTTCTTCTTGCATCAGGGGAGAGGGGAGAGAGAGAGGGAATAAATTTTGTGATTTGTTTTTGTTGGTATCCGATGCAAGCACGCTCATTAATTGGGTTTTATACCCATTTATGTCAAGTTTGCCAAACTTAGCAAAACCAACCATTTAATTAACAATAGATACTTGACACTTTTGGATCATAGTTTAACAATCTTCATCATGCTTTTAAAATAATCAAGATACACCACCCAAAACATAATTCAAGAACTCATCAAACTCCAAAGATCCACAAGTAACTACAACCAACATAAGTTGAATTTGGTTACCTAAAAAACTTTTAAAACATACCACTAGGACTATAATTGGTATTGATCTTGCTCACAACATAATTACCTTTTGGAACGATTTCAAGCACAAAATGATAATGAATATCAATATGATTTCTGATCATTTAAAAAATTATCCTTACTAAAAGAAATAGCACTTTGGTGTTTTTGTTCTATGAAGCATTGTTCCTTCTGTGTAGTAACGATTCTTGTTTTCATTTCTTGTTTGTTCTGTGAGAGTAGACCGAAAAAATGTTTAGTGTTCCGTAACCACCAATTTAACTATGATTAGTTGAAGTTTATATTACATGGCATTTATCTTTAAGACATGATTGAGTATGTAGCACTCTCATCTACACCTTAGTTACAAGCTTAGATGTGAAATGTTCATAATAAGAATAAAAATGGATTTAGTACTCAAGCTCTCAATTTGCATTGTCCAACTATGTGCTCACATTCAAGATGTTATTTTTCCATGTAGTGAGTGGTAGGTTCCTTCATTGTTGGTGCCAAGATTGAAATGAAAGAATAATCCATATGGGACAAGTAGTTGAAGTTGATTGTTACATGTGCTTTGATAAACATGTTGCGTCATGAGGACTAGCTTGTTTGTTAGGTGTGACTTGAAATTAGCGGTATGATTGGAATTGGAATCTAATTAATAGAAAGCTCGACGTTAACGTATATTGCCGGCTTTGATTATTGTTTAATTAAAATGGCAATGAAATCAAATTTGAATTCATTGATAAGTGCAATTTGAATTATGGATAATTCATGTTTTGATATGGTAGCATGAAGTCAAGATGAATTCATATTTATGAGATGTAATTTGACTCTTCGAGATGTACGGACAATTTTTGGGCTTATCCATTAATGATTAAATTAGGGATTGATGATTTAACTATAAATATCTTAGCTAGGTTTTATTTAACCTATGCATATTTGTTGTCACATCTTGTAAACACTTTAGTCATAATAAAGAAGTCTATGTTTCCTATCCATAAATGTAAGTCATGACTCTGACCGAACCACGTCATATCTTGGTATCATGTTTATCTTGTTATGTTATCTGCGTCTTCTAACGAGTTTTTGACTTTTTGTTAAGGTTTCAACTTCGATCTTTGCAAAGTGGTGTTTTTTATCCTTACATTGTCCCCTTGCAGAGCTCTAGGGGCACCGCCCGGTTCTGTCAATACGATTTTCCAATTATTTTCGCAACCTTCTCGCCAAAATGAAAAAGTAGGTATCAATATTGGTCTGTTCTGTAAATGCTTAAAAGTGTTTTATGGGTTTCTAGCCAAAATGAACAAGTAGGTATCAATATTTCATGTTTAATTTTCAATTTTTATAGGCATATATTTTGGGACAACCTTATGTATAGTTTGCTATACTACACACATCATATTAGTATTAGATCTGCTTAATAGTATAAAGATTATAGGTGATGGTCTTCAACTTGGTTTAACACTTTAACCCCAAGAAAATAAGCACACCAAATTAATATCAATTTAAAGGTGAATAGGATTAAAATATAGACTAACCATGATCGACCAATAATAAATATAACACAAACTACGATAATAAATAGACAAAGATTTACGTGAAAAACTCAAAAACCATGAGCAAAGAGAATTAAAAAGGAGATAATACAATAAGTTTTAATGGAGATTGAATGATTAAACTTCAAGTGTGCAACCTTTTCTTCTTGCATCTGGCGTATGGAGTGATCATTGTTTATACAAGCCTTTGCCATGATTAGAATCAACACATTCAAGCACCGACTTACCAAAATGTAGACATAGAATATCATATGCATATGGAAATATTAGAAGATCCACTACAATGTTTTTCCAATGTTCTTTCCCTATATATCTACTAACCATGTTAAACGCATAAGCCAAATCAAGAGGTATGCAAATCATAGGATACATCAAAGAGCTAGCATAACTAGAGTATAGTACATGTGACATACTATACGAGTGTGAGTAGTAGGACTAGAAGTGACGATATCCTGAAATGAGCTATAAAGGATGTGTTAAATTAATGAGCTTTGCTTCATGCATGACTTTGGAGTTACTTGATATAACTCTTCTAAGAAATATGCAATACTCTAGAAATTCTAACACACATGATTTCCATACCTATAATATTTTTTAGTGTCTGTTAAGCTATCATTATAAAGTTAGCTTGTAAATGGTCTTTTATTTTCCGAATATATGTCATATCTTTTGGTGCGACCAACATGTCATTCATGTATAAGATAAACTAGGCGATTGAACCATTATTGTCTAGGCGATTGTTTGAGGCCATAAAACGATCTATTTAGTTTACACACTTAGTCCTCCTTGCCAAAAACTACAAATCCCTTGTGTTGTAGAAATATCTTTTCACTATTTAAAAAAATTGGTAACATTAAATTGTTCTAATTCATAATCTTTAGAAGCAACCAATCCCTAACAACAAATGGATAAAGTTATGTTTGACAATGGGAGAATCTATGCAATATAATCAATACATAGGTTCAGACAGTAAACTTTATCTACCAAACAAGTTTTATTCCATTGTTTCTAGCTTATATGTTAATATGGTTAACATGTTCCTTAAACTTATAGATTCATTGGAATAATCCAATCACTCTCAAGTATGCAACGTGATAACATCATCAAAATTCATTGGTCGAGGAAGACTCTTGTTCCGCAACTTTACTTAAAATAGTAATAGGTCATGTATTACTTCTTTTAGACGATTCTTCATATTGATAGAGTCAATGAATCGTTCAATCATAATGGTATTGTTAAAACTAACTTTCCTCGGTTCTAAATTCCCAATGTCAATACATGCAAACGTTAGACATCCAAACGGTTTTAACTATGTATTGTCGGTAGGTTTCCCAAACCATAACTCAAACAACTCTTCTTCTCGATTACTGGTGATTGGTTGATTACTTAATAAGTGATTGAGGCAGCCTCCATCCAAAAAGACTTTGGCAATTTCGAGTTTGAAAGCGTACACAGAAGCTCTCCATAATTGTGTGATTCATATTTTCAGTGACACGTTTTTGGTGACATGTATGGACCAGCATGCGATGTCGAGTAATGTCTTCCAAATAAGATTAAACTATTCTAAGAAAAGCTCAGGTTCATTACCCTTACGAAGATACTTTAGTCCAATATGGACTACTTTTCAACCTACACTTTCCAATCTTTAGAAATAAAAAAGTCTCCCTGAATGAATGAATGACAAAACCTTTTAAAAGAAATTATCATTTATCTATCATAATATGCATTAAAAAAAAACTCCACCTATGGAGACAATTTGTTGATCCAAATCAGAGTAGACATAACCAAGTAGTCATTTTGTTATATAAATTCTTCTAATGGGCCTCACTTCATTTTTCTTGTTGTGTAAACAATCTTCATAAAACTCTAAATCAACATGCTTTTATCTTCCAAATAATCTTCTTCGGCCCATTTTAGAAATGGTCTGGAAACTCGTATAATCGAGCCAAATTTACCAAATATAAGAACGATTAGAATCAGATAAAGACTTTGAGACAACATTTGCATCACTCAAATCATTTTCCCTTTAGAAAGTAAAGCTTTAAGGTTTTTGGTTTGGCCCTTAAAATGTCATAATGATCTTTGATGTAACATCCGTCCCATATTTGGTGAAGAAGTGAACAAAACATGTCTTATAAGGATCTAGATACAGGAGCAGACCCAGGATTTTTGGGGACCAGTGGCATTATATAACGGAAAAAATAAGATCAATTAAGATTACGGGTGTTGTTCGGGTTTTTTTCGGGTTTCCGGTTAATCATGTCGGGTTAAGGACGTTTAAGTTGTTTTTCCGGTATATTATGGCTAAAATCTAAAACAAAACATAATTTATATGAAGGTTTATTAATTAAATTGTTATTTTTAAAGTAAACTAGAACATTTTAAAAGTATAAATCAAATATTGAACTATAATTTAAAATTTTGTTATAAAAAAAACTCAATTTTTATTGAGTTTTTGTGGCATGAAAAAAACACTGGTAGCACCCAAAAATTTGACTAGTAGCACCGGCTAAAAAAAAGTCGAATATTTCCACTATGCATGCAAAATTGACCCGTGGCACGTGCCAACACTGGACTCTATATAGGTCCGCCCCTGTCTAGATACCTCCTCTGGCATGAGGCGTTTTAAGTGAAATGTTCCATATCAGAGACAAAAGCGTGAGCGAGTGGGATTGTTACAGCTGATATCCTCTTCTGAAATAAAGTCTTTTGGGTGGAATGTAATCATGTATCATACCAGAGACAAAATTGTAAGTTAGTGGACTAAAGCGAACAATATTATTACGAGGTTTGGTTTGTTACCTTTGAATACCTTAGTAACTCCGCCTAACTCATGCCCCCTTTTAAAGGGAAAAAATTACATATGGGTTCAGGAACGTATTTAACAGGTTCAACTCTTGCAGATAACTGTGTCAAAGGTATGGATCGTTACTAAGCCATAGTTGGCAGCTGAACATGTCTTATTTTTGCTCATCAATAATAACCTTAGTTAACCCCTTCACGTGTATAAAACTAGCTTCTAGTTAATAAAGAATAACAAGACTCTCCGATAGATTATACATCATGTAGATAAACTATATCTGCTTCACCTGAAGTACAACCATGGTTACCATTGATGTTGGTTTCTTTTTTTGTTTATATTTTTAAAACATAAAGCAATTGTCAATCAAATGTCTTTCTTACACAAACATTTAAGCCAAGGACTTTCACATCACTTGCACTAACACATGTAATCTATTTATATATTTTTATTATCTTAAGATGTCAAAAGCTCATGCAAATATAAATGATAGGTATCATCAATGGTCAACCTTAAGATTAGCAAAAATGACAACTCAAGTAAGACCTAATAATCATTGTCACATTCAACACTTGTATTTTTCAACTACCTGAATGTGGATACCCAAAAGTGACTCCTGTATAACAACATAATATCATATTAGAAAATATTAATTTTAATCCTAATAATAAACTGATATAAAACCACTCTATGATATTGATACACAACCACTGGTCCTTACAAATTCATTGATGGAATCTTTCCCCATCACCTTAAAATACAGGAATACTTAAACATGCTGCATGTTTCATGTGTTGGCTCTATGATTTCCCTTTAATGCATCTTCTCAACAACATTCACAGCCATTAAATCACAAGACAAAACTATCAACAGGTGGAGCTTATTATTGAGAGACAAGTAAAAGAATTTAAATTAACAAAAAGCAATCTGTAAATAATATACACTGCTACTACTGATTCAAAGATTCAGCTAAATATATAAACCATTTCATACAAAAGAATTGACCAAAACAAATAGAAACAACAAAACAATCCCACAATACACAAGTTAACAGAACAACCTTGTACCGTGGTATAGATGTTAACTGATCTGATTTTTAGGGTTCAAGAATATCTACTAGAACCCGGTTTTCGTGTACATTTAACTAACAACGTTTCTCACGATGCAATCTGCTCACCGATCAAGTCAAATCCCACGAGCAGAAACGACAGCCCTTGAAACAGCAAGAAGTAGAAATGGATTCCCTGAGCAGATAAAAGACTTCTTGCAGAAGCTGTCAATAAAAGAAAAGCCAGCATCAGCTCCTTTGTATATATCCTATTATGCTTCTTGTTCTTAATCTTTTTCTCCTTCTCCTTCATCTCTTCTTGCAGCCTCTCCAAATCAGGTTCAGAACCAGCCCTCTGGATCTCTTTTGGTTCTTTATCAATTAACGACACAAGATCACCTTCAGATGATCGGCCTGATTTCTTGGTGACCACCCACTCGTAGGCACTTCCCAGTTGGAAAAGGCCCGATATCATGGCATTGAATTTGGTTACTGACATTGTGTTTTCAAAGAGGAGGTAAGGGACTAAAAATGGAAAAGATTTAGGAGACGGGAGGATGTTGAGAAACGACATGGTAGCAGGAATGTAACAGACAACCCATGCTGGGAGAGTAGCCTCGGGTACAAACATTGTCATTGGGAGAATTATGCAAAAGAGGGTGAAAGAGTAAAATGGTAAGATCAGTTTTCTTAGCAGGAAGAACAGAAATATTATGTTTGCTTTCTTCCAAATGCTAATCTGCATACAACAGACAATGTTTATCCATAACTGATATATTCTTAGATGATAAAGTATATTCAAAACTGATTTAGATCATTAAAAACAAAATCTATTTATCCAAACACCCTCCTAAAGTATATACTTGACCTGAAAGTCACACCTTTGATTTGATGATGTCAGGCAAGCATAGCCTAAACAATTGCATTGGCCCAGAATGCCATCTGTGTTGTTGCTTCCTGTAAGCTTCATAAGATTCAGGCAATTCACACTGGCACTGAAAACATGAACAACATTTTATAGATTAGCATACCGTTAAAAGAATTTGATTAAAAAGATTCGATTTTTTTAACTACCTCAACGTCATTGAGGAAGATCATATTCCATCCATGAAGATGAGCTCTAACAGCAATGTCCATGTCCTCCACGGTGGTCCTCTCCAACCACCCACCGGAATCCTCCAAAGCCTTAATCCGCCACACTCCGGCAGTCCCATTGAACCCGAAAAAGTTCAAGAAAACCCCGTTCACTTGCTGTTCTACTTCAAAATGGAATGCTAAGTTAACATGTTGTAACCTTGTAAGCAGATTTTCATCCCTGTTTACAAATGACCACCTTGCTTGTACCAATCCCAATTCCTCATTATCCTACAAATTCCCATCAAATTCTCACTTAAATCGACTACAAATTGATCTAAAATACACAAACAAAAACAAGAAAAAGGAAATACCTTAAAATGGGGAACTGTTTTCATTAGAAAATCAGGATAAGGTTGGAAATCAGCATCAAAGATGGCAACAAATTCATAATCTTTAACATAACTGCAATTCATAGCAGACTTTAGATTACCAGCTTTATACCCATCTCTAAGCACTCTGTGCCTGTAAACAATATTCACACCATCGCTTTTCCATTTATGAACCTCATCTTTGATCAACAATTGGGTAGTGGGGTCATCAGAATCATCCAAAACTTGTATTAAAATCTTTGATTTCGGCCAGTTTAGACTACAAACCGCTCCAATTGATTGCTGATACACCTGAACACCAAAATCTGATATAAAAATCCAAGCTTTTACTCAAATAAAGCAATATGGAAAACGGGAATCTAAGAAATTCAAAATTGTTCTATACCCAACTAATCGCATTCAAAATTTTACACAAATTAGCAAGTGGGTATGAAGATTTATGAAGAAATTTCACCTCTTTCTCGTTACACATAGGGATCTGAACAAGAACCATAGGGAAATATCCGCCATTGTCACCGGATTCAAGATCTGGTGGTGTTTGTTTCGGAACGGGTTTAATCTTCTTGAAACGGATCCAAAAACAACCCAAACAGAGCACCAATCTATCCAAACTCTGTATAAGAAACAGATAGATACAGGCATTTGCCAACCACTGAAGCGGCGGAGCAAGATACTCGACCCGAATCAAAACCCATCTTGAATATATCGAATCAAAGAAACCCTTAAACGCAAAAGGGTTTGTTAACGTATATAAATACTGTAAATGAAGATCCGGAGCTCCAAAATGCCAACCTCTAAAATAAGCAGCTACCTCAAACCCTAGTAGTAAAATAGAAAGCCAAAGGAACACCTTTATACAAGAATAAAAACGTGTTGAATTTTTAACGGTTTTTTCAGTGTCGGTGCGGCCGGAGGAGAGGCGGCGGCGGACGGCGGAGGCGAGGAAGAATGTAGCCGGAGCAATGGAGGTGATACAGCCGGCGGCGCGGTGGGCTTTTAACAGAAGAACCCACGTCAGCTGCTTAGCGTCTTTATTACGGTCTTTTGAAACGCCATCGTTTAAGAAATCATCTTCCGATGGGCCTTCAAGCTCCACCATTGACCAATTATTTGGGTTTTCCATCTTCACCACCACCGGAGTTCCTCTGTGTGTCTCTTTCCGCCACCAATTAAACGACGGCGCCGCCGCCATGTTTTTTTTTTTTGGGATTATGATCAAGAACCCTAAAAATTGTAAGCAGATAATTAAAGATTAAAGATCAAATAGTAAAGATTCATTGCAGCATTGTGTTCTGAGTGTTTCATTGCTGGGTTAATCAAGATTTGTAGAGAGAGAGAGAAATAGAGAAAGAGAGAGAAAGAGAGTGAGGTGATGGTGTTGGTAGTACTACAAGACTATAAAGTTGGAGGAAGATGAGTACAACAAAGGTTCTTCCTTGCTTTGATTTACAGCTTGCAATTCTTTTTTTGTTATATTTTAAATTTCAAACTGTAAAATAAAAATTAAAAGCAGAGAGATTAGTCATTATGGAAACAGCTCAACACGCTTTAAATTTAATTTTATGATGATCAATTCATGATGGTGACTTTGATTGTGATTACTTATTAAAATTTTACAAAATATTCATTCTTAGTTTAGAATCATTCAAAAAAACTAAATCTCAATCTTAAATTAACAGAAAACAGAAACCTTCTCCTTTTATTTCTCTTTCCATTTAATATGGAAATAATATGCCCAAAACAGCAGACAAATTCGATTTATAAAACAAAATCAATCCTCAAATCTTTCTCAAAATATTTTGTAAAAAAGGGAAATCTTTAATGAGTTAAAAAATAAAATTCGTATTTTTTTAAATAAATAAAGAATTAAAAGGCTCCGACATTGATCAGTATTTTTCAATACCTTTTTTTATACCTCACACCATTTTCATATTTAAAAAGAAAGCAATGTTTCCTGTTTAGCTTTAGAAATGGTAGACAATAATACTTTACACATACATTTCACAATTTCTTTTAGAGTGATAGGTTTATTTCGTATTTGGTCTTGTAAATCAAAAGGTTATAAATCTAGTCTTTTATTTTAAAAAATCGTATATTACTAGTTTTTATGATTAAAATAGGATTAATAGTATGCAATTAAATAATTAATATTGTACAAATTTTCAAAATAAATGACTAAGTTTGTAAATTTTTGATTTAAAATACCAAATATAAAATAGCCCTAATTTTAAAAGGATCAACTGTGTAATTGACTCTTTCTTTTATGCAAAAATAAGTGTTATGTTTATGAAATTGCAATAATTTCTTTAGCATTTGATGCAAATAAAATTTAGTTGCTTCACAGGATTAAACTATAACTATGTAGCGAAATTTTATTTCTATAAATAGAATGGTCAAAAGTAAACTGATATTATATGGTTGAAGTTGCTTTTAAAAAGTATAGCTCCTAATTTAAATAGCTTTAGAATTGATGATGTGTGCTTGATATTTGCCGAGCAGAAAAGAAAGCGATATAGAATCATCAGTGTTCAACGACGATGAAGAGGAGAGAGTTGCTGATGGAACTGTGGAAGTCTTATGCGATGCTTTTTTAAGCCAAAACATGCACACTTCTAAACTACACATATATTCATGACTTGAGTTAAATTTATATTCATGACTTGAGTTAAATTCATCTTATAAAGAAGCACGTTAATTACCCCTTAGTGCAACTAGATCAACGCCCCTTTACTGTGTGTTATGCATTAATAATAATCTCTAGGAGTAATAATAAAAGGCAAGGGACCATATTTGAAAATATTTTAGAAAGTAAAATGATTATTTTATAAAAATTAACATAATTTCTTTTGTTTCAACAAAAATATGGATCTTAGGTGTAATTTTAAAAACTTAAAAGATTATGCATTATGCATGTATATTAGTGTAAGTCACAAATATAAAAGTTCGTAAATTTACTCTTAAGTTCTAAATAAAAAATCAAGGTCTAAGTATAAATCTAAATAAATTAAGGAGAATGATCAAATCCTACAAATGAGTAACCTTAATATTTAACTTTTTTAAGCCTTATCGCATCATTTATTTTAACTTTTTTTACAACAAAACACAAACACACAGTAAACTATGAACGTCTTTCAAATATTTTGATATTGATCAGTCGTAAGTTCTTTAATCTTCATCTTAACTAGTTATGCGGATCATTTTGTGTTCAACTTACTAGATTAGCACATTAATGAAAAGTATAAAAACTTGCACCATTAATGACCGACCACATGGATCTACCATATCGAAAAGTAGTTAGGTTCTTAGACCATGAGTAGCATACTCATGGAACCCTGTATACCCTGCTGTCACATCTGTGTCACATCAGTTTTTCTCTCTTATACCCCTTCTCTACCCTCAAGTGGAGTACCATATCTCATCTACCCAAAAAAGCAAAAAAAATGAATTATGGTCGGGGTTTGAGTGGGTTCGAGAAACGTGACCGAAGCCGCCGATTAGAACCCACCTTAGGCGTACCAGTGTGGAAGAGCACCTGCAGGCTAGCTGCTGGCCAACCCGCTGGGCGGTTCCTTGGCACTACACATAGCCTTAGTATTAGAAGACGATATGTTTTACAATATGAGGGTTTAAACAACATAAAAAACATCATCACTAAAAACATTAATTATTAATTCAAAGTTCAAACCAAAAAACTTAAATGAAGGAGATGAATAGAGACTATTGTCCATGTTAGGTCTAAGCATAGACAACCAATGCTACACAAAAGGTCAGCTTCTAATCTCACTGTAATAGCTTAGAGGCTCATTAATGGAAGATATATCTAAAACCCATAAATACTCTTGGCTATCACTAATTTAAGGATTTTTAATTATACTTTATAATAAGAATACATAATAGAAAATATTTGAATTTATAGCTAAATCTAAAAACATAATTAAATTATGTTATGAGTGCTAATTAAGTCTTAAAACATCCTTTTGTAAAAGTGACTAACTATCTAATCCATAAGCTTTGAGTATTCATTCACTTATTAAATGTTATTACTTTCTCCATTTATTCTTCCAATTGTAAAATCAATACAAATATTAAAATTAATATAAAATGTAAAAAAAGAGTTAATTACTTCTACATATTATTTTATAACTAGTAGCACAATGAAATAGAAAAAAACAATACAAAAATATATATCATTTTTCTTTATTTGATCCCCAAAGTTTAAGCTAATGAGTGTTAAAATCCCCAAGTTAATTCCTTCTACCCCTCTGACTTGACAGCATTGCTGTCAACGACAAGGGCCGATGCCAACCATCTTTTGTTTATTTTTCATGAAATTTTCTTTTGTGTTTTAACATACATCTAACATTTTTACACAAATCCCAATAATTAACACAACATGATTTAAAACCAAACAAAAACATGAATTTTGGTCATTCAAGATCGATCGACTTGATCAAATTTATGGATTTTTTTCCGGATAAATGTATGAGTCAAATAAAAGCTTTTATTTATGAAGATTGATAACCATAATACTTAAAGATGTGAGTAAAAATAAAAAGTGATATAGTTTTTATTTTTGAAAAGGCATCATACTTTCCTATGGTAACAAGGTTCTTTCGAAACATAACTATTTTAAAATGAAACATAAGTATTGTGTATATATATATATTTTTGTTAAAAATAATGTATACTGCTATTTTGAAAAAATAAAATTATAGTTTTTTGTTGATATGGCGTAAAACATGAGATACCCAAACATAGATACACCTCATACTCTTATTATTCATTTCTAAAATAGTATCAAGGAACTAGGTCAAGTACAATAAAACAAAATGTCTAAAAACCAATTTTTTCTCTAGTTATTTTCCATTTGGTGCAAATCAAAACCATTGTATGGTTTTGTAAGTGGTCCCTACGACGTCTTAGAAGTTCGTCCATGTATAAAGTCGAGGTCTATGGGTTGACAATTATTAGACTTCTATTCTTTATTAATAATGTAATATAATTTGTAAATAACTTTTTATTATATATAATAAAAAGTATATATTTAAATCGTTATACCCTTAATCATATAATTAAAAAAAATAGTTAAAAAGTTTATAAGAATAAAAAAAGTAATAATCATTATGTAGTGTAAAAAAATATTATTAATAAATCATCTCCCATTCTTTATCTATGTTTCACTATATACCCTTAATATGTTTACGGTCGACATCTTCAAAGTTGGATGACCATTTTCTTTTGTTATTAGTTATTTTTGTTCAATGTTTAATAAACTTGCTTGGGTCTTATATTACGTGTAATGAGTTTTTACGAGAATGCTCATACGGGCGATATTAAACATTAAAAAGAGAATTATCTTTTTTACTAGAATACCATGATATGTTATTAGCACTTTAAAGATGAATGCAAGAAAGGGTGGCTTGCGAGGGGTGTTTGGGTTAGCTTATATTTTTATACTTAAATTTAGTAAACTTACTTTACTAACTCATAAACTTATTAACTTATTAGTTAAGATAGTGTTTGGATCAGATTGTGTTATTATTTTAAAAATCACTTACAAATAAACAGAAATTACTAAAAACAATATGCTTACATATAGACTACATAATATAGTGTCAAAATAAATTAGAAGGATAATTAAATAAATTTAGATTAATGCGTTCAAAAATCCTAATAAACTCTTTTGAAACTTATCAACTTATTTTTTTAATAAACTCCTTAAATAAAGTAAACTGGACTAATTAGTTGTGAAGTATGAATTTCAAGATATTACAGGATAGAAAGATTTTTAATGCCACCAAGCATCAGCGTAGAGCTTTTACAGTGCCAACTTTTACAATGAAGAGAATGATTGTTGAGTTAAGTTCATGTTTGGTATGAAGGAATGAGAGAAATAATGAAATAACTTATTCCTGCGTAATTGAAAAAAACATGTTTGTTTATCACAAAGGAATAGAATGACTCATTATACAAGTAATGTGATTCTCTCCATTTCATTCCATAAGGGAAAGGTGGTTTTTCTTCATTTCATCATGGAATGGAATGAACTTTATTAATTAATCTAATTTTTTAAAGTTTCTTTTACTAACATTAATAAATATTTTGTAGATATTTATAAAATTTATTAAAAAAAGATATTTTCTATAATATTCTTAACTAAGTTTTTTTTATTTTTTTATGATTAATCTTTGTATATAATAAGTTATTGATATACATACTTTTATTAAATTATTAACTAATTAAAAGTAAAATACATTTAGCAATGTGTATATAAAATAAGAAAATTTGATAAATAAAGTACATTTTCAATAAAAATATATAAATAAAAAATATTTTATTTTTAAAATGTCATATGTAAATATCATTTTAATAAAAAATTTGTCATTTTAAAAATGTCGTATTAATGATAATCTGATAGTTTTGATATTTATCAATATTTTTAAGACATGTAAAGTGTATTTAAAATAAATTTTCATATATGAAATTACTTAATTTAAGTTATATCTATTTTTAATATAGGACATTTTGGTCATTTTTTATTTTATATATATATATATATATATATATATATAGGGGAGGGTTCAAACGAGAACTGTTTTTCGTACGAGAACTACGAGAACCAATCTCAGCCGTTCCTTGAATATGGAAAGTTTATGGATGGAGAGCGTGCAGGGGTTCAAGTGTGGCAGGGTGAATGTGAGTAATTCATGGGTGGGCAATGACATTAAAGGAGGGGGAATTGGACGGCTCAGATTGGTTATCGCAGTTCTCGTACGAAAAAAAGTTCTCGTTTGAACTTTTGCATATATATATATATATATATATATATATATATATATATATATATATATATATATACATATATATAGAGAGAGAGAGAGAGGCAGAATCAAATAAGAACACTTTTTTATTTGGAGAACAGTGAGAACAATTCATGACCAATCATTAACAAAAATCTTATAAAGGTATTTATGTCTCTTTATAAAAGTATAATTTCACCTATTTTGGAAACTATTATATACATAATATGTTTCCTAATATATCATTCTAAAATTATAGGTTTGATACAATATCTTTAGTCTTTTTGTGAGTTACGCTATTTCCGATCTGTTTTGTTTTTTTTTTTTTTTTTTTTTTTGAATTACGCATGGTAATTTATTGCTTTTTTTATATTAATTATTCTATGTTTAATAAACATAAAATATATAGAGAAAGAGGTGTATGTTTTTTTGCGTTCTTTTATTTTTTATTTTTCTTGATGTATTGCAATGTTTGCATTCCTCTTATTTGTATTGCTTTTTCTTGATGTATTGCAATGTCTGCATCTTCATATTCATCGTATTTACACCTTCTTATTGCATCTAGTTTATTAAGACCGCATCTTCATAATCATCGGTGTTGCATCAAACCTATTTTAAAAGTATTATAAATTTACTGCAAAAAACTTGAATGACAGTCATTTGACAATTGTAAAATATAATTTGTCTTTCAATATGCCATTTTTACTAGATCGATATGTTTTATAGAAGAAAAAAAGTAGATGCAAGAAAATATAACGCATCTCGAACATGTTGCATCTGATACACCATTTTTATGAAATAACGAAATCACTTTATTTAGCTTATTATCATTATATATCATCTAAAAAAATAGTTCTACTAAAAATTATTACATTATAGTTAAAGTACTCGAACAATGGTTCTTATTTTAAAAATCACTACATCTTACCTAAAAACAATGTATCTCAATAGTTTAAAAAATCACTACATCTAAAAGCTAACGTATTGAAATCCATATTTTAAAAATAAATCCATCTTAAATTTAAAAGAAAAAAAAAGAAATCAAATGTACATATTAAGAAATAATCCAGCCGCCATATTGTCCAATATTAAAAAAAAAAAGTTGTGTTTAAGCTTGAAAAATGTCATTCACAAATTTTCATGTTTGCATTTAATCTCGTGAGTTACCATATATTAGACATTACTTCACAATGAGTTTTTACAATTTTGCCCTTTTTTGTAAATATCTTCCTAATTTAGTATCTTATTTTGATCCCATAATCTAAGTCGTTAATGTCAACATCTAATTGTTTTAATTTATTCTCATCGTTCTCCAAATAAGAAGTGTTCTTACAAGATCCTTACTCTATATATATATATATATGTTAAAATAAACGAAGTGACACTATATATTGTCACATCCATAAATGCCTATAACATATATATTAACTTGTCCTTAATTTGCAACCTATCGTTTATTTTGTCTAAATATACTAAATTAGTATAATATCAATGTAAACTATAATTACTTAATTCTAATAAAAAATATATCTCTTTAAATTATTAAAATTTTATTTTGTTAGAGTAAATTACATGTTTGGTTCCCATGGTTTGTGACTAATTACACTAACAATCCTTAAACTTCTTTTTTTTATACTAGGAGTCCTTACTTTTTTTTTTTATTTTTAACACCCTAAATTTCATTTATTATCTCTCTTTAGATTTTGTTGTATGTGTGATTGTTAACTAAAATACTAAAATATCCTTGGTTTTTCACTTAATTAAAAAGAACATTTTCCCCCTTATGTGTTCCGACTCCGCCATCAACTTCTTTCTCCTCACTCCCCTCGATCCCTTCTGTCTCTCTCTTTCCTATCACGACGTTCTAGCGCATCATCACCTCAAGGCTCTCTCTTATCATCACCTCAAGGCTCTCCATGGCTGAGCTATCTCTATGTGTGCGTGTATATCTTCGATTGGGATTAAGATTCAATTCAAGATTCTTGTTTCACTAGTGAGTGTATGATTCTTGTTTCATGTTAGATTGACTCTTGTTGCACTAGATTTGATCAGGATCGAGGGACCAACCGTGAGAGAAAAGTTAAAAAGTAGACACCCAACCCAAGGTGTTACAAAATGAAATTAACAACAAACCGCATAGAATTGAATAAGACAAATTACTTTTTGTTTAACAATAGAGGGGGAGAGTGAATTTGGTAGATTTAATGGTAGGAGGAGGGTGAGGACCGCCGCTTGGAGTTTAAATGTATTGACACGTGTGGCATGTAGTAAGTAGGGTAAGATGGCAATGAATCACTCACGAGGATAATATGGTCATTTACCCACCCTAACAACCGCATCAATGACACTCACACTTGGATAGTAGGATGTATCTTTACATTCATAATAATATAATATTACTTTGAATTAAGAATTAATTATAGATAAATCATTCGACAAACAACTTACAAGTAAGCCCATGTAATTTGTCTTGTATTACAATTTCATAATAAAATTTAAAGTTTTGAACAAATTTAATTTTGAAAAGAATATTCTAAGAATATGTTATATCCCACTATAAGTTTCTTTAGGTGTGTCAAATTAAAATATTTAATACTCATTTATTGATATTCACATAAGGTAGCTATATATAATATTTCACTTGAAATGATTTGTTTATTAAAGTTACATTCAATCATATTGTTTTATTTATAAAAATTCATCATAAGTTTGTACGCATCTATTCATTATAATTAGTTAATCAAAAGAGTTACTTTTAATTTGGTTATATTTAATGTTCTATACATCTATTTGTGTCATAGTTCTTCTTTGTTTTTGGAAAATACAACCATCCCTTATAAATCAAATAAATATATATTATATTAGAATCATATATCTCAGTATTTTTAGGATGCTTAAAAATACAACTTATAATAAATAAATGCCTAGCTAAGTCAAAACTAATTTCAAGCCTGTTTGGTTATATTATCTCTAATGCCAATGTGGTTTTTTTTTTTTTTTGAAAAGCAGTATGAGATATATATTGAGCTCAGTGACATAAAACCTTACAACCCAAGTTAAAACAAGGACTTACCAACAAAGATATACCTTTCCACCAGGGGTGAAACTAGAATATCTATATAAGTCCGTTTTAACCCAAAAAACCTTTACATGTCGAACTTATTTACATAATTTAGGAATACCCGAAGGTAATACTAGCCAATCTTTCCAACATAAATTTTTCCCTTTCGATGCTCTTGCCTTTAGCCATTGACATAGTGAAACTTTTGTGTCTACCAGCAGCCCCCTTTCTCTTGTTTTTTCTCCTCTAAATACCATTGCGTTTCTATCTTTCCAAATTAAATACCCTGCTACTCTTATAGTCAAATTCCAGAGTAGTAACGAACCCGCGTTTAGACTTGATATGGTTGTTGTTGCTCGGTCACTGAAGCCCCTACCTTCGTTGCCCTCCAGCCCCCACCATCTGTGAAGATCTTTCCAAAAGGTTTATAACTTGTTACATGAAAATATGGCGTGTTGTACTGTTTCTAATTGTTCTTCACATCTAGGACAAAGGATTGAATACAAATCAATTCCCCTTCTAACTAGATTAACCCGAACCGGAAGTCTTGATCTATCAACTCTCCACCCGAAAATGCAAAATTTTTTGGGTACGAGATTTGACCAGAAAGTATTTTGCTCCGTTGTTGATCCTTAAAACCAGACAAAAAATGGATCTATTGATTAATAGGTAAAATCACTCAAAAATGTCATGTTTTATTTATTTTTTGCAAACCGTCATTCTGATTTGACTTATTACAAACCGATTCAAAACTTGTAGTGGGTATTAAAGTAGCCAGGCAGCCAGCCAAGCAAACTTATGGCATGGAGAGCTATATGGAAAAGATTACCAACCTATTCCAACTCATCAAAAAGAGGCGTGTCTATCATTTCTGACTTATGCTCTTTTTGTAGTAACGAGGTTGAATCGGAAATCATCTGTTCACAAACATGCCGTTTCTCTAGGCAACTACTTCTTTGGATAGACTATATTTACATTTATCATTGGGCTGTTAACTTGGGGTATTAATCGGAAGCTGAAAGGTGAAAAATCTCACATATTCCAAAGTGTTATCTACACTTACCTATAGATGATTTGGCGATACGGGAACGAGTTGAGTTGGGAGATGATATATTCTCCTACTTCATGTTCCTACTTATCCTTCTACTCACAAGATCTAGACAAGTGTCAAAATCAATGGAGGAGGTGAGGAAAGAGATTTAGTGGAGTCCACATGTCATTTTATGGTGGGTAGGAGGATGAAGTAGAAGGAAAAGGAAGGAGGATGTATCGATCATTTTTGTTGGAGTAAACATAGGAAACAAAATGGTGTTCATCTAGACTGGACCTCATGGTGTAGTAATGTCTGTTTGTAATCATGTGTCTCTTGTATACTTGTTTTTTATCTAGCATCTTGCTAGTTTGAAATGTTTTCAATAGAATTGGTTCTATAGGTTTCTAGTGAGTTTATTTCGTTGCTAAAAAAGAAAATAAGATTAGAAGATTGTCTTCTTGTTGTTGTTAAGAGGTAGTTATCGTGACGTAACATCAATCATCCGGGGAAAAAAAAGTGTTGTACGTGTAATTCATATGTAGGTAGCTTCGGTGTCGTATTATTTGGTTGCAAAATCACCGGGCAATACGTCATGAACGCCGCTCTTCACCGGAAATTTATGAAACTAATTTGTATGCACATGGGGCGGGTCAGTAGGTCACTCGCTTATTCAAACTCCTATTGTTTTCATCTTAATTACACAATTATTGTATTATAAACAAATAATATATTCATTCTTTAATTATTATTATCTTGCTTGGTCGTCTCATATATATGAGTTATTTTTACTTGAAATTTTGGCAATTTTTTGTTGTTTAGGAAAGCTAATATTCGACTTTATTCAACGATAATCGTGAACTTGAATTTTATGGTTAATTTTTATAATAAGTTTGTTTTATATGTAAACTTTATTGAGAAATATGATAGTTTTTAGAATTATACCGATTCTAAGATATATGTACAAGCAAAAACAAAAGGACGAGAATTGTATTTAAGAGTCCAAAATAGTAAAGTAATTAACTAATAAACATAATGTGATTTCTCTGAATAATATTTTTTTTAAATAATTGAGAATAAAAAATTATTATTAGATACAAAGAAAGGAAATTTTGCCGTAACAACCTGCACCTAATGGGTTTAGTTATTATATTAAATTAATGTCTTTGAACAAAATATACAAATATTAATGTTTTTATAAGACCCCTAAAAAGGAAGAAGAGTCTACGTCATCCACCAACAAAGGAGAAAATAAAAATGTGTTAATGGATAACAGCTCTTAATATGTTTTCTACTTAATTAGACAAGTGGTAGTTGTATGTTCTTTTTCATTTAAGTATATATAATCTATTTAATTAAAAAGGGATTGTTAATTAAAAATTGGTGAAAATATAGAATTTAAATAAACCTGTCGTCATCACATAATCATAAAGAGTCTTTTAGTCGTAAAGATGGGAGTGGTTTCGAATTAGAGTGTAATTACAGACTTTAATAATTTAATTTTACAGGTATTAGTTATAAAGTCATTGTCATAATATAGTTTAAATAAGGACATTACTAGATTTAATTATTCAAATACAAAAAACTCTACACTTTGAATTAATTTAAAAAGTTGAGCCTTTTTTTTAATTTGTCGTATATATATGCAATTAATTAATATAGTATATATGACACATCATATATATTAAACATGATTATTTGTTGAATTCTTTATGCTTTCTCGAGTGCAATTTTCTAAATATATAAGTGCCATTATTCATTGTTTAAAATTTTGTGGTGTTCATTATCTTATATTGTATAAAAAAGAAATAATCTCCAAACAAGATTTTTTAAAATTAAAATACGTATTTTGAGCCAAGTTTTGTTAATAAAAACTTAGTGTCTCGACATTTAATTACTAGGTGATGATTTTCTTTAAAGGCTGATGAGTATATAATTACTAGGTGATGATTGTATATAATATATTTTTATCATACATATTAATTATGATTTTTTTATTTATATAAACTCACTAACTATTTTTATTAATCACATATTTTAAAAGTATTATGATTTTAATAATCACTTTTAGTATATATATAATATAAAAAATATTATTTACAAATCATTTCTCTTGATTAATACGCTGACAACTTGAGTTCGGGTTAATTTAAACATTTGTATATATCTACCATTATGATTTTTTTCAAATATATATATATATATATATATATATATATATATATATATATATATATATATATATATATCATTTATTAATCAAAATGTTCCATTTCAATATTGTAAGATGATACTTTTAGGTCAAATTACATAAAAATACAATGAATTTTACTTAATTAATCATTATATGGCATAGATTTTTATATTTTTTTAAACAGTATAAGAAACTTTCATTGTCCCTATAAAAATATAAAAAATTTGGGCGAAATATATACATAGAAAAAATATATATGTTTCTATGTATATATTTAAAAAAATAAAAGAAAATGTTTTTGTCGGTGACATTTGGATTTTGTTAGGGACAATGAATCTTAAGTAACGATGTGCGAGTGTGGGAGCATATCCCTTGTCTTAATCGACGGAAATTGATTAATACTTTCCAAACAAAAATCAAATCATATATTGGAATTGGATTATTTGACTTCTTCCCATTCCATACGTTACACCTCCTTCCAAACTTTTAATTTCATTTTATTTTTTATTAGAAAAAAAAACTTAAGCATCCTTTACTTACCCTACCATTTTCATAGTTTTCTATTGTCCCCCTTTTTTTTTCTTTCCACTAATTTTCCAAATAAAGGTCCCCTATTGACCTTTCATGCATTTAAAATTGCAAATCTTTTTTCTTCAATATATATTTTCATAATATACAAATAACTCGGATATTTAATTATTTCTTAAAAAGTAATATGTATGTGAGAGTCAAATATAACTTCAAATTCTTATCATGATCGTCGAGTTACTTCTTTTAGAACAGAACCTCCAAGTTAAGGGATCCGTTGGGTAGGACTAAAGCATAAGTTTATTCATGCCAGTTTACACTAGGGGTGTGTTCGGTCCTGGAACCTGCCCGAACCGGACCGGAACCGAAAGAACCGGGAACCGAAATTGGTCAAAAGCTAGAACCGATAACCGGACCGATATAAGGGAACCGGTTCCGGTCTCGGTTCCGGTTATTTCGGGTATAGAACCGGAAAAACCGAAAAAACCGAAAATTTTCTATAGACCCGGCTTCAAGCGTAGGAACCGAAAGAACCGATACAATAAAGAATGAATCAACTACTTTAAATAGTATTGATACATATCTCGATGAAGCAGAACTGCAGAAGCACTATGTATTAATACATACATACATACATATATATATATATATATATATATATATATATATATATATATATATATATATATATATATATATATATATATGTTGGGGTTCTATGAACACAGCGGAAGCAACATGCAACAAACAAATCAAGAGAACAAGCAAACAAAGCATAAAAACCCCAAAATGGACCAAACTCTATATCTCATATTTGCAACATGAAAAAGAAAGAGAAAGAAGATAAAACCTTTCTCTTTAGCTCCAGCAATCTGTAAAAGATGTGGATGACTAGGAAACAAAGAAGTTTCCCTCTATTGCAAGTCCACCCCGGGTTTGTTCAATCCTCAAGTACTAGCAAACCATCAATGGTCTTCAAAGCCTTGAAACCATTTCTGGAACATCAATCTTCTCCTTTCTCCTGGACTAAAACTCACACTCACTCTAAAATGAAACCCACCATTGGAGCTCTAAGTGAGTGAGAGAGAAGAACTTCTTGAGAGAAAATATTGTAGAGAGAGAGAGGACTTAAGTCTCTAGTAAAAAATGAGGCCAAAACCCGACCAAATACTGCCCCAAAGACCGGCCATGTGCTTTTGGAAAAAGCTAAGACATGCATTGGTCAAATGGAGAGGTGGAGCCAAAAGTTGCATGCTGTCAGACGAATTTCCGCGCCGCGTACCCGTAGGTTTCCGCGCCGCGGAACATCCGCGTCGCGTAGCCTAACAGGAGCCGCGTCGCGTAAATATCCTGCATACCAACTTCTCCACTTTGACACTTTTAGTCCCTCATCTTTCATTACTGTCAGGATTGATCCCCGGCGTGTGACCCATAGGCCCATACTTTATTGGCAGTGATCCTGATGGCGTACGTGCGTCAGTGGGCCTACTCCAACAAACTCCCACTTGCACATGACACACCGTACCCATAAAACACAGACAAAGAGCGGCCTCTAGCAAGGCATCTCTGCCCCCAACAAGCATGGGTTTTGTCATCAAGAACAAAAACCAGATCCAGAATCAGATACGGAATGGTCCTATAGATTAGTGATCATTCATCCCTTTGTTCGCGATATCCATGTGAACACGAGACATGGTTAAATGTCAATCTCCAGATCGTTCACGATTATGTTTCTCGATCTCGATTGATGGTAACCCAAAATCTAGTTGCAATCGATCAAATATCATCGCAACTTTAGCATGGCCATGCATTTTACGTCAGCGCTCAATCATCGAGGGGCCCATGGATATCTCTCTAAAACTAGAGGAACGAATCCCTTTGACTACATTGCTCCGCCACATACACCATACTTTACCTAAAAGCTCCCTTTATAACAGCCAGTTACGAACTGCGTTTGAAAGCAATCAAAGCAAAGCAGATCCATGCTTTGGAACACATGTATCTCCAGTCTAAGGACAAAATGATATTATCATCCTGATTTACTTATGACAGAAACCATGAAGTAAATTCAGGTGCGGGTCGTCCAGTCACTTGACCATTGCAAGCACAGGCGAAGTGTTGCGTCTCTTTTATATAATCCATTATTAGTTAGCGACCAACCACTTCCCTCGGCCTTATCTCAAACTTCCTCTCCGTGAAGAATGACCGACTGTGGACATTTGGAATGACAAGAGCATTCTGGGAAGTGTTAAACATGCAAAGATGGAACACAGTAAGGATTCATAAAATATCCGCCCTCGGCGCATTATTAAATCACATTTAATAATCAATATAGTATGAAGTACAATACTGCTTAATGTTCCCCAAGATAATATATACCAAACATATAACTAAAACAAACTCAAGCCTTGTTCACCTAGGCCTAGTATGGTAAACATCACTAGCCCGTGACAACAGCTTAGTTAACGGATCTGCCATAAAGCTATCCGTGTTAACTCTGCTAGCGACCACGTCTCTACCTCAACCATCACTCACATAGTATGCGTTGGTGAGACCCTGGTGCTTTCTTCAATTCATAGTACCTTCATTGTTTCAGAAGAACCCAATAAGGTAAATGACTACTCGAGACTTCGGTTCTTATAGTAAAGTCATCCTACCCTCATTGTCTCAGAAGAACCCAATAGAGTCAGTGATGCTTCAAGAACTACTTTGATCAACAACACCACATATTATAGGATCATAAACTCCGAATAAGATCGGCAGTTATCCCATTCTATTCAGAAGCTAACACTAGAGGAACAACTTACTCTTGCTTCTTTTATAACAGAGTTCCAAGAACATATCTTAATATTTCTTGATGCCCTAAACAGGTTTTGTATATTCTATTGTCGACATGGATGCATAATTCCTTACTTTATCTTTTGAACAATACAAGGTATGGACATTATCTCCATTTCATCTCAAATATAGAATTACAACAATACTCCCACTAGCCCTGACATTCATATGTGTTTCATCCTTGCTTATTGAAAACTCAAACAATTGATTTTCATATCAAAGCAAAGGTTGTAACCTAGAGATGCTTATTTAAGTCGACCATGTGACTTCTTTTGCTTGTAGACTTCACAAGGATACACTTAATGAAACAGACCATCGGATAGTGTTATGAGCACTTCCTCAGAGATTCCTATTAAGGAATGTGGTCTTTGCATTAAGTTGTCGCAGCCATGAAATGGCACTAAAATCACAAGTATCCGAGTTTACTTCAACATAACCACCGGTAGAGAATTTCTAGATGATACCCTCCTCATGGTCAATCATCGTAAAACTATCTCCTACTAGTCGGTATTTGAAGTTGTCTACGAACTCAATATTCGACATAACCACTGAGAGAAAGTCATCATATGATACCTTCCACATGGTCAATCATAGATCTTTCCTATCAGTCGGTATTCAAAATCATAAACATATCCATGTTGGTCTCTTTCAACAAAGAACCATTTTTACCCTACGATTTTCAACCTAGGGGTTGGAATTACCAAGTCCAATACTTGGACATCCCTCATGGATCGTATCTCATTTTCATCGCCCCTTCCTTCTAGCAGACTCTAGGCCCACTCTTGTTTTGGTAGTTTGATGTAAACATCATTGAGTCGTCTCCCTCAGATATAAAACTATATCTTTCCGGCCTTATGACAACTATTACCAAGTTTAAGAGGTAATGACTTAATGTCAGGTGCTCCAGCATAGCCATGCTGAGCTTCAATCACAATTGATTGCTAGTGCCAACATCAGGTTTTTCCATTCAAGGTAAACTTTAATCCTACTGGCACCCGCATATATTTGAAACCTTTTGAACAACACACTTCTTGTTCAAATATCCCATGGCCACAGCAGAATACCTAATGGAGTAGCACCTCTAGATTCCGGTTTCCTCCAATACACCTTAAACACAAGTTGAGGAATTAGGACTTTGTGAGGGACTAGCAAAGACATACTTTCTAGTATCATCATCTAAGTTGCTTACTTAACCATCTTTGTTGGTTTGGCTTATGGAACATTTTCCGCTACTCACAAAGTACTCCCCAAACAATAGGGTACTTTGGTTAAACCCATCATAATCGGACCATAACTAGAATGTCCGGTTCCTCCACTTGGCGACCATATATAACAATATGTCCTAGGAGGATTGAATTATGAGACAAAGCCATAATTCTTATGATGGTCACAAAACTCAGAACTTCATCCTCAACATCTCTATTAGATTTGAGTATTTTAGTCTTATGCCCTCTTAGTCATGTACTTTGTCACGGATGTGTCTTGAACACCTTTCATGGCTTCAGACGAGTGTCTAACAAATTAAACATATTCATCCTTTTACCTTCACTGGTAAGGTAACAAAGTATCCAATGTTACTCCTTAGGTTTTGCTTAAACGGTCTACGCACAAAAGTGTGAACAAAATCCAACAAGCCATCATTCCTCTCACATACATAAGTGAAGGATGTTTGAGTCATTTTAGTCCAATAAATAAGATTTACAATCAACAATTGATCCTAGATAAAAAAAATCCAAGTTCCTAACCACATGGAGCTTGGTGATGCAAGTCTTATTTATATGGTTAAATTGACTTTTAGCAAAAAGAGTAACATGTACAAATCATTCACGATCAATCTATTACTTCATAAGCAAACACTTATAATAAATGCCATAACATGGATAAACTTTCAAATAAGCCACCAAATACATAATTCATAAGAAGTTAATCCATCGTTATCAAAAGGCATAGAAGATACATAGTTTCTAGCCACGCAGGGCGTAAAACATAGATCTAGTAAAGTAATAGATTAGCTGGAAGGAGTGGCAAGATTCCGACTTCCAATCCTTTTCAAATAGGGACAACCATCTTGTTTCCCGTTATGAAGTCCAGCTCTCTACATCTTCTACTTCTCTCTAACACCTGCACTTTGCAACAAACAAATTTGTGACAAACGTGAGTGTTGTGGCTAGTATCCAAAACTTGCCCATAAAAGTAAATAAGTAGTAGAGTTTGATCATGAATGTACCTTAAGCTTTGGAGCCAATATTTCTCATCTTGTGCATCCTTAGCTCTTCAAGGCACTTAGGGCAGGCGTGGCGGCGCCAATTTCCATGCTTTCCACAAAAGTAGCAAACTTCCCCATTTGGAGTCTCATCTTGAGGCGCAATCTCATTGCCCTTCGACTCCTTGAACATGGTGAGCTTAGTAGAACCAAGCTTCCAATTTGAGGTAGCTCGCCTTTTTGTAGCCTTAGCGAGAGTGGACGAGGTGAGCTTACTTTTGGCCATGTTAGACTCAAGAGTCTTCAGCATGCCATGAAGCTCCATCAATGATTTATCCATACCATGCATGTGATAATTCATAGTGAATTGCTCATACGATGGTGGGAGTGATCGGAGAACAATATCCACCACCATTTCCCTCTCAATGGTAAATACTAGCCTCTCCAAGCGTTCCACAAGTGCTTTCATCTTAAGCACGTGAATGGTTATGCTCTCACCATCCTTCATCCGGCAACCAAGTAGTTCATTTAAACACCCATACCGTTCTTGCCTTGCTTGTTGTTGGAACATGTCCTTCAACTCAAGCATCATTTCGTATGCATTTAGATCCTCTAATTGCCTTTGCAAGTTGGGGATCATCATGCTTAACATGAGACAAGAGACCTTGTTGGTGTCCTTGACGCGTTTGTCATACGCATCAAGAATAGTCCTACTTGCGTTGGTAGCAGGGGCTTCTGGAAGGGGTTCCTCAATGGTGTGTAACTTGTCATCGTGTCGTAGGACAATGCGCAATTGCCTAGACCAATCCATAAAGTTACTCCCATCGAGCTTCTCCTTCTCAAGATTCAAGAAACATACGTAACGTGAAGTTGTTGTTGTTGATACTAGTCGACGTCATCTATAAAAGCAGAGTAGTTTTAGTTAATTTGATTAAAATCCTCGTTAAAATAATTACCCCATGTGTTAAATAAAACAACTATTTTAACAAGGACTAAGAACCCTATTTCACCTTGCACCGTGACGGGTTTTCCGCGGATCACGTGGCAAAGCTATTTAGGCTGGCAACCATTGACCGATTGCAATCCATTATTGCAACTCTTAATTCCTTGCGGGATCCTACTTGACAACTATTGTGCCAAGTTTGGCATGTTTGATCCCTCCACACCGATTCTCAATTAATATTTTGCATAACTCGGCTAGAGCTCGACAATCATCCAATTTATTACATTGAAACCGTAAATCAACCATCAAGATACACGGTGGTACTCTCGCCCAAAATCGACTCGGCTAGAGCTCGACAATCGACCTTGCGAGTTGCCACACGCACCTTCCACACAGCTCATGCAAAGGCTAACTCGGCTAAAGCTCGACAATCAACCCTTACACGACTAGATTCGGGTGGTGTCATCTTATGGCTGGTGTGCGATTTACATTTTAGAAAACGGGATTTAGTTTTCCGGTTAAAAAACCATATTGAGTATGATTAACAAAAAGTGATAAAAACCAAACGTTCTCACTAATCGGATACTAAACCATCGTTAAACCCGTTTGTTAATCGAGTGTGCGCGCGAGAGTTTGTTAAACCATCTTTAAAAACTCTTGGGTTTTATTATTTACAAAAATTGTCTAGCATGCAATAGTCCTACAACTCATGCATAAACAATATAATAAAACCATCACACGCATACAACAAATTGGTAACCATGCCCCTAAAACCTATGCGTTTTCCCGTGAGCCACTACGGGAAAACAAAGTCATCTAAGGACCAAAAGCCTTGACTTCGGATGTGCTTCCACTAAACCCGCTACCTCCATTGGGCCTCTCGGATTTGTGTTTGCCAAGACGTCACTCCATTGACTCCCGATGGTTGCTCCATATTACAGTTACATAGAAAAGAAATAAATGGCATGCAAGCCACAATTCCTAACTTCTAGTACAAATACATAATATGGAATATTTAAATGACATGCAAGCCACATATACAAAGTTACATACCAAATAAATAAATTTAATTATTACAAACCATGTGACATTTAGTTACCAAATGAATGAATAATTAAAATACAACCAAGCATCCACAAGGTCTAGGGCATATCTATGGTTACCAACATCACATGAACAAACAACCAAGTTCACTAATGAACAACAACTACATGGTGTGCCACACAAAACATGCAAACTTATGTATAATGATTAAGATTTTTACAAAACACTCAAGGCTGCAAAAAATCCCATGTACTTATGCATTAGTAACACCAAACCATTTTTGATGAAACATATTCATAAATACATAATGTAAGTATATGCAATTACCATTTTCATGCCAAAATAATAATCCACATATAAATACACCAACCATTATACAAGGCAACTTACAAAAACCAAATTTTAATTTCTGGACAAAAATTCCAGAAACCAAAATATAGTGCCAAAAACCCAAAAACAATTTTTCTTTAACAAAAAGAAAACAGATTCTGCTAAGGCATATTCCGCGCCGCGGACCCAGCAAAAGTTCCGCGCCGCGTAAAATCCTGGCAGAAATCCAAATTTCGTCCCGTAACTTTCCGCGCCGCGTGACCACACGAGTTCCGCGGCGCGGAAATCCACTGGACAGAAAACTAAAAACTTATTTTCGGGTTTTTCAGGCCACCATGTGCAAATACAGTATAGAGGTGGCTCTGATACCACTGTTGGGGTTCTATGAACACAGCGGAAGCAACATGCAACAAACAAATCAAGAGAACAAGCAAACAAAGCATAAAAACCCCAAAATAGACCAAACTCTATATCTCATATTTGCAACATGAAAAAGAAAGAGAAAGAAGATAAAACTTTTCTCTTTAGCTCCAGCAATCTGTAAAAGATGTGGATGACTAGGAAACAAAGAAGTTTCCCTCTATTGCAAGTCCACCCCAGATTTGTTCAATCCTCAAGTACTAGCATGCAATCAATGGTCTTCAAAGCCTTGAAACCATTTCTGGAACATCAATCTTCTCCTTTCTCCTGGACTAAAACTCACACTCACTCTAAAATGAAACCCACCATTGGAGCTCTAAGTGAGTGAGAGAGAAGAACTTCTTGAGAGAAAATATTGTAGAGAGAGAGAGAGGACTTAAGTCTCTACTGAAAAATGAGGCCAAAACCCGACCAAATACTGCCCCAAAGACCGGCCATGTGCTTTTGGAAAAAGCTAAGACATGCATTGGTCAAATGGAGAGGTGGAGCCAAAAGTTGCATGCTGTCAGACGAATTTCCGCGCCGCGTACCCGTAGGTTTCCGCGCCGCGGAACATCCGCGTCGCGTAGCCTAACAGGAGCCGCGTTGCGTAAATATCCTGCATACCAACTTCTCCACTTTGACACTTTTAGTCTCTCATCTTTCATTACTGTCAAGATTGATCCCCGGCGTGTGACCCAATAGGCCCATACTTTATTGGCAGTGATCCTGATGGCGTACGTTCGTCAGTGGGCATACTCCAACAATATATATATATATCTTCGATGAGGCAGACGCACTAGTTTAATATATTATATATACACATATTACTATATTAGTAGATATATATTCGAAGTTACGGTCCAGTATATATATTTATATATATTTCTTCGTGAACCATGAAGCTGAAACACTAGTTTAATATATTATATATACATATTAGTTGATTTTTATCCATAAAGGTTAACTAATAAAAAAAAAATCTAAACGGTTTAAAGTTAACAGTAAAAAAAACTTGAAATCGTAAGTAGACATGCATGCATTTTTTACACTAGCATATGACCAAAAAATAATAGTTCGTTGACTTCGTTCTTACAAACAATAATCATTAATCATATCACTAACGATAATATTTCAATAACCAACCATACCACAAAAAATAATAGTTCATAGCCAACCATATGACAAATACAAAATCACAAATCAACCGGTTCCAGTTCTAAGACCGAATTACCCGATAACCGGTGGAACCGGAACCGAAAGAACCGAAAACCGAAAATGAGATTTTAGGAGAACCGATAACCGGACCGAATATTCCGGTTCCGGTTCGGTTTTTCGATCAAAAAGCTCATCCCTAGTTTACACCTTCTCTCTCGTTTTCTTTTTGTTTTATTGTGCATGTATAAAAAGATTTGGTATGTGAGTGATGAATAGTGTGATAAAGTGAATTTTTTTTTTTTTTTATATGGCATGGATGGTATAATGAAGGAAGACCCATCCATATGTATACAGCCATGCCAAGATTCCATTAATTTTAACTACATTCAAAAGAAGTACGGCTATATATAGAGACAAATTATATCGGTCATCCAATGAAAAAATTTAATACATAAATCGTTTTAAATGTGAAGTACACAAATAGCCTAAAACACTATAGCATGATTCTATTTAGACTCTCTTCATAATATAAATTGACACAGTGATGTAATATATGTAAGTGTAAGATCTGTATTGTAAACCATAATTGGTTTATGTAACATATGAAAGAAGGGGTTCAAATAGTAACACACTAACCAAATTCACCATAAACCCAAGACCAATGATTGCTGCAATGCCAGCCTACCCATCCTTCAAAACATATCAGTCTAGGTAAAATACAAAATTACTTAAAATTCAGTGCTGCAATTATCACACTTCCATCCACTGGTTGTATGTATGTATTATAAGAATATGAAATTTTGATAATAATTTACTTTGTCTCTGTTCATCTGGTTTAACAGATGAAAAAAAATTATGTAGCACCTTTTTGAGGTAGACAGCCATATTTGTGTGCGATTTTCGATAACTTATCTACATCTGTAATATTTCATTCTATGTATGATCAAGTCGCGGTCGCTTTAATTGTTGGTAAAGAAGAAGCTATAAATGTCACTGTAGATTGCCATGATGCTTGATGATATTGCCAATATTATCATCACCCACGACACTCGTCTGTCCTTTTTTGTTGCAATGCCATGAGTATCCCTGCAACACCAATTAGAATTAACTTCAAACTCCAACCAACTAAAAGATTAGCCATCAATCAAGTTTAACACTGTATTCCTGGAATAAGAAAAGGTGCAGTTTTTTTATGTCTTTTAAGAAATATTTGAAACAGCATGAAGATTGCAATAGGATTGATCTCGCTTCTCAAATCCTAAAACATAATCCCTCTGTACCTCAATATAGGATTAGACAGAGGTTATATTTTAACTCATTTAATCATGACTGGGTCAATTCAGGTTATGATTGATCTCTAATTGGTCAAAAGAGTAAAATGTGAAAATTTTGCTTAAAATGAAAGATGCCAAATAGGTTGAAAGTTATCAGAACTGTATTTTTAAACCATAATAAATAATACAATTTTCATTTAAATAAACATGTTATTGAGAGAATGTAAGTTTACTAATCATGGCCGACACGACCCACCCTGCTTTGCAGCGTACAAATAATTACTGGTTTAATCAGCTACCCAACATCCAACCCACCCCATTTCGCCATGTATAATAGTATTTGAGAACTCTAGTATGCCAAAACTAACATCCTTAGTCATTAAACAGGCGCAAATAGGTAAAAAGTTTTAGTTATTTATAACGTCGCCAAAAGCAGAAAGAATGCACTTCCCACCATACCTTCTAAAACCTTAATTGTTATTCCAATTTTTATGGGACGGTAAGATTATGACAATTGACTCACCTTAGGGCAACAGCAGCTGGAAAAATGAAACCAACAGAGACAGTAGCTGTGGCACCCGTAAACTGGAAGGCATCCCAGATGCTGGGCACAAAATTTGCTCCAAGAAAAATGAAACTTATTAAAAAAACTGTCACTATGAAGAATCTTCGGTTATCAAAAGCAACAGGGATTGCATAAGGAAAAAGAAGGCCATCAACGTTGAGGCGCAAGGAGAAAAAAACAATGGGAAAAACAAGCATTAGATGGAGACAATAACTTATTCTCACAACATCATTAATCAGTGAGCTATAAGCAATTCCAAGATCACCATCAAAATTCGCTAGTACATCATCCTGTGTGTGATCCCCAAACAGCAGGAATCCAAAAAAGCTGGTTGCTACATAGACAGAGGAACATAGTATGATAGATGTTCGTACTATAGATTTCATCTGGGTTGGATCTTTTAGCTCATTGTCTATTGGGTGAACTGTGAAAAAAGATGCAATGAAAAGCATAAGTTTGAGCACAGATCTGTTTATATTAATACTAATATAGATGAGAAGTAACAAAAAATAAAGATACCATTACCATTGTGGTGGCAGATATAGGCAGTAACCAGTATGGGAACAGTTGTGAAAAGCTTCAAGAATGATGCTTGATCAACAAGCTCAGGATGCAAACGTGGCATTGCAATACTCCCATTGATTATTTTAGTTATGGTTACTCCAGCTGTGATTACCACGAAAATAACTGCCAAAGCCACCGACAAGGCTGATGTGTATCTTAATGAATCTAGCAGTGTTTATTTAAGAAAAGAAATATAAGCACAAGTTAGATCATGATATATGTTTAAGATAAAAGAGGCAAGTAAAGGATGCATGTAGTAAAAGATAACAGTAATATCATTCATAACCTAAAAATGTCAATACCTCTTTATGATTTCTGTTATGTTTCATTTAATCCAATCCAAACTAGTTACAAAAAAATACTGATTTTTGGATGTTGATAAAATATTGCAAACATGCTACTTACAGTTATGATATGGCGACAGTTTATTTACGTTTTATTCTCATTGTAGTTGGAAGAACTAGCTATTACTTCCTATCTTAATTTTCTTATATCCATGCCAACCTTAGAAAGAATTCTCTCAGAAGGAAAGGGATATTTAATAGATTTCTCAATCTCCCTGGAATTTTAAGTCATATGTTTTACATGTTTTATACTCCAAATCCTAAAAGTAACTATGAAACCTGGGTTATATATGCCCTCGTTTGCTAACGTATGGTGAGGGCATTCCACACTGATACAACCAAAAAAAGGATGGCATGCACTTACCTAACTGGGACATGATATTGGATATGGTTATAGCAGTTACAAACAAGTTACTAATTCTAGTATTACAAAGTTATACACCTACCTACAAACATTCAAAAAGTCGAGTCAAATTTAAAGTGTATGAAAGTATCAGTGAGTAAAGAGTAAGCAAAACTCACCTACACGTTTAAAAGATATTAGAGGAGAGAAAACAAGGACAGTCGTTAGAAGCAACACGATAGAACGTGTGGTCCACCAGTGATGACCAAACCATTCTTGCAGCACACCCAAATGGTGTTCCCCGTCTGACCATGTTCCAGATAGCACATCACCTGTCACCAACATTCACAAGCAAGATTTTGAGCCCACATGTAAAGATGCAAAAAGTCCCTCATTATTCCTTTATTCAATGTCATCATCCCTCTTAAAACTTAACTAGTTGTGAAAGGTGGCTGATTGCCAGAGCATTATATTTAGTACCGAAGATTATGCTATGGTTTTTATATAGGCTTGGGTACATAATTGTCACTAAAAAAATAAGTAAGCCATTTGTGTTTTGCACAAATGTTCAGAAGCATGGGACCATTGATGTATAATGATTTGTTTGGGTCTCTTCACTATTTCTTTGGCAATCTACTTAACAGTTAAACATTAACTTTGACATGGTACAAGAACTATGTTAACTTGAAAAACTTGTAAATATCGACAAAGGGGATACTATTTTAGTATAACGAGCTTAACTAATTATCAAGACACAATTGGATTGATCATTTGATGGTTCAAGGAGTTTTTCAAATCAATTTGATCTTGAAGAGACTTATCCAAAATCAGTGATGGATGCAACAACATATATGACAAAACAGCTCCACAGATAGTCAGATGCACTACAAACAATGAAAATGAAAATGTAAATAAACAGAATTGACTCATGTGTCGTAACTTGTGCCAATTGAAAACCTAATTCCGTAAATCATTGTGGTAATTAGCAAATTTCAATTTTCCTAGATTGTTGGAGGACAGGATCACCGGAAATATAGGAAATTTGCAAATGACGGTTACGTAAATCAAGGCAATGAAATTGTATGTAAGTACCAACAATAATCATGTAGACGACGAGCAAACCGAGATTATTAACGACAATGCCGACCTGTAACAGCGTCCTTCCCGCATCACCGAACGCGTCTGCGACGAGGGCGGAGTACGAGCTGGACTTAGAAGCTCTACTGAACCTAAGTATCATATCAACAGAAGATTCAGTCAAGATGCCGACCAAAACTATGACAATCAGACCGGGAATCATTCCTAACTGCTTAAGAGTGGCTGGGAGGGCCATGATTCCAGCACCGACGATCGTCGTTGACAGGTTAAAGACGGCGCCAGAGAACGAAGCGCCGGAAAAACCAGATTCAGTTGGTGATACGGATTCGTAATTCTTATGAAGATTCTGGGGGAGGAGAGGAGCTGACCGAAGGATCCGGCGGTGCTTCCGGTCACCGGTGAACGGCATTTTGTTGGATTTGTGCTGAAAGAAGCAATGGACGGGGTGGATTGGATGCAAAACAGAATTCTCCGTCCGTCGATTTCAAAAGGAAAAAAGGTCGACTAATATAATATTTAATAATCAATTAATAATATACTATTTTTAAGGAAAATAGTAAAAACATATTGGTTTAATTTTTATTTCAATGAGTATCATAATTTATATTTGAAAAGTTAAAATTTAACTAAAAGTGGATTTTTTTACAAATATCAAAAGTTGATTATAAAAATACATTATAATTATTATATTTAGAGATTAATACTTTTTAATCTTATTCACGGTTCAAGAGTTTTAGTTATCATACTACTATTTTTAATTTAGATTTTATGTAATAACAATGACAAATTATGGCTAAATTATATTTTAAAATAATTATTAAGATTTTGAATTTAAGAAGCATTAAATATTTATATCTAGATGTTTGACTATCATTTTTTAATATACTATGTTTTTTTTATAACTATATTTTGATAAGAATAAGAGTTAATTACAAAGATGGTCCCTGTGGTCTTGCCCATATTTCATATTTAGTCCTTTAAACTCGAAAATTACACTGGTAGTCCTTATGGTTAACGTTTTGTTTCACTTTTAGTCCTTTAGACTAACTGCTGTTAAAGTTGACCGTTAGTCAAAGGGTATTTTCGTCTTTTTCCATCTTATCCTTGTTACCAAACAAACTAACCCTATTAAAATGGTTTCCAAACATACTTATTTATAGATTCTCTTAAGTACTTATTTCCAAACACAAACTCACTCACTCTCACTCATCTCTCATTCTCTGCATCTGAACCATTTTCCCATTCAATGGCAGTGGCTGGGAGTACCACCACCACCAACCTTTCATTATCTAACTCAAAATTGATCATTTTTATCAAGAAAAAATCAAACAAAATTTCAACCCAGAAATAACAAACAAAACTAATGTATTGATGTTAACCACTTCATCCATATATTATACAGTTAATCAAGAAAAACCACAGATGAACAAAGAATAAATTACATATGGTTTCTACGGTGGTGAGAGGCTGTATAACAACCACACACTTTTTTTCTCTCTCTCTCTCTCTCGCCACCTCACTCGTCGGAAAACTTCTCCGCCGTCTCTCCTTCCTTGTAACGTCCTGCAAATCCTTAGCTAAAACGTTCATTTCAAAACCATTCATCATATGTATGTCTACCAATTTCTGGAACAATTCTTGAAAGAAAACCCAACTAAAATTGATTCTGATTACTATGTACATGCAGCAGATAAACTAGACATCACACATGCATTCATGAATTGGGCTTGGACCGATTATCTTTTCGGGGGTGGTGGCGGTTCAGATCCGTGGCGGTTCAGATCTACGGCGGTTCAGATCTGTGGCGGTTGTGAGAGGCTACAGAGGGTGGTGGTTCTTCGAAGGCGGTGGTGGTTCTTCACTTACATTGAGATTGTTCAGATCTACGAGATATGATGGTGGTTCAGATCTACAAAGAGTGGTGGCGACATCGAAGGCAGTGGTGGTTCTTCACATAAGGCGGCGGTGGCTCTTCACCTACGGCGGCGGTGGCGACCTCCAAGGCGTTGGTGGCCGGATCTTTCAGAGGGGGTGATAGTTTAGAGTGAGAAAAAGTGACGGCGGTGGCGGTGGCTGGACGGGAGCGGTTGCCGGAAGGGTATGGTGGAGTGGTGATGGATGAGAGTTTGAGAGAGAGTTTGATATGGAATAGGGTGTTTGTTTTCCTCTTTTATTCTTCAAGTGGGTTAAACCATTAAATCATGTTTGGTTATAAGGTTAAGTGAGTAAATGACCAATATACCCTTTGACTAACGGTCAGTTTTAACTGAAGTTAGTGTAAAGGACTAAAAGTGAAACAAAACGTTAACCATAAGGACTATCAGTGTAATTTTCGAGTTTAAAGGACTAAATCTGAAATTTGGACAAGATCACAGGGACCATCTTTGTAATTAACTCTAAGAATAATTATGTCTAACCGTATATCATATAGACGTTTAATAACTGAAGAGGTTGAACACATAAATAATTACATGATTTCAATAAATATTGTTTTGATCAATATTATTTTTTTGGAGAGAGTAATTTGTTCCAATAAATAAAGAGGTTGAATACATAAATGATTCAATGTTAACTATGTTAAAACTATGTATGTATCATATTCCAGTTCAGATTAAATATTGTTAAAGACTTAAGGTGACTTTTATATCATTTTTAAGAATAATTGTACACACCAAATATACTTAATTCCCTCAAGATTTCATCTTTTTGACGATGATAATAACATAACAAATAAAATTATTATTGTAGTATACAAAAAAATACTAATGTATATATGAAAGTCCGTCTTAATTCAATCTTCGAACATTACATGTTTTATTAGTTATTATTTCTATGAATATGATTCTGTATGTTTAAATTATTTTAATATATTTTATTTACGTTTTATTACATATTAATGTTTTAGTTTTTAAAGTTACCTCGAAAATGTGTACATATAGCTAAAGTAAACCAAACCAGTAAAAACATATGACACACTTAATTAAAAGTGGCACACTTGGTAAAAGGAATTTATGTGTATTTGTATGTACAATAAGGAGTAACATTCATTGGCAATGAGACTCGTTAAACAAAGTATAGAACTTTAAACAGTTAAAAACTTCAAATAAAACAATAAAAGATTTAAATTTCAAATTAGAGGATACTACCGCCTACTAAAGAAGAGTGACAATGCCATACGTAAAAGGAAAATGTGAGAGACCAAAAGGAGTAGACATTTAAGTATATTAAAATATCATTCTATCACACTCTCTTATATACCCTCGTCAGTTGTATACACATTGAATTATTGATGCAAGATAGAATTGTAGTACATTACATTAATAATAAGATTCATTTATATAGTTGCGTACCAAAATAAAAGTGAAATGCGAATCAAAGTGAAACAAACATCGAATTCAATCAAAACAAACAACGACATAGAATACGAAAAACCTACATCCTTGAAAGCTTCTTTCATTGAATTTGAAGATCGATGGTTGTAAAGCATGTTATGCTGTCTTATTACAATGAAAATAACAGGTTCTATTACCCGCCATTGAATCAATATATAGAGAATGCAGATTGATTCAAGTTCCGTTCTGCTCACCCACTCCACGGAATGATATTGCACGTCTTGTTCCAAACAAGGTTATTAAAAGTAAAACTTCAGGTCATGAGGGTGTTTGCTTATTGGTTGACAACTTGGTTAAGTCATTATGAAAACCGGAAAAAAAAATACTCGCCTAACACAATTATCCTAAACGGGAAAGAATGACTGTAAGTATTAACCTAAGTTGATTGTTATATAATTAGGTTATTATTATTATCATTATTATTCTTTAGGGTATCAAAGTGTAAATATACTTCTCTTTATATTTCTTGTTATCTCTCATTTATGAAAATCAATATACGATACCAATTTTAAGTTGGTATCAGAGCCGCCTCTTTCAACCCTAATTCCAGCGGCGACAATATTCTACGACAAAAAAAAAAAGAGAATCTTCCGACTGCAACAACAGTCCCTAATCTGTCGATTAACACTCAGAAACTTCCGACTCAATTAATTCCAGCGGCAACTCGATTAATAATATTCTACGACTGCTATAGTCAATCAACCACCACATTCTGCCGCACAGCAACAACAATCAACTTAGGTTAATATTCCCCCGCAAGTTCAGGGCGGTTAACAATCTGCAACTTGGAACGCAAAAACTTAAACTTTTGAGATGACAACGGATTTGTAAAGATATCAGCAATTTGGTCGTCTGTAGAGATGAACTTGACTTTTAATTTTCCTTGAGTAACTTGTTCACGAACAAAAGGATAGTCAACTTCAACATGTTTAGTACGAGCATGAAAAATTGGATTAGCTGTAAGAAACGTTGCACCAAGATTGTCACACCAAAGTGATCAACTCTGAAATTCAGTTCTGCTGATCAATTCTATCACCATGGCAGCAATATTTCAATTCTCACATCAGGAGAAAACAATTCACAACTCTCACAAGTTCTCCTTCTCTCTCAAACCTACCAACTATGGTTATTGGAGATCCATGATTGAATCATTCCTCACATCTCACAATCTTTTTGGTTACGTTGATGGAACTGTACCCTGCCCTGAACAAAAGGTTACCAATGAATCTGCAACTACTGATAATCCAAGCTACATTCCGTGGATTTGTAATGATGCCCACATACGTATGCTTATCATCTCAATAGTTTCTGAAGACTCCTATCAACACATCCAAGGAAAAACATCACGAGAGGTATGGTTGTCACTTGAACGGGCTTATGCTCCTGTTACTTTATCCCATGAATTTACTCTTAAAAGTCAACTTCTGAGAATCACCATGAAGGGTGATGAAAAACCAGCTGAATATCTTAGCAGAGCTCAAGAATATGCTACTGCTCTTGCTAACATTGGAGAACCAGTAAAGGATAAGGATCTGGTTATGCTCACTCTTACAGGACTTCGAGAGGAATACAATGGTCTCAAGGCTAACTTATTGGCTCGTGTGCCTCCTGTCTGCTTCCATGAATTACATGGCCTTCTGTGTGATCATGATTATGTTTTCACAAAAATGATGACTGCCACTCCCCAAGCCTTCTTGGCTAATGCTTCCTCGGGTCCTCAATCGTCATCAGCTGCTGCCTCTTCCGTTCAACAACCAAACATTGATCATCTTCAACAACTTCAAAGTATTCAACTAATGGCCAATCAGTTGGGTTATCAACTAAACCCCATACAGTCTCCACGGCCTCAAGCTTATTTTGGTTCTCGGTCATTCAATAATAACCGAGGCGGTCGTGGATCTCGTGGCAACTCGCGTGGTGGTTTTAACCGCACTCGGGACAATAGTGGTACACGACAGTTTACTTGGGCCTCTACCCAAAATACCGTCTATGGTCATTGCAACAGGTGTGGTATATGACATTTACCATCTCAGTGTCCGAATCACTTGCACCAGTCTCAACCTGCTCCACAGGCCAACTTTACAACACGCTCAGAGGCTGACCCTACTTGGAAGCCTGACACTAGTGCAACTCATCATGCCACTCCAGACTTATCTAGCATGGATAGCTCCGAGGCCTACTATGGTAACGATTCTTTACTTGTTGGTAACAGTAATTCAGTACCTATCTATCACATTGGTTCCTCTAAAATCTACTCACCAAACAAAACCTTTACCTTATCGATATTCTTCATGTTCCTCAACTAAAACAAAATCTTTTATCTGTTCAAAAATTTTGTCTTAAGAACAATGTTTTCTTTGAATTTCACTCTTCTTATTTTGTTGTGAAGGACGAGTCTACACACACTACCCTCTTTTCGGGCCCCAGTGAGCAGGGTTTGTACTCTATTCACCTTCCACACCTCAAGTCTTTGCCCAAGATTGCCTTCACTGCTGTCAAAGCTTCTTCAACTATTTGGCATCAACGCTTAGGACATCCTCATGCTCAAGTTTTTCGTTCTATTATTTCTAATTATTCTTTACCTGTTTCAGACAAATTATCAAATAATTTATGTTCTTCTTGTCAATGTGGAAAATCATCAAAATTGTCTTTACCTGATTCTGTTTTTCATAGTGCTAATATTTTAGATCTTGTTTATTGTGATGTTTGGGGTCCTTCTCCAGAACCATTATTTGATGGCCATCGTTACTTTCTTTTATGTGTTGATTATTGTACTCGTTATATGTGGATTTATCCCTTAACTAAAAAATCAGATGTTTTCCCCATACTCGCAAACTTTATCACCATGATTGAACGTCAATTCAACACTAAATTAAAATGTATTCAATTTGACTGGGGAGGTGAATTTCATCCTCTCACCAATATTTGTCGCAATCTTGGCATCATCCATCGACGATCTTGTCCTCACACCAGTGAGCAAAATGGTTTTGTTGAACGCCATCATCGTCACGTTGTAGAAACTGGTCTCGCCCTCTTGGCTCACTCCAGTCTTCCTCAACGCTTCTGGAACTTTGCTTTTGAAACCGCCGTATACCTCATAAATCGTCTTCCATCTCGTGTTTCATCCAACAAATCCCCTTTTGAACATGTCTTTAAACGTAAACCTGATTACTCCTTCTTACGTGTCTTTGGCTGTCAGCCTTTTCCTTTTCTTCGTCCGTACAATCGTCACAAAATTGAATTCCGGTCTACTCCTTGTGTTTTTCTTGGTTACAGCCCTGTTCACCATGGTTATCGTTGTCTTGACCCTTCAACCGATCGGATTTACATTGCTCGACACGTTCGCTTCAATGAACATGTTTTTCCTTATCAGCCTTCGCCAACACCTCCACCACCCTCTACTCCTCCCTACATCTCTATTTTTCTTGATCCACAACCCGGTTTTCCATCTGAACCACTACAATCCCTAACTCAACCATCATCACCTCCTCAATCTCCTTCACAATCTCCAACGTCATCCCCTGTTTCACCTCCACCACCATCCCCTCGGCCTCGACCCTCCAACCTTCGCCCTAATCCTAAGCAACCAGATCTATACAACCCCGCTGCCTACACCGCATCCACCTCCACCTCTCCTCCTCTTGAACCCACCAGCTTTACTGTTGCTAACAAGACTTTAGAATGGCGCCAAGCTATGGCCGAAGAGCTATCTGCGCTCCATAAGAATGGCACGTGGACTCTTGTGCCCCCTGTTTCCAATGCTAATATTGTTGATTGTAAATGGGTTTACAGGTTAAAAACTGATGCACATGGAAAATTACCAGGTATAAAGCCCGTCTTGTGGCAAAAGACTTTAATCAGCAGCATGGTGTGGACTATCATGAGACTTTCAGTCCGGTCATTAAGCATGCCACCATTCGCACTGTTCTTTCTCTGGTCGTCAGCAACAAATGGTCTCTTCGGCAGCTAGACATTCAAACTGCATTTCTTCACGGAGATCTTGAGGAAATGGTGTATATGCGCCAACCTCCGGGCTTTATTGATCAAACCAAACCTGATCACATCTGCTTGTTGCATAAGTCCTTGTATGGTCTCAAACAAGCTCCTCGGGCCTGGTTCACAAAGTTGTCTACTGCACTTCATCAGTTGGGATTTTATGGGTCCAAATCTGATCCCTCACTATTTATTCTGAAGTCCTTGGGATCCCTTGTCTATCTCCTGGTTTATGTGGATGACATCATCATCACTGGTAACAACTCCACTGCTGTAGCTTCAATCATTCAGAAACTCAATTCTCTTTATGCCCTTAAGGATATGGGTCAACTACACTATTTTTTTGGGGTTGAAGTTGTTCACAAGGGTTCTGACTTGGTTCTTTCCCAACGGCAATATGTTCGTGAGATCTTACACCGGGCTGGTCTTGCTGAGTGCAAGCCAATATCAACCCCCATGAGCACCTCTCATGTGTTGTTACCTGATGATAGCCCCTTACTTGATGATCCCTCTCGCTACAGGCAGACAGTTAGAGCTCTTCAGTATGCTACTCTTTCTCGTCCCGATATTGCTTTTGCGGTTAATAAGGTTTGTCAGTTCATGCACGCTCCAACTGAGAACCATTGGGCTGGTGTAAAACGCATTCTTCGTTATCTTAAGGGCACCATCGACTTGGGATTATGGATTCGACACAACACGGGGTATCAACTTCAGGCTTTTTCGGATTCCAATTGGCACTCCAATCTTCGGGCATTCTCGGACTCTGACTGGGCTGGTTGCCCAGTCGATCGTCGATCCATGGGGGGATTTGCTATCTATTTAGGATCGAATCTCATCTCTTGGTCTGCTCGCAAGCAGAAAACTGTATCTTGATCTTCAACAGAGTCAGAGTACAAGGCTATTGCAGATACTGTTGCTGAATTGATTTGGTTGAAGTCCTTGCTTCGAGAACTTGATTTGGATAGCTCGGCACCCACACTTTGGTGTGAAAATCTTGGTGCAACGTTTCTTACAGCTAATCCAATTATTCATGCTCGTACTAAACATGTTGAAGTTGACTATCATTTTGTTCGTGAACAAGTTACTCAAGGAAATTTAAAAGTCAAGTTCATCTCTACAGACGACCAAATTGCTGATATCTTTACAAAACCGTTGTCATCTCAAAAGTTTGAGTTTTTGCGTAAGTTGCAGATTGCTAACAGCCCTGAACTTGCGGGGGAATATTAACCTAAGTTGATTGTTTTATAATTAGGTTATTATTATTATCATTATTATTCTTTAGGGTATCAAAGTGTAAATATACTTCTCTTTATATTTCTTGTAATCTCTCATTTATGAAAATCAATATACGATACCAATTTTAAGTGTAAGACACTAAGACCTCCAATGTCATAGCAAAAATATATCACTAGCTACACAGTTATCACAAAACTATAAATTCACCTTTATAAAACTTACAAATATGTCTAGGTACATGAATTATGATAGTTGGATTGCTCTCTGATTTAGGACAGGAATAGTAATAGAAGCAAGTTTTTTTTTCTTTTTTTCAGAACTGAAGTTAGCTGTTGTACGATGATTGTTTGTCGGCCTTGAAAGAGATCCATGAAGGTCCATGAAGGGTTCTTCACGATTAAGAGAAAGATACGATTCATAAATCGCTCCATATCAAAGGTACAGTCAAACAAATTAGCTAATCCAAAGCAGGAAGGCGGCAGAATTGATGTCGGCCTTGAAAGAGATCTCCATATTCATATTAAGTGCGTGCTTGAAGTTTCGAGGAGCAACTCAGATGGGGAGTAAATATGGTCTTAGTGTTCCTAAGGGTGTTGTTTCTTCTGATTTCAAAAGCATAACACCTTCTATGTATGCTGACTCAAGCAATTCTAGGGGTAAAGTTGATGACCATGCAAAATCAAAAAGAGTTGTATCAAGGTATTATTATGAATTCAGGGTTAGGATATCCTTCCAAAGTGAATATCCTGAATGAAAAGCAGGTTCGGCAGATGTTGTGTCAAAGGCACCAAGTAGCCATTGAAGACGCCACTTGGTGGAATAGTTTTGCTATTCACCAGTTTCTGACTTTCAGGCTTGGGGACAAGCTTGTTGATAGAGAATATGATACAACACTCAATATTAGACCAACAGCCCATTGGGCCTAAAGTCTTTTTAGAAACTAAATGTATATATATAGTTAATCTAGAAGAGGAAAAAGGCTATCATGAGTTTATTTCCCAGTTTTGGGTTTCAACTCTTGAGAGGGTTTGGGTAGGATTGTAGGAAGACATCAGGATATTCTATATGATCTCCTTCTGATTTGTTTCATTATTCTTCTTGCAGTCTTTAATTTTCGATACTAGATTCATCTATCAATCCTATTTCCAGTTTCTCCAATCCGTTTCACATGTCTAGCCGATTACGTTCTTATCAGATATACAGGGCCTTCTAAACAAATTTTTAAATTAAGTTTTTAGTTGACTAGATATAATTACAAACAATTGAACATTCTAATATCAAATATGATAAAACAAACTTTTTTTTAATAATTTCAAGATTTGGATATAGATGGCAGAGGGAATTAAGCAGGAGGTGAAACAAGGAACAACAGGGAATTGAGATTTATACCTCACTTTTGAAACAACAAGAGAAAAAAGGAACAGAAATTATATCCCTAATATACCAAAATAAAAAACGCAAATGAGAATAAAACTAGGCATTAGCAGTTAGAAGACCGATAATTCTAGTGAGCAAAGTGTTATTTTTGAATCTAAACATTAGCAGTTAGAAAGCAGAAAACGGTCGTCACCTCTTCCTCTTCTTTTTGGTCGAGTTTATATCGCTTTTAGGTGCAGCTGCAAACTTGGCTCCAATTGCAGAACTCCATAAAGCTTTTTCAACATCTGAAGGTGTGAACAACTCCTCTCCACTTAATTCCTAAAACATAACTCCAAATTGTTAGCTTCACATAAATGCAAGAAGTGGAAAGAGCAATATAGAAACTAGTACAAAAACAAGACTATAATAATAAAATAACAAAGATGAACCGGTTTCTTAGCAAATAATGGGTGCAGTTATGAATAATATTTTGATAGAAAGCACTAGATAATGCATAAGCAACTCAGATAAAAAGATACAGTGCACTCTCTCTTCCTCCTGTGGTGTTATCTTTAATAAGTTTATGAAGATATGATATTTGAACATCTTAATTACTACATTCTACAAGTCTTCAATTGTTTATATCTTCAAATTAGAGAAAAACATTATTTGATGTATTGATGCATAATTTTCTAAGGATTAGAGTTCAAACTGTTACCCCTGGAAGCCATTATATAACAGTCATTTATCTATGAGCGATACCAGGGAAAGATTCCAACTTAATTTTACATTATGAATTAAATATTCTCAATCAGATTATTACATTTCATGAAACAGTAACATGAAGACTAACCGTTGCTTTCGCCTGAAGTTTGTCCACAAACACAAGGTACTGTTTCAAAGTGTATTCTTTAGAGTTGCCAAGAGCTGCCACCATTGCCTTCATCATCCAGATTTTGAAAGTGTATCAGACTTATTGATTTAGAGTATAACAAAGATTAAAGGGTTGATTACACCAAAAGTTAACATCGTGTAACATTTTCTCATTGCATACAACTTCTTTACAGTACTTGTTCATGCAATTGTATGTAAAATCACGGTGGAAATGATCTGTGTTGCTATTAGCACCTAATTTAGATGTTAAACAGCCACTTAATTTGTTACTGAAATGACCTAAACAAACCTCATTTATGTGGTCTAGTCCATGAGTTTAAGTGTATAACAACACATAATAAAGACCATTTCCCCAAAATCATTACACCAAAATGCAACAATTTTTCAAATTTTTTTTCACAACAATGTAAAAGTGGGTATGTTAAAGTAAATGGTAAGTTAAAAGTATGTTACATTTTGATCCAATCAATCCAAGATAATACAAACCAGTGCTTCCAAAGCTTAATAAAACAATAAATTTAACCTCATCGGACATGAAAGGTGCAACATCAGGCGCATATGCAGCCAAAACAGCTGATGCAGTTGCAGGACCGACGCCTTTCAAGACTGTAAGCTCAGAAATAGCTTTTGAAATATCAGGCAGGGATTTGAAAGCCTTCTGAGAAGCAGATTTCACGGTTTCCTCATCAAGCGATGATACGAAATCCAACAAACGTGGTCTGCAATTGAGTAAACATCATAAGAATCCATGGTACGTATTATGAGACTTGGATTATGACTGAATTTTCAGCTTCCAAATTAACAAAACACAAAACAAGTAATCGATCAATGTATGATGATAATTTTAATTAAAGGAGCAACAGGTATTGAAGAGATGAGAAACCTCCATTTTCCGCGGGTGAGCTTCCATTGCATGAGCTTAGAGAGCTCAGGAGTGGTGATATAAGGATTAGGGTTTCGTTGGTGAATTAAAGGGGGCAGTTCTTTGCAGTAGAAGTGGTCTAATGATACGAGATTCGGCTTACCTATGGACTCGATTCTGCTATCGTACGCAGATAAAGCTTGCTTCCATGGATTCAGGTCACAACTTTTGAACTCCATTTTCTATCTCTCCGACCAAACGGTGCGGCTGTTCGCTCAATTGATCCTTCCGGCGGTTTCTGTAGGAGTGGTTGTCATTTTTTACCCTCCGCCATTGCTGTCGTAAATATCTAGGAGGTGTTTGTTTTAGCTAATTTAGTGTTATTTTTCAGACTTATTTTTATTTTATAAGTTAGTTTTTTTCGGTTTATTTTCTGATTTTTAAGCTTATTATAAGTTACAATAAGAAATAAACCGAATTAGTAAAAAATAAGCCGGAAAAACAAGCTTATGAAAAATAAGTCCATAATAAGCTAAAACAAACACCCCCTTATTATAGCTTGATTTCGAGTTTTTAAATGAAGGGAAGCGACGGAGTGGAAGGGAAGCAAAAAAGGGAATGATAGAAAAACCTTCGATTGTAATCATCTCAAAAGTGAAAGGAAGTTTTTATACCCAAATTTGTAAAATTGTCCCTCCAAACCTCTTCCAACCCTTTTCTTCCCTTCTTAAAAGAAACTCAAAAACTAGGGGTGTTCACGGGGCGGGGCAGGGCGGGTAGTAGATTTTCGTAAACCGCCACTGCGGGGCGGGTAGTTAATTTTAAGAACCGTAACCGCCCCGCAAACAACGGGTACCCGTTGTGCGGGTACCCTATGGGAGGCGGGTATCCACAGTTCGGGTCACGGGTAACCTAAATTTATGTTGTTTTAAGTTTTTTTTCTTTCTTCAACACGTTTAGATTCATAGTAAACAATAAATAATGGTAGAATCACGTCAATAATAATGAATAAATCACTCTTTTGATGAGAGTCTTGTAGAGAAAAAACCCGATAGGATTGAAGTTGACACCGTTGCTTGATTTAGTGTCTCATGTTGAACTCTCGATTGTTGCTAGCTTGCAAAGTCTCGATTTGGAAACTCAAAAAAAGAATTGGGAGAGACGGTGGGGGCTACAAGAAGGAAGTTAGATAGTTTTGAGGAATTCAGTTTTCTATCAGCTTGTTATTTCATATATATATATATATATATATATATATATATATATATATATAATCTAAAAGCATGCGGGGCGGGGCGGGGCGGGTACCCGCGGATATCAAATTATAAAAACCGAACCCGCCCCGTGTTTAATGGGTACCCTAATTTTCAGGTTTTTCGGGTTACGGGTTTTTCGGGTATCGGTTTTTTCGGTGTCAGTTTTGCGGTTTTTTTTAACACCCCTATCAAAAACACAATTTACCATTCCCTTCCTTACCAATCCTTTCATTTCCCTCCTTAAAATAACTTGAGAACAAGCAGTTAGTCTATCTGGCCTGAATTCAGTCGGGTATCTTTGGACTTCTTCGAATAGCTCGGCTTGAACACTACTCCCCCTTCGTGTCAGGGACCGGTCCTCATACCTGATTCACCGGAGTCATTTTTTTCTTCTTTTTGTTGTGTAACAGAGAGTAAGAAGAGAAAATAGATTAGGTTGGTTGAATTAGGCCATACTTAGGAGTAGGGTTTGGCGTAAGATAAATAAAGAGGGAAAAAATGGTGTGTCGTTGATATGATATTTGGATAGAAGAGAGAGAATTGGATGTTTTACTCATGGTTTTATTACTCAATTTTAGCTTAATCACTTCTTAAATAACTACACACCGGAGGTGTCAGAAAAAACCGAACCTGAATAAACTGAATCGAAGAGATCAAACCCGGGTTATTCGGTTCTCGGGTTCTCTTGTTCGGGTAATTTGGATAACTCTAAAATACTTCGAATTGGATAACGGGTATATAAATCCGGTTTCATGCATATCCACATAAACCGAATGTGATTTTAAATTATTGAAATATTTTTTTCACATTATCCCTTAAAAGCTATATAAATATAGACCATCATAGTTATTATCAAAAAATTTAATACATTAAACATTTATGGATTCACATTTAACTGTCATTTAATCTCACAACGTTGTTTTAAATTAGAGTATGCTAGATTGCTAGGTTTTGTATACCCGGAAACAATGGGGAGAATAGTATAAACAACATCAGTTATGTACATACTAAAGGTTTTGATTGTGTTCTGTTAAAATGATAAATGGCTACTGTTTAGCTCAATTACTATTTTAACAGGAACTTGGGTTGTATAGATTCGACTACTACTGGTAGAAGGATCCGTTAGTTATATTAAAATCTAAATTTGCCTTTCAAAAAAAAAAAGCTTCACTATTTTTGATATGTTTATTTAGAATTAAGATCACTTGATTTAGGTTTTGGTGAACATATCTAATTTTTGTAAGCATCATATTTGGTTCAACATCATAGAATAGAATATTGACAAGTGTAATACAAATACTCACTTATTGAAACATTTTACATTGACCATAAAACTTCATTTGTTTGATTTAATCAAATACTAAATTAATTATTTTTACGAGACTCATGGTCATTTTATATCTATATATCTATTAAATATATGTACTAAAAAAATAAGAGAAGACAAATATGAAACATCTTGAGTTTACAACATGTCGATGATCTTTTTATTCCTCCGTTGCTCATTAAACGAACACAAGAGAAAAACTCAACAAAAAAATTGCAAAAAATCTTAATCAGTTAACCTCGAATAGGTATTTACCCGTACCTGAATAAGCCAAACTATTATGTGGATTAACAGTTATTTCTTAAAAATGAAAAACCCGAAAAACCGAATAAAATAATCAAACAACATCCCTACACACCAAATCAAATTATTGGACCAGAAAGGATACTTAACGCGTATGTGTGTTAGGTTTTTAACCAAGATCAAGTGAGTGTTTGTATATGTACCCCTGTGACATTAATGTTTCTTGGTGTTCCAATCATTTTGTGAAAAAATACGTCTGCTGACCAAAACAACTAACAAACAGCTACAAGTTTCATTAGTTTTATCATTTATGTACAAGACTCTTCCACCTCTATAAATTATACTATTTTCATCACTTGTTCAACAACATAAAACACATCCAATGAAAAAAACTAATTAATTAAATAACTACACAGTTGCAGTTTCTATTTGAAACTGGAGTGGCATTTCAGAGTTGGTAAGATTGTGTTTACCTCAAGATTTCAAGAAACTGTATGTAATCTATAGATTCTCTCTGTAGATGGTGTTCTTTCTTTCAGACTTTATGGCCTCATAAGAACTCATAACCTCCTTGAACCTTGCTTCAGCAACCTCTGCATAATTCATCAATAGCCTACTTTTAATACAATTTCTTCTTGAAATTAAATACTCCAATAATAAAAGTTTGCACCTTTGTTATCTTGATTTTGGTCAGGATGATATTGCTTTGCCTTGCTTCGGAATGCACTCTGCATCATGTAAAACCAGCAACTATGATTTTATTTGTAAGAAAAAGAAAACATTACTTCTGTTTTGGGTTGTTGGCATCCCCAACTAGAAGACAAACCCATTACTTATTCATGTAAACAAGAACTCAACCATAACCCATGTATCTCGGACACTAAATGTGTAATCGGTTTTTAAATGTGATGTCAAATTGTCAACAAGTTGGCCAGGTAAACGGGTCAGCAGGTCAGCCTGTTCAGATCCTACCCTAATATATTATTTTCATGTCATGTCAAGAACTGTTAAGAGGTTTTCATATTAGAATTATAAGATCTCTTACCTAGAAGAAAAAAAAACTACCTATTCACTAATCACTTTTCATGTCATGCATATGGTTCAGATGATAACATCCATCCCAAGGTAACATAGAATACAATATGAACAACAAAAGCGGGAGTTATAAAGGTCAGCCAAGAGGATATCAAATGTGTGTTTACCTTGATTTCATCATCTGTGTATGGTGTTGTTCTCGACCTATATCAAGACAGAAAAAAAGTTGTCGAATATATTAGAAAACCTGAGTTTAGGCCAAGGTAATGGACTATCCATTTAAATAATGTAAACAATAGAAAAGAGAACAAAAAGAAAACTGCATGACTGATATGATAAAAAAAACTATTTCTCAAATTTTCTACATTCAAGCAACATAGACAAGCCATTCTGTGGTTTCCATTTCTTCTATGTTTTATAAGAACTGAAGTGCAACTATTACTCTATGTTTTTGATCAATTTCTCTTCATGGTCATTGAGGTATATCTAATCAGTGGATAATCTATTAAAAGTCTACCAATACAAGAACTATGATCATAACCAGAGGACAGTACAAAACACACTACAAGAATTAGGGCCAGCGCATGGACAAAAAGACCCCCAGAAGGAATTAAATTCTGAAAATAAGATAATTATTAATGTATAATTAAGGATTTGCAGTAATAACATAATGAAAGTGTACCTGCTGAGACCCAATATGGCATAATGATGGGACAATGAATAATTAGCAGGGGCGTGAGAAGGTTCTCTAAAATTACTCCAATTTCCATATGTTGTATCAGTTTTCCAATACCAATCATCCCGTTGAAAATGTTGATGATATTCATCTGAACTACCCTCCCTCCATCTCTCATATCCCCTTCTGTACCTATTTTTCTCCCTATTGAACACACTTTGCATGCGCCTTATTCGCTCCTATAAACAACATTTACCACTATTTACTACACAAATAATTCAAAAACATGATGAAAAACTACACATATTCATCTTCAATTCATTCTTAGTATGTGTTTCCACCTTTCTATTAAAGTAGTACATGCATTTTGATATAATAAGAGTCTATATAGAGATACACACCACTCTCTCCATCTCTTCTTCATACTCCTCCTGCAAACGGCGAGCGTACCTTCTCCGAGCTTCATCACGAAAACTTGACCGTGAAGAACCACTGGTGGCTTTAAACGATGCCTGAGACGTGATAAACTTAAGTCGTGAAAATATGCACAGTCAGTCAAACAAACAAAATGAATATAAAAGCTCATTCATACAATGATACAAACAGTAATGTATCTGACGATTAGATATGATCTTTACTTCAATATGCAGATTTTGCTGCCACTTATTCTGTCTGAACCTCATTCATATATGAAAAGCTTATGGAGTCTATGCATGTTCCATACTTCCATTATGACTTGAAGATTATCACACCATTTATGCAAATAGAATGCTAGATTCTTGAGTTTTGGGCCCTTTGGCTATAAGTAGCAGTGTTAAGCTAGTAATTCATATATCATGATACCTATTTTGGGTAATAAATTTCACTTGCTATCATTGCAATTGTTCATAAACCTATAAAGATAATACCACTAATATCATGTATCCACAGCTATGAATTTTTGAAAAATGAAAGAAGACTATTAATACCTGAGAAGAAAACCAGTCAGCAGTCCTCCGTAGCTGTCCAATCTGTCAAATTGTTCAAATAAGTGGTTTTAATGCCAAAGATTGTATTAACATGATTGAATAACCCTTGCACGAACTTGATAAAACCCTAATACAAAAAATAAATTCTCTGAAAAGATAAGGAAACATACGGCGAAAGAAGTGGCAGTAGCTCCTATTATCCCAAAAATTAGGATTCCCCATAGTCTCATATCTTGTTCCTTTGAATTGCGATGATAGGTTACATTTGAGTGCGTCGTTCTTGACCTATCCCGATGACGGCTACCTTCATTATCACCGGCGTCGATACTCTTATTGACGTCTTTCGACATCGGGAAAATCAAGTAATTTTGTTCAAAATTTCACGAAACGGAAGTCGAAATCCAAAATTCATACTTACAGTATACGTATGATTCAACAATCACCGCCTTTGATGAAATTGCATATAGAAATTACATTATAGAGAGTGTGTACGTGGTCGAATACTGCGCACAATTTATAACTTGGGATGTTATCGAAGACAATTAAACTTTGAAATGTAAAATCTTCTTTCTTACGGATAAAATATTTCAATCGGAATAAGGTATACAATGAGTTTATTAAATTATTAATGTATGGCTAATAACAAATTTATGTAAAAAAAAATTGATTATGGAATTCTTACATGATAATTTGATTAAGATACAAATGTATTGAAGTTTTATTTTTTCATATTGCGTGTAACAAAATCATTTAGTATATTATCAGTACTTGCAATGAATAAAGGTTTAACGAAAGAAATCTCATAAATTTATTCTAATTTTGTTATCGAGTACATAAATTTGATATTTAAGTTAATAAAGAAAAATACATTTATAAAGAATATTTTTTTATAAAATTTATATAGAAATATAGATAAAAGTAAGATAAATATTTAGAGACATTTTATAGCTTCCTACAAAATTCTAATAGAAAAGGAGGAGAATGGAACACAAAAAAAAAATATGCAAGAGGAATCGAAAACCACACTAAGAGCTAAAAGACAATGGCATTAACTATATACGTCACCTCAAATCCTTGAAATTAAATAGCACGACACCTGCGCGGCCACGTAGAATAGCTTGTGTTTGACAACATGAATAATTTCAAGAATATATTCATATAAGGGTATAGTTTGTGTTTGACAACATTAATAGTTTCAAGAATACAATAGTATAGTTTTAAGAATATTAAATTTTTAGGAGTAAATTACACGGATGACCCATGTGATTAGTGCTAAGTTACTAGTTTGGTCCTTTAATTGAAAAATTACACTGATAGTCCATGCTGTGCAAGTTTTGTCACTCCCAAGGTCCTTTATCTAACACTCCGTCATTTTCTGCCGTTAGTTGAGTTTTTCAAGGGATAATTTGGTATTTTCACACTTTGGTAGTTTATTACTTTCACCCTTAGTCCTTATTTTGGGACCTAACTAGTAACCCTAATATTAATAAGTTAATTAATTATTAAATAGCCACCAACACCGCATCGATCACCTCCCTCTCCTCCTCCCCCCCCCCCCCCCCCCCCCCTCTCTCTCTCTCTCTCTCTCTCGATCGATCTGTGGGTTTCCCCCCACCACTCCGCCGGAGCCACCATCAAACCACCACCACCATCCATCCATCGCCCATCATCTCCGTCACCTTCTCTCTCTCTCTCTCTCTCTCCCTCTCTTTCTCTCTCCACCACACACATTAAAACCAACCACCACCGCTACTGTCTGGTCGATGTCTCCACCACCACCATCGCCATGAAAATTACACAAACAAAGTGCAAACACAAATTCACACATATTGTTATTCAAATCAAACCTAGATCTTGGTTCAAACCAGATCAATCACGCACAAAATCAAACCTGTATACACAAAATCAAACCTATACACACAATCAAGCATTTTGTTCTTCAATCAAACCTGAATCTGGATATTTTTCATGAAGCCGTTACAGAAATTGAATAAAGAAGGTCTAGTGGCGGCGGCACTTGGAGTGGCGGTGGCCGGTGTCGGTAGCGGCGACGTGAATCTGTCAGATCTAGGGTTTTTAAAGACTTAGGGTTTTTACATGAGTGAAAGGGATGGCGGTTGGTGTAGAGATGGTGCGATGATGAAGGTATTTGTGACGGTGGAGTTAGGGTTTACAACAAGGTGGTTGTTTGCGGCGGTGGTTCGTGAAGGGAGGTGCAACGGTGGTTCTTGAGTGGGTTGTCTACCGGCGGCGACAGGTGGTCTGAGGGATGGTGGACGACGGTGGTTAGCTTGGTGGTGGTGCTCAAATGGTGTGGAGGCGAGAGAGTAAAGAGAGTGAGAGAGGGTAGAGAGAGTGTTTGTGTTTGTATATGGTGAGAGATGAATAAATATTAGAGTTACCAAAGTGTGAAAAGACCAAATTACCCCTTAAAAAAATTCAACTAACAGCAGTAATTGACGGAGGGTTAGATAAAGGACCTTGGGTGTGACAAAACTTGCACAGTAGGGACAATCACCGTAGTTTTTCTACTTAAAGGAACAAACTAGTAACTTAGCACTAACCACAGGTGCAACGGTGGTTCTTGAGTGGGTTGTCTACCGGCGGCGACAGGTGGTCGAAGGGATGATGGACGACGGTGGTTAGCTTGGTGGTGGTGCTCAAATGGTGTGGACACGAGAGAGTAAAGAGAGTGAGAGAGGGTAGAGAGAGTGTTTTGTTTGTATATGGTAAGAGATGAATAAATATTAGAGTTACCAAAGTGTGAAGACCAAATTACCCCTTGAAAAAGTCAACTAACAGCAGTAATTGACGGAGGGTTAGATAAAGGACCTTGGGTGTGACAAAACTTGCACAGTAGGGATAATCACCGTAATTTTTCTACTTAAAGTAACAAACTAGTAACTTAGCACTTACCACAGGGACCATCCGTATAGTTTACCCAATTTTTTATAATATAATAATAAAAGAATATAAAAAAGACAAAAAGAAAATTGGTGAAGTTTCTTCACTTGGTGGGGGCTGCGTTTTGGAGAGACTGAATCTATCGAGGAGCTCTACAGTTGGCGAGGAACTAAAATCATCAAACAAAACGATACTGTGGGAAAGCGCAGTAAGAACATTAATGTACAATATATGGCGCATCAGAAACGAGTATTTATTCAGGGACAAAAAGAGAGAGGTTGAAGAAAGTTTGATGGCAACACAATTGGGTATGTTTCAATGGCTGAAAAGTAAGTTCTCTCATAAAGGTTTTATATAATGGTCAACATGGTTAATGTCACCGGGAAGCTTTGCAAATCAGGTTGGATGAATCTTTGGGTCTGTGTTAATTTATGTTTGCTGTTTGTATTATGGCATATGGTCGGCTGCATTAGGTCTGGAGGTTTGGAAAATTCCAGTAGGTATTATGTTTAGTTTTGGGCCATTTGCAGTAAGTTAGGAAGGTTAAAGAACAAACTATGTATGGTCATGTGGTATGTTTGAGTAATAATATATGTTTGCTTTAAAAAAAAAAGAAAATTGGTGAATAAAGGCAAAAGGAAGAGAGGGGGTTTAGAACCCTTGAACTTAAAGTTACAGAGCAATTGGTCAACCAACTCATTTAAAGCTTCAGTTAAAAAATTGCTATACCTTTAATTATAAACGTTCGCAATTAAGAAAAACCCTTTGCACATGTTTGTATTTATAATTTTTCGACTTACGTTGGTACTCTTGTATTAAAAAGCTAAATAGATTAAATGTCTTTATCATACATGAATTTATTTAAAAAGCAATAAATATTTAATAATTAATAATTAATGAAAGGACATTAAATAATTATAAAACGTGAAATAAATAAGAATTTACAAAATGGGTAAGATTAAAGGTAGAAACGTGATATCATGATATGAAAAGACGTAATTGTATTTTTTTATAAAAATCATTAATCATTATGTATAATAACGGGGATGATTAAGTAAATTTTATATATTTTCCATGTTAAAATAGTACTAATATGTATAGTAAAACAATTGCAAAACATACACAAATTATTATAATAATGAACATCACGAACATTGTTTGTATTCCTCATCAATCATACTTTTTATGATTATGGAATGAATTTATGAATTAATAGGATACGTACATTTACATATATCGCTTAAAGGTGTCTTTTAAGTTATTCTCTTATTTGCAATTGAAACAGCTAACATTTAAAAATGATTATCGTCTGTATTTTTGATGAACCGTATTTTCTTGTTTTTTATTGAAGACTATCCATTTGAATTATAAATCCACTAGCAATGTACCCCTGTGCAACATGTCGTTTTCAAATATGTAACGCGTAATTCAATGTCACGAAAAAATTTCAGCAACATGTCCATTTTTTCTTCGGTTTTTCTTATATTTGTATCAACTATCTTATTAATTTTAAAAATAAATTCTAGAAAACATTAAAAAAGATATATATTTATGAAATAAGGAGAGATAAGTTAATAAGATTTTGAAAAGTATATTGATATGCGTTGATAATTGTGTTTGTGTAAAAAAATGTGTTAGTGGGAGAATATATTTTAAATAAATTAAAAGTTAAAGTTTATTATGATAGAGAAGTGGTTAAAAATTAAGTGGATAAGATTAATTTAAATAAAAAGAAGGATGAAGATTAGAGATTTACATAATATTAAGAAGTTTTTAAAACTAATAAAAAAATATTAAATTATTTATATAGTAGTATAAATTAATTAACGGCCCACACACACCAACAAATAATCATAAACCCATTTTTGTTGCATACCGATATAATTTGCTAATTTTGTTATATAAACTAGGCAAATGACATATAATTGTGTGTTAAAGAAGTGTCTACAAATCTACTGTATAACTTTAACATAAATCTAGGATTATGTGCCTTAGTAGCCGTTTTCTAGATCTTATATACATATATAATAATATAATATGTAGCCATATCTTTAGCATGCATGATATATCATTTTTCTACATGATATCTTTTCTTTAAATAATAATTAATAGATGGATGGTAACATGGCCATTTGCTACACTTAATAAGCATTTCATCATTTCTTGATTACTTCATTCAAATCGCATTTAATAAGTCAAAATATTTAATAGAGATAACACTTAATGCGTAAAAAACCCTATAAAAAAAGTTTATAATAGTGAGATTTTTTTTATAATTCCTTAATTAAACATTATTCCTTTATACATATTAATTAAGATGATTGACCGATCTCGACAACCCAATTATATTTGTCTTCCATCTTTCCAACTTGAATCCCTACCAGCCTCTCGTACAACTTTTTACTCACCAACCCATCACCGGTTTTATACTCCACTCTACAAATTTACAAAAATAACAACCATTAATTGTAAATTAATTAATAATAATTAATCATAATTCAAAAATGATTTCTTTTTTTCTTTACTTACCTTTGACCATTGTATGTTATGCTACCAACTGTAGCAACACTAACGGCTGTTCCAGTAGTGAAAACTTCGTCGGCTTCCATGAGTTCTTCGATTGAGACCGAACGTTCCTCGACATTGTATCCCATGTCACGTGCAAGATCAATGATACTCTTTCGCGTGATTCCTTCAAGAATAGTACCAACTGTTGCGGGAGTTGATATCACATTCCCCTGTATATACATACAACCACACACGTGATAAATGACTGACTTGAGTGATGGTGAGTAGAAAAATGAAATGTGGGTTTTTTTTACAGCAGAACACACACTAATCTACTCTTAAAATTGCACTTTTTGTTTATAGCGGAACTTAAACCCATGATTGTTATGAAGAACACTTTCCAACATCTTATACTGTTAAGCTAGAAGCCCTTTATTAAATGAAATGTGAGTTGGCTAGTGTGATAGGTGATAATAGTTTTATTATTGTTACCTTTAAAAGGAAAATATTGCAAGCGCCAGCCTCCTCAACATATTTCTTATGGACTGAATCAAGATAAAGTACATCTGAGAACCCTTTCGATTTTGCAATTGACGTCGCTTTTAGTACCTACATTTCATCATTATGCTTAATTAAAATTAGCGGTTACTATAAATAAATCTTTATTCTTTAATAAACTAAAACATAAACCCCTAAGTTTTTTTTATTTTTTATATAAGTTTACCGGTGCGTAATTTGTGATGCTTTTAACACCTCCTACGCCACCACGAGTTGCACGATGATATGTGTCTTCAACGTATAAGTTCAACGGCGCCATTCCCTCCTGTATTGTTTTATTTGTCGATCGATCGAGACCGTCCGTTAGAATACGATTAAAATCTTAAAACTAATTATTATTCGGGAAATAATACATGCAGCTAACATCACCTAACTTAAGTGATTTTGTTCTCACATACCACTTAAATGAAGGGTACTAAAGTTATTTGAGTATTTTAATGATTTAAGTAGTATATGAGAGCAACATTATCTAAGTTAGGTGATGTTAGCTGTATTTATTATTTCCGAATTATTAGGTTAAGCGAAATGAAGAGAATTGAAACCTTAAAATAACTGCCAACAGGGGAGGCATATACTAAGAAGGTGTACTCAGGAGCTGGAGACACGCCTAGTGTTGGCCCACTTCCAATAAGCAATGGTCTCATGTAAAGTGAGCCTTTTCCTGGTGGAGGAATCTGTAGACAAAAGCCCATTAAAAGTTAATATATGTATATATATATATATATATATATATATATATATATATATATATATATATATATATATATATATATATATATATATAATAAAAAAACTAAATAATAATATTAATCCAAAACACCATAGGGAAAGGAGCTTTTTACCGGTATAATTTTTAAAACTAAAGGATTAAGTCAGTCGTATAATATATACTTGTAATATCAGTCAGTGTGATTTACTCTAGTAAGAATATACAAGATTGGGATTTACCCAACGTTTGTTCGCGATTGCTGTTTGTTTTAGCGCGTCTATAAACTGTTGTGTAGATGGTGATTGCATGCACATTCTATCGGCTCCTATCTGCATACGAATTGCATTTTGATCGGGGCGAAATAGCAAAATTCTACCATCTTCTCCCCTGTAAGCTTTTGTACCTTCGAAAATTCCCTACACGAAGAAGAATTCTTTGATTGTCACTATCATTGCAACTTTATTCTTTCTATACAAACTTAGGTGATTTTTAGCCGATTGAAATAATTATCAGTATAAGTATAAGTTACCTGTCCATAGTTTAGAACTCCAGCAGCTGGGCTTAATTCAAGATTCCCATAATCGCTTAATTCTCCTTTTTCAAAAGTATTGTTGTCTGTGCATTTAGCCTTATACATGTAATCGGTTCGTGTAAGACCAAATCCAAGATTATTCCAGTCGATATCAGCGTATTCCTCATATCTGAAAACCGGAAAATCTGAAATATTAATTTGAATTTGAATGCTTGTTACTTAAAAGTTTGAACATAATAAATGTGCATATGATTTAACCTTGTCATAGGTTCACTCTCTCGAAGCGCAGCAGCAGCCTGTGCCGTCAAACATCTTGCTCCAACCTTCAAAATCACACCACACTTTTTCTAATTTAGTGGAATATTTACAAAAATATATCACCATTTTTATGGGTACAAATTTCATACTAATAAAAATAGAAAGGCTCAAACTAAAAAAATAAAAATAAAAAAAATATGTCACCATTTATTTAAACAGGGGTGTCTTTAAGGGCGTGCAAGAGGTGCGACCGCACAGGGCCTATGGTTCAGAGGGGCCCAATTTTTTATATACAATATTATATATAATATATAATGTTATGTTTAAATGTCCACTTAGTAAAATAAAAATAGTAGGAAGCTCATATTTAAAGTAATTATATTGTAAGCCTAAAAGTAGATATTAAGGATTTGATGACAAAGACCTTAAATCATAGTTGTAGTCAATGTTAAACTCGCACTTAAATATGATGATCTTGATGCAAATGAACTTTAATTGAGTTAAAGCTTCATTGCACGTTTTAACACGGTGAAACTATCAAACTAATGTTGTTTTAAAGTATGTGAAACAGGACAATTATTGCATATATAGTCTTGTTGACTGTTACAATAATGTTTAGGGTTAAAGCCATAAAATAACGGTCTACTTTTCCCATTTTCCCATTGTGGCACGTCATGTTTTTTTACACATTTGGCCAGTAAACTTATAAAAAACGTGTTAATGTGCCCATTTTGGTGATTTGGACCTGCAATAGCAGGTCATCTTCTTCCCCAATTTCCTTCATTTCGAAAATAAACTTTGGAGCCAAAATTCTCCATGTATACTTAACGAAAATCAATGATTCTTGACTCTATGGAAAGGTAATCGAGTTATCTATCAATTAGTACAAAAAAAGAACAAAAATGAGCTTAAAATATGTCAATTTTTTGAAATACCGTAAGGGTGTCGAATAAGATCATTATCGACTTTAATTAGCAATAACTTGGCCTACACTTGATGGTTTTTCATGAATTTGGTGTCCATTGAAAGGTAAAAAGATTATCTACGACAATCTATAAAAAGAATGATGTAAAATGATCAAGAATCGACCAAAAACGAGTCTTTTTTCTGCCTTGTTTTCTAACAAAAAAACCCAATAAAGTCGAGACTTTGAGCTCGAAATTCTCCCTCTATACTTGACGAAAATTCATAATTTTGGTGTCATTTGAAAGGTATAATGATAAATTACAAGATTCTACAAAAAATCACACAAAACGATCAAAAATCGACACAAAAATCGCAAAAAATGGCTGAAAAACGGGTTGCAGGTTGCAGGTCACGAAATGGCCACATCAACACGGTTTTGATAAGTTTACTGGCCAAATGTGTAAAAAAAAAACATGACGTACCACAATTGGAAAATGGGAAAAGTAGACCGTTATTTTATGGCTTTAACCCTAATGTTTACATCTGCATAAACAAGTTTCTCAAAACTTAAATGTTTAAATCATACTTACAGTGCTAAATATCACAAGAAAAACTTAATAGATTGATAATGATAGCAACTGAGAATCATTTCCTTAAGAGTTATGATTAATAAAATTGATTCATAATTGTTTCCAATAATGGTAGGAGAACTTCATAATTTATGTAACTATGTAAAACAAACCATTTATACTAGCATTGTTTTGTTTTGGTTATTGATATAACAAGTATCATAGTATATGTGTGCGTGTGCGTTTGTGCATGGGTGGACCAGGGGGTTTTGTTGGTTGTTGACACCATATAATGGCAACAATAACATTCATTAAGATTGAGGGTGACACCCACTAGTCAATTTTGCAGACAAAATGGAAAATTTCAACCTGTTCGAGTCGGTGCCACCTGTCAAAGTTTTTAGTGCCTCCAATGATTTTTTGATGCCAACAAAATCTAATAAAAATGAAATTTAGAAAATATGATAAGATACAGTTTAACATTCGATTAATACCTTTAAAAGATTTTAGTTTATTCTGAAAGGGATAATTTAATTAACAGGTCATTATCTAAGTTGTGTTTTTATTTTAAATTTGGTCCTAAAATACTAAAACAACATTTGAAACCTCGTTAACCCGACCCGATATTAACTAAAAAGCTGAAAAAAGCATAAGCCTGCCCCTATGCGTGTTTATAAAAAGGGGCCCATATTTCTTTTTTGCACCGGGCCTTGAGAATTCACGGGACGCCCCTGTATTTAAATAAAACTATCACTATTTATTTATTTATTTATCTATTTCCAGTTGCTCTGTTCTGACTTCTAAAACTCCTTTTAATTTTATAAATGAACTCCATACTATTCTGAGTTCGTAATTAAAATATAGAGATATGATAGGTGCCACGACTTCTTAAATGCAGCAAAAAACAATCAAATAAAACAGAAAGGGAGAGTTATTTTATGTTAATTTATAATTTTATTAAATAATACTAATTAATAATCCATAAACTAACGTTAAATTTTCTTTTCTAAATTCTAAATTTGCAGCCTGCATCTGATTTATTGATTCCCCTAATTATTTAAACGGTTGACAATTTTTGACAATAAACGCCGCTATACCATCAACTTCTGCTTTTTACAAAATAAAATAAAATAAAAATAAAATAAAATTAAAAAAAAATCCAAAAAAATTATAATGAAGAAGTTGTTTTCACCCACAATTCCTTAAGCTGGAGTCATTAAAATATGGAAAAATTATCCATGTATAATGTTATGAAAACAATATTACTGATGTGTTAATAACATAATTAAGAACCCGTTTCTCTACCTTCGTTCAGGTGGGAACATTTGAATGTCTGTCTTACATGTTTAACAGATAATAATGAATATGAAATACAAGATTAAAGAAACATGGTTTTGCATGTCTGAGAAAGATTAATTGCAGCTGCAGAGGCAATTGGATGGTAGGTAGAGATGATGAATGAATTACAGGAAAACATAAATCTTTATATTTCAATTATCCTAAATATTGTTGGTTTGAATAAATAAATATTCTTAATTTCCTCAAAATCTCCATGAAAATGGAAATTAAGAAAAGCATATATGATCATTCTTTGATTGAAAAGAAAAAAGAAGATGAAGAAAGATGAGACCTTTGATAATGAAGTCTGAATTAAAGCACGAAGAAGGTATGGGTTGGGTCGGATCATGATGTTGGATACCCGAAAACCAGAATAATAATAATGAAGTTATGTATGGAGAAATGGAATTAAAGAGCAGAATGGAGGTTATATGAGGGAGAGATTTAGTTGGGTATTTATAGGATGTGAAGGTCAAAAGGACACCAACTTGTCATCTAGTTTTCCAATTACCATTTAATTCACTCTTTTTGTCTATATCCTTTGGTTTTTTTAATTTTATAGATGCTGTTTTACTACTAATTTTTAAATTTAGTATAACATTATATAATAATATTTCTTAAGAAGTATGAAAGTAACTTTTCTACTAAATAATTATATATTTTTGATTCTAAAATGTTTAACAAATACTACAGGTTGGTACTTGGTAGTTAGTCCTCATAATTAAAATGAAAGGCAAATAAGAAGTGCCCGTTCATAACTTTCCTCCTAAGGCTATCCGTTATACTTCTTCTTTTCCCTTTCCTTACCTACTGTCAAATCAGCGCCACACCATTTTTCCTCCCATTTTTTTTCCCTTACCCACTACAAGTGTTATACCTTCATTTTTCTCTTTCTCTTTTCTTTTCACTTTTTTTTTAAAAGAAGTTAAAATATAATTGGTAGAATGTGTGGGTGTGGGTGTAGGGGTGGGTTGGGGGGGGGGGGGGGGGGGGGTTGGCTGCCGAGTCTCACAACCCGCTAGCCTCCTTACTCGGCGAGTCCACCACACCCGATATGATGTTCCTTGGCGAGCTCGCATCAAACTCGCGCCCAACGAGTGAGGTGTAACAGATAGACTAACATTTTTGCCCTCCCAACGTTTTTGCTTCTTTCGTTTCTCAGGTCTATTTGAGTTAGCCACGTGTAGTTTCTCTTTTGTTTCTTTCTTTTCAATGCCCATGATACTTTTTAAAAAACAATTCCATGATTATTACATTATTTGTTTTTTTATACTTTTAAATATGTAATGTGTGATAAAAATATAAATTTATGAAAATCTTCTATTTTTTACTTCTACTTTATACTGTTACTCACTAAATAATAATAATTAGAATTTATTTATTTATTTTTTATTTTTCCCTTGATTTTTACACTTTTATTAATCTAACGAGTAGGATGATAGTTAGCAAAATTTTGTAGGAAGATATTAAATGTTTTTAAAAAGTTTCTAAATATATATTTGAGACGATCTTACTTTTACTTATATTTCTATATAACAATTCCATGATTATTACATTTATTAGTATATTATTTGTTTTTCTTTTATACATTTAAATATGCAATGTATAATACAAAGATAAATATATGAAAAGTTCTATAATCTTCTTATTTTTCTTCTATTCCATCCTCTTACTCACTAAATAATAATAAGTGAAATTCATTTATTCTCTTTTTTAATTTCTTCTCTTGATTTTGGCACTTGTATTAATCTAACGAGTAGAAGGATAGCTAGAAGAATTTTGTAGGAAGCTATAAAACGTCTCTAAATATTTATTTGTGAACATCTTATTTTTACCTATATTTCTATATAAATTTTATCAAAAATCCCGTTTTAAAAATGTATTTTTCTTTATTAATTTAAATTTCAAAATTTATGCACTACATAACAAAATTAGAATATTTTATGAGATTTCTTTCGTTAAACCTTTATTCGATTGCAAGTATTGATAATATAACAAATAAATTTGTTAGACGCAATATGAAAAATAAAACTTGAATATATTTGTATCTTAATCAAATAACACATTAGTATCTCAAAACTTATAAACTTTCCGCTCTATTTTAAATATATATGATTAAATAATAGTTTTTATATTTTGTTCATCATAACACACCGCAACAACACGCGGATAGTAAAGCAACTCGTTATTGATTAAGTACAAAGTAATTTGAAATATATAAATAAATAAATAAATAAATAAATAAATATATATATATATATATATATATATATATATATAATCATTAATAGTGACAACATCTCTGAAATAATTCGATTCATAGGCGAGCTTGGCTACTCAATTTATAGATAAGAAGTAGCGTATTGACCATCAGGAATTTCTTTTAGCCTAATATAAGCGACTTGATCTTAACAAATAGTTCAAATTAAAACGTTTTATCAACTAAATTGTGTACCCGAAATCAAGTTCATCAAAATCGCGATATCGATCATACGTAGGATCCCACTAATAAAAAACTTATCAGATAAGGATCGTAAATAGGTAAGATTTTACTCATAATTTTAAGATTATGGGTATACAATAGTATATAAAATATTGTGTATGTAAATACAATCAAAAATTTAGTAGAAAAAGAAATTGAGATTCAAGCTTAAGTGATTGAACTTAAAATGTTTTAATCTTGATGAAGACTGGATGAGTGGATTAAAAAAGGGATCCACAAATTACAGTACAAATTAAGTATGGATTAATATTTTTGATGGTACAAGTTCGTCTCAAGACTAAAGATGATGATGGAAATAATGAGTTATTTGCTATTTTTTCGCTTATTATTATTATTTACATATTGTGATACCGTCACTTTATGCTAGGAACGATTATTGACATGTTTTACTTTACACTCATGCCAGAGTTTTTTATTTCTTTTATCATAAGAGAGATAGAGGTCCACCAGAAAATATTTAGCTGTAAAAAAATCCGATATGCACAAAATTTGATTTAGATTTATTGTTTATGTTTAAATATTCGTGTTTATTAAACTTTACTATTATATGCTAACAAATGGATATGACCGTTGGATGTATGATATTTTGAAAATTTAATCTTTCATTAAAATGTTATTTAAACTACTGTTTATGATTAAGTTAATAGCACATAAAATAACAAAGTTTACTGACTTGTAGTAGGATTATATGATCCTAATTGTGATCTTGCAAAACGATAGTGATCCTAGATAAGATTTCGATCATTGTAATCTTGTTCGTAGTTAAATTGTTATCATTAACAACTAGAAGTGAGACCGTTGAAACAGACCTAACGATGCTATCTGTTTGGGCAGTTTGAGAAGGGCTATGTCGATCCGGTGTTTTCAATATATGAAGCCTGACTTTCATGATATATATGGTACGTTTATGTTTTTCGATTAGAAAGAAATCATATAAACCGAACCAAACCATACACACACACACACACACACACACACACACACACACATATATATATATATATATATATATATATATATATATATATATATATGATTTATTGGTGTAAGACCTATGCGTGGGGTCTAGTACTTCACTCTAAAAATTTATAAAGTTTTAATCCTCTAATTATCAAACACTTCGGTAATTTACTAGTTTCAATATGTTAAATTTTTTTTACTCCCATTTACCTTTAAAATATAAATAAAAATAAAACCGTGAAATCAATCCAAACCGAACGAACTTTGGTGGCCCGGTCGGTTTGGTTTAACTAGTTTAGTGATAGTGATAGGTTTGATTTAAGATTTCTTGAAATCGAGGTTGACGATTTGGCCATCAATTTCTTTATCTATTATCTATTTAGTTTTTTAAACAACTTTTTCCCGTGATATTTTTGTGATTAATTATTTGCATGATAAGAAGTAGATGGAATAAGTAGGTTTATTTTATACTTTATTTGACAAGACATAGGACGAATAATGATCAAACAAACATATCGATTTTAATTACTACAATTCTTAGTGATGCTTTAAAACCTTAATTCGAGAAATGAGAACAAAATGAAAAACAATCGCCATGTATTCTCATTTGTCAATTTCACACCAAAAGCAACCATAAAACTAAGGCTCTGTTTGGTTGGCAGGAATCTATGAGATTCTGTGAGAATTGGATTTGAATTCTTTAAAAATTCATGTTTGGTTGATCATGAAATTGGATTTGATGGGAATCTAAATCCTATAGGTAAGGGATTCTAAAATCCTAGCACATGTGGGGGGATTTAAAAATTCATTGAACAAGGGAAAGTGGCTAATTACTCTATTACCTTCATTTAAACCTCAAAACCCTATTACATTCCCTGTTTCCCCAAATCTGTCGATACTTCCGCCTCCCCCCCTCTTTTGCGTCGCCGACCTCACAGGTCTCCACCATCGACGTAACACACTCCACCCTTCTGCGTCGTCGACCGCCGTCCGGCTGTCGTCCACAGCTGCCGCCCTCGTCCTCACCGCCAACCTGCTGTAGTCCACAGCTGCCGCCAACCTGCTGTAGTCCATAGCTGCCACCGACCTGTTGTCATCCACCGCCTCCATCCTTGTCATCCATCGCTGCTGCCATCGGTAAGTTCTTTCTCTCCCTTCCTCTCTCACCAACAGTCATATAGTTTCCAATATATGGATACGTATTTGAATTCCTCTTGGCCTCAACGACACAGTGATTTAAAAAGGACAAATTGCACAACTAACTAACAAATTTCTTGATTCTGAAGTGACAGTATGGATTATAGGTGGATTATACATGTATTATACATGTATAACAAATTTCTTGATTCTTGATTGTGTGGTCTGATTTCTATATACACAACCTATACATGAAACTGATTATGGATTATACATGTTTTGATTTATGAAACTGATTATGGATTATAGGTGGATTATACATGTATTATAAATGAAACTTATTATGGATTATTGAATATGAATTTACATGTATTATACATGAAACTTATTATGGATTATACTTACATTAGAAATATTATTATTGAATATGAATTTACATGCAGGAAGGGTAATCTTGTCATTTTACATGTCTGAAATCAAATTCATCTATATTGTCTGCAAACCAAACAAATTACGGAAAAGGATTTTAATTCCATTTCCCGTCAACCAAACAGATTACAGATTCAAATACAATTCCTGACAGATTCCAATTCTATCAGAAACATTCCTGCCAACCAAATGCCACCTAAGGTTATCCGTATCTCATCCGCGCATTAGCACGAGTTAGCCAAGATTATAAGATAAAGAACATGAATAATTTAGTTTTATGTAAGATTGGGGAATGTCTTCGAGAAGTGTGGCATTAATTAGCTTCAGTTCAAATTCATAGACGAAGGAAGATGATTTGCAACGTAACAAGGTTTTGCAATATATAACAAAATACATGTGTTTGAAGATGAGAAATTTTGTATCTCCACAGTTTGTAATCTTATTTATATCATTAACACAAATGTCAAAATCAAACTATTAGATAAGGAAATATAATTAGTGCAATACATGACATGTCAAATATTGAATATGGGAAGATAAAGTAAGAAAATTTAGTATAATGTAGTAGAATTTTTGTTGGATATTTATACTTAAGTTGATGTGATTATAATTAAAAAAAATGAATGTATTCCTATCTTTCTTTTTTTTTTAATTTTTAACAGTTTAACCTATTAGGAACACCACTATCATAACTTGTATCACTGTCATTACTAACTATAACGTCATACTACTAACAAATAACTAACCCTTTAATGAAATATTTATGTATAAATACCATTACTTGACACACATACATTAATTTATTGTTAATTATTTTTGTTAAGAAAAAATTAAAAAAGAATAACGAACGACATGGCTCGTTACCATAGTAATGAGTTTCTTTATCACGAGCAAACCACGAACAACTAGCAACGTTAATGTAATATTTAATTTATTAATATCACTCAATAACAAATTATTTAACATTCTATGTTTAACGCAATTAGGCATATCTATGAATAGTAGCCAATAACCCATAATATATGTCAAAAATATTTATATTGAAAGGATCATTTTTGTTTTGATTAGTGGTATTGTAATATTAACTAATTCAGTTATTTATATATAGCCAGCGTATCATATATAATGATTTTTTTTTTTAAAAAAGCTGTTATGTATAAACCGGTCTTTATAAGATTTCTTTATCTAGACCACCTCCTATAAGAGAGCAAGGAGTGGGCGGTGGTTTTGGCGTGGAAGAGACCCGATGGCGCCGTGGTCGGAGGTGCCACCACACATGGCGCCGTGGTGAAGCTTTGGCATGGCAAGAACCGCACAAGCGGTGGAGCGGTGGAGATGTGGTGGTAATACATGGCCCATTTCTTTTCCTCCCTCTCTTTCTTCCTCTCACATTTTTTATACTTTATTTTATGATCTAGAGAAAAAAGATAAGCTGTAAAGAAAAAACAGAGAATAAAGAAGAAGACAAAAGGAAGAAGAAGGTAAAAACAAGAAGGAAGAAAGAGGCGGCTGATAGCTTTTTGATTCTTAGATCCAGATTGGAAACAGTTGGTGTTCTTTATTAAGGTTTTTGGTGGTACATAGTGCTTCAATTCTTGTACTGTTGGTTTAGTTATTTATAAAACAAGCCTTTCATAAAAAAAGCTCTTATTTATCATTTTTATTTGTAATTAATTAATTAGGTGGTGGGTTTTAAAATCTTGTGTGGTGGAGACTAACCACTACGGGTATGTATGATAGGTTAAGTGATAGAAATGAAAAGCTGACTTAGCGGTGTGGTGGATGTGATGAAAGGTAATCACTCCCACCACACTCTAAAGGTCTAAGAAAAATCATTCTTTTTTTGAATTTAAACCAATCTGAAAAAACATATGTGTAGTAGTTAATTATTTATCTTTAATTATATTTGTTGAAAAGAAAAAAAAAATAACGAACAACCTGGCTCGTACTTGGTAACGAGTTTCTTTCTCACGAGCAACTAGCATCAATATTTAATTTTTCGATATCACTCAATAACAAATTATAAAAAAATCTATGTTTACTCAATTAGGCATATCTATAAATAGCAGCCAATAACCCATTATGTCAAAAAATATTTATATTGAAAGGATCATTTTTGTTTTGATTAGTGTTATTAATTAATTTTCCTTATATATAAACCGAACTAGTTTTATAAAACCCGCGTTTCATAGTGGGGTAAAATACTATTAGACAGTTTTTTTGTTTATATTAATTACTTAAATCTTTTAATATAAATAAAAGATTAACACATTTTTTCGCGCATTACAGCTGAAAGCAAAAAGTAAAAATAAATAATATAAAACGAATCTTTAAGTACAGATAGTTTAAAATTAGGTAGATGGTGAACTTTTAAGTTATATAATTCATAGTTCGAATTTAAAGATATATCCAGGTTTAGTTATTTCCTATCACTTTCAACGTAACATTTAACTTTATAACTAAAACTTAATTATCGATTGTAAGGTACACCAATTATAAACATGTTATCTTTGTAAGTATCAAAAAATGAGAAAAAAAAACTTATTATCAATTTTAAGGTACACCCATTATAATAGGTTATCTTTGTAAATATCAGAAAAAGAGAAAAGGCTATCAAATACGTATTTGTAACCAACGCATTTCAAATCTACTTAATTTTCAATGCATGAGCTAAGTTTTGAACTCAAGATCTAAGAGATAAAAAAAAATATATTTACCAATCCATCCAAAGCGCATTATTGGTATTATGTTTGAATCTAAATACATATATTAAACTTTATATAAAATATAAAAATTTTAAAATTCATTCCTCCTGACTTTTATTATATATATAATTTAGGAACCAATTTTTTACTATTTTTATACAGGGGCTACAAATCTAAATAAGACCAACAACTTAATTATATGTAATGGGTTACAGCGTGGTGGGAGGTTCAAACGAAAAATTAACTTAAATAATAATAGGAAACTCAGTCCCAACCGTTCAATTCTTCGACCGTTCAATTATCTCTCTTTCAATGTTATTGTCCACCATGAATTCATCACATGCACCCTGACACACTCTATTCCTCACGCTCTCACCCATGAATTCCACTTACAAAATGAACGACTGAGATTGACTCTCCAATTCTCACTTAAGTTCTTATTTTTATTTAAACCTTCCCCGGGCTACAACAACCTTAATAGTTAATATTATGTTAGTCGCATATTTGGGTAACTAAGAAATTTAAAATACGTAATTACAACAACTAATGAATTTAGGATCAACTTTAATTTGTTCATGATGTTCTAAAAATTTAACTCATAGCAGAACAAATTTAAAGGCCGAGCTAATTTTGATGAGCAAACAAGAAGATTATGGTTTAGATAAGGATTAAAGCCATAAAATAACGGTCTACTTTTCCCATTTTCCTATTGTGGTACGTCATGTGTTTTTTTACACATTTGGCCAGTAAACTTATCAAAACCGTGTTGATGTGGCCATTTCGTGACCTGCAACCCGTTTTTCAGCCAATTTTTTGCGATTTTTGGGTCAATTTTTGATCGTTTTGTGTGATTTTTTTGTAGAATCTTGTAATTTATCATAATACCTTTCAAATGACACCAAAATCATGAATTTTCGTCAAGTATAGAGGGAGAATTCCGAGCTCAAAGTCTCGACTTTATTGGGTTTTTTGTTCGAAAACAGGGCAGAAAAAAAGACTCGTTTTTTGGTCAATTCTTGATCATTTTACATCATTCTTTTTATAAATTGTCGTAGATAATCTTTTTACCTTTCAATGGACACCAAATTAATGAAAAACCATCAAGTGTAGGCCAAGTTATTGCTAATTAAAGTCGATAATGATCATATTCGACACCCTTACGGTATTTCGAAAAATTGACACATTTTAAGCTCATTTTTGTTCCTTTTTTTTATACTAATTGATAGATAACTCGATTACCTTTCCATATAGTCAAGAATCATTTATTTTCGTTAAGTGTACATGAAGAATTTTGGCTCCAAAGTTTATTTTCGAAATGAAGGAAATTGGGGAAGAAGATGACCTGCTATTGCAGGTCAAAATCACCAAATTGGGCACATTAACACGTTTTTTATTAGTTTACTGGCCAAATGTGAAAAAAAACATGACGTGCCACAATGAGAAAATGGGGAAAGTAGACCGTTATTTTATGCCTTTAACCCTTTAGATAATGCTTTTATTTAAAAAAAAAACAAATAACTGAAAACAAATATCTTTATCTACCAATTTTCTTTTAAAAAATGAATTAAACGCCAGAACAACATTTAAGTTACAACACATATGCAGGGAGCACAATGATAACTCAATAAATTAAATAATACTCTTTAAAAATTTAGTACATTAAATAATAAGTTTGAATTTAAATACATATAATAAAAAAATATGATAAGCTAAATACATTGACGGTCAAAACCCTTGCATATACATAAAGATATATCTAAACGAGACATGGCCAATATAAACTATCGATAATCATATAATTATCCTAAAATATAGTAACTACTTTTTTTGGAAACTATCCACTAAACAGATGTTATCTATACTACTATATTAAGTATACGATATTATTATTCTAAAAAAAATTAATAGTTCTTTAATTTTTCAATCAAAACTAAATCACAACCCTTAAGTTTATTAATATTAATATCATCTATCAATTCAATAAATCTTTCACCTCCTTCTTTCTTTTAATAAATAAATGTCTTGATTATGATAAATTATAATTTTTTTTCTAAAAACATACATTTCAATTTTTTTAAAATAGTATTTATGATCTTCAAGTTCAATGCATAATTTTGTTATTATTATTTGTAACGTCTTATATTGCTTTTAAGTAAAAGCGTATAAATAATATTACCACCTTAATAAATAAAAATTTTCATAGAACATAAATTTAATAAATAATATTACTTAAATTATTTGAAATTTATTGTAACATTTATACTGCATTCAAAAACATTATTGCCATCCTTTATCTTCATCACTACAAATATTTACCACCATCTTTTGTTAATCTATCACCGTTACATTATATGGGTTGTCCACTAGTCCTTGTAAAGATATACATCGTAAAAAATGGTAACGACCATCCTACTTCCTACATAGAAATTTTTGTAGAAAGAGTGTGTTATCTTTTGTATTATTGTTAAGTGTGTTATTGTTGACTTTATTTTGCTTTGAACGTTTAAATATATCTTGCTCCTCACATGTGGTAACTATTTAAATACCAACTCCAGTATAATATTCATATGGTGTATGAGTTAGTAAAGGAAGTCCTCAAAGCAGTGTCGAAAATTATACTTTATTATTACTAGTTTATACTTCAAGAATTGAAAGCCGAATTAAAATAATTAATAGCTGTCCAATTTTTTTTCCTTTAATATCAATATGATTATTCATTTATGAATTCATCTAATTATGTATCTTGACATACTTTATTTATGAATGGTTAAGATTGGTTTTTACACTTCTTGCAATAAATTAATCCATATTATTTGAGGTTTTTGAATTGATCCAGATCTAGTCAAACCATGTAATATTTATAAGAAATTTCAAAACGGATCTCATATATTATTATTTTAATTTGATAAATAATAATAATATATATATGCATGTTACGAGATTTGCCTCAAGAGTGACATTTAGACCATGCGTAGCGCTCAGACGGATAGGTTACGGCTTCCATTCGGTTTGGGCATAACACCCCTACACCCCTTGCGGGTTTGACCCTGCGGCTAGCCCCACGGTTTCTGCAACCTGTTGAACCCTCGTCATTTTCCTTTTTTTTACTTTTTTACGGTTTGAACAGTCAGATTTAAAAAAAAAAATTCTTTTTCAAAAACCTAGCCAATGGCAAGTTATATAAATTTTTTTTATTTAATTTTCCTAATTAACTCTATATATACCACATCAAACATTTCACACTTTTCACACCAACAAAACCTCAGCCTTCTCTCTATTTCACACACTTTCTCTCTATTTCATATGGATTCAACTACGCCAACTTCTCTTTATTTTATGTCGTGGATTTTTATTTTATTTTATTAATGTCTTCAAATGTTTTTTAGAGTTGTAATCTTTTTTTATTTTTATTTTAATAGAATGAAATAATAATTTAGTTATGAATTTTATTTTTTTATATTATTAAATTAATTTAAAAAAGAATTAAAAAAAGTGGAAAAGGTTGGGGTAGATGGGATGTGGTACTCTACTTGAGGATATGAAGGAAGTATGAGAGAGAAAAAAGCTGATGTGGCGCAGATGTGACAGCAGATTTCAGAGTGTTCAAAGGGTGTGCTACTCATGGTCTTACGGGACTCAAAATATAAAAACTATTGTTTTCTTGTTTTAGAAGTACAACATACGATATACTTTTCATGTTATCTCTACAAAAAACAACATTTGTAAGTTCACAATTTAAATTTACTTTCTTTTTATAGAATAAAAACTTCTCTTGTTTAATCAAATATGAAAATGAAACCCTTAATGAAATTCATTTTTAATTTAAAATAAGAGATCTACTTTCATATTTATGAGTTCATGCGAGAACCGTTGTTAGTGAGAGTTACCGCGAGAACCAATCTCAGCCGTTCCTTGGATATGGGAAGTATCATGGATGGAGAGCGTGGAGGGATAGGGTGTGGCAGGGTGCATGTGAGGAATTTATGGGTGGACAATGACATTGAAGGAGGGGGAATTGGACGGCTTAGATTGGTTCTCGCGGTTCTCGATCTAATAACGGTACTCGCATGAACTTTTGTCTATATATATATATATATATAAGGTGATACACTTTTTTTGTTAGACCATGGTAATTTGTCAAGAAAGACAATATAAAATCATGCATAATTCGAATATATTAACATAACTTTCTCTTTAAAAAATATATAATTAAGAAAACTAAACCGCAAAATTAACGAGTACGTTTGAAATATTCTTGATAACTTAGCAGGTTACTAACTGCAAAACAATCCATCTCAGCATTTACATCAATACACATCATTAAGTTCGTCAATATACATTGTTACATCTGCGTCGCCTGCATTTTTTTCTTGATTATTTCGAAAAACTATTTCCTATCTTAAAAAATATGTTTTTATATAAAAAAATATGTTATTCCAATTGACGTAATGAAGACGTAACTTAATTTGCGTAATGGAGATAAACCATATCATCAATTCTAGGTGAGAAAAAAAAAGCATAACAAGTACAAATACTTTGAATAATATGTAGGAATAATCTTCTTTGGATTCGAAACTTTCAACTAAAAATTCCATGTGTAAGTTCCCAATTGTTTCCCAGCATGACCATTCTTCGAATGTATTTACGTGAAGATTTTATTAGATGTACAGGGACAGGGTGTGATATAAAAATAGAGTAGGATGTTAATAAATATGTCATGGAGGTTACAAACTTATAATCAAGGGTAGACCTGTTATTTGTCTGACGGTGACACAAATCAACGATCAATATTGCAGACATAGTAAAATTTTTTGATGATTTCGAGCTGACGTTATTAATCAAATTTTGGGTGTCACCAATGATCTTTTGATTCCACTATAACCTCATGAAAAATGATTTTCTTATAAATGAAATTGTATTCCAAAATTCGATTTACGTCTTGTTAACTACTTAATTAGTTTGTTACAAGTTTGTTAATATATTAGTTAGTTTGTTTTTACTTATATATAGTTGTAATCCACTTTTCTGTATTGTATTCATTCATTCAAAACCTCAATCAAAGAATCCTTTAGTTCTCTCTCTTCTGTGTAAACTCAAACATGGTATCAGAGCTGCGAAGCTCTTGATTCAACTCATTTCAATCAATTTTATTCAATCTTCTTCTTCTTTCATTCTTCGTTATGCCTCAATCAAAAAACATTTCCAATAACAATCTCGATTCCTCAAATCCCTATTATCTTGGCTCTTCAGATAATCCTGGATCGATTTTGGTATCAAATGTAACACCGCTATTTTTTTTTAAGAGTTATAACTGCGGAAGCAAATAAACAACTATAAACCTATTCACAAGAAAGTTATAAAACAACCGACGACTGACACAAGTGTCAGTATATCAAAGACCAGTGTTACATAATTACAAACAGGCTCTTCAAACAAAATATATCAGAGTTTGTGTCAGACATTCCCAAACCTAACAAAACTCCCAGCAACCAGCAAGATCTACAACAACCTGCAATTTGTAGTTTAATGTGGGGAATTAGCTCAAAACTAAGTGAATGAAAGTTTAACAAACGACAAGCATCAGAACAACAATCAATGCCACAACAACAAATAAGCAAATATCTCAGAGGACCGGCGGTTCGGCCGAACCTACAACCAAATGCCGGCCTAGCATAGGTTTACCGATAGCCTACTTGTCATTCTCACACAGTAAAATCCCTTAAGTTACAACAAATGCATCAAAAGGTCTAGTACTGATTAGCCGATGACAAATAAGCCCAGCCTAACATGGCTGACCCCATCAAAACAACCCAGTGTCAATAAACAGCTGTTAACCAATTACAACGTATGCCTATAGCACCAACAGATCAATTACTAGACCAGAAAGTCTATCAATCCATAAAACAGTAAAACTTGCTGCAACTAATACCGTTACAACTAATACAGTTCGTGAGTTAAAAGTCCACTCACCTGTGTCCTTCAAACACCAAGCCCAGTTGTCTAATGTCACTAAGGCTTAGGATCCCCTGAGAACACAATACAAATAGATTAGTGAATCAAATTCCAATTAACTCTAAAAATCAAGTAGCTACACAAACGGGTAATAATTTAACCGTTATACCTAACATGTATCAAATCAACTTAAAATATATCAAACACTATTTAGGAATGATTCACATATCATATAAAACATGTATCAATCAATAAAACACGAACACGAGCCATTTAATCTAATTCATAAAATTCAAGTAGCCTTTTATCATGAATGAGCATAATTAATTCAATTCTTTCTACACATGTTTCCTCATAAAAAACCATTCATATATATCCTATAATCATGTATGTAGTAGGTACTAGCAGCATATAACAGCGTACAAGAAAACACGAAGCAAAACAGAAGTTGCAGAGCTGTGCAGGGGGGCCCCGCGCCGCGGAACACCCTAGCTCCGCGCTGCGGAAATTCACGCACAGCAGACCAGACTGTTCTTCCCTGTTCGTTCCAGCCCTCATCCACAACAATCAAACTCGATTTGCAGCCACAATATATATATAAAAACAGTTCTTAAACACTAAAATACCTCATGAAACATGGAATCCAACATCTAAAACATATACAAACAATTAAACATCAATTCCTCTTCAAATCAAAACTCATCTTCAACCTAAACCTCCATTCACGGATTTGAAGCTCAAGATCAACAAAAACACAGAATGCATCATGAATCATACTCGAAATCAGTACATAACACTTCAAGAACTTGTAAGAACATGAACACAATATAGATTGAACCTAAACCCACATGATTCTTAACCCTAAAAATCAAAGATGAGCATTTATAGTTAAGAACACACCCAACTAATCAAGGGTTGATGAAATCAGATATAAATCAAGTCTAACCTGTAATTTGTAACAAAATCCACACAATATTAGAGATTAAAGGGCTGGACTTGTATTGTTTTTGGCTTTCTTCACTTCCAGGAAAGCTAACACACACAAATGGGCAAAAGATTGACTTCTCAAAGTCAAATAAGGCTAAGGTCGGCTGGGAATTTAAATTAAACACCACACAGTGCAAAATACTGATATCTGATATACAGGAACCTAATTAAAGCGGTCCTATACAAGTCCTTAACAAGCAACGAGGTATTATTGGGACCCTCGTGTAAAAACGAATCATATTGTACCAATATCTTATAAAAATATTAAACTAATATTTTTTTCCTCTTATCTCGCGGTCCAACTAATTACCAAGTAATCATCAAACAAATATATAAATAAATAGCAAATAAATATAAACAATTAAATATATAAATTAAAATAACTTACCACCGCCACAACATGACCGGGTCCTAAATGCGGGTGTTACAAATCTCCCCCCCTAAAGAAGATTCCGTCCCCGGAATCTTATCGCGCTCAAAAAGGTTAGGGTAGCGGTTCTTCATGTCTGCCTCTCTCGCCCACGTTAAATCAGAACCTAAACTGTGCTTCCATTTAATCAAAACCATAGGAATCTCTTTTCTACGAAGCTTCGTTATCTTACGATCAACTATCTCAACAGGTTCTTCTACTAACCGCTTTTTCGAATCAACTTTCAAATCATGTACCGGGAGAATCTGGCTTTCATCCTCAACTTTACATTTACGCAAGTAACAGACATTAAAAGTATCATGAATACCCGCTAATTCAGGTGGAAGGTCAAGAGTAACCGTCTGGTCGTTGACTATCTGTCGTATACGGAACGAACCAATATATCGTGGAGCTAGTTTCCCGCGCTTTCCAAAGCGAATAACCCCTTTCCATGGAGAAACTTTCAGATAGACCAACTCACCTTCAACAAACAAAACTGGTCGGCGGCGTGGATCTGCGTACATCTTCTGTCGATCTCTGGCAGCTTTCAACTTTTCCCGAGCAATCGTGACTTTCTCAGCTGTCATCTGAACAATTTCGGGACCCGCAAACTGTTTTTCACCTGCCTCTAACCAACAAGTAGGAGTACGGTAGCGACGACCGTATAACATCTCGTAAGGTGGCATACCGATACTCGAGTGATAAGAATTGTTGTACGCAAATTCTATCAAAGGCAGGTGTGAATCTCAAGACCCACCATACTCTAACACACAGGCGCGTAACATATCCTCAAGTGTCTGAATGGTACGCTCAGTTTGACCGTCTGTCTGAGGATGGTAAGCTGTACTCAAATTAACACGCGTCCCCAGTTCATGATGTAAACTCCTCCAGAAGTTAGAAACAAATCTAGGATCTCGATCAGAAACAATAGAAAGAGGAATACCATGCCGAGATACAATCTCATCAATGTACAACTGGGCCAGTCTGCTGAGTGAAGTTGTCTCGCTGGTGGCCAGAAAATGAGCACTCTTCGTCAAACGGTCAACGATCACCCAAATCTTATCATGTTTCCGCTGAGTACAAGGAAGTTTGGATACAAAATCCATCGTGATGTGCTCCCATTTCCACTCTGGTATCTCTAGTTGTTTCAAAGATCCGTAAGGTTTCTGGTGTTCTGATTTGACCTGTGCATAAATATGGCAAGATTCCACGAATTTTGCAACATCTTTCTTCATTGTAGGCCACCAATATAGCACTTTAAGATCGTTATACATTTTAGTACTACCTGGATGAACATATAATCTCGACTTGTGAGCCTCTGACAAAATCAAACCTCGAAGCTCCCCAAGTAATGGCACCCACACACAAGACTGATAAGTCTTTAATCCGCGTGAATCATCAACTAACTCAACTTTTCTCTTTACCATGATCTCTGACTTCAGGTTTTCATCTTTCAAGGCCTCCAGCTGAGCGAATTTGAGTCTATCCACCAAGTCAGAAACGATCTCAACACGCATGAATCGGATACTATCACCGACTCCCTTGCGGCTCAAAGTGTCTGCTATAACATTTGCTTTCCCCGGATGGTATCGAATCTCACAGTCATAGTCTTTAATCAGTTCTAACCACCGTCTCTGCCGCATATTAAGCTCTTTCTGGGTAAATACATACTGCAGGCTCTTATGATCAGTACAGATAACACATTTAGTGCCGTATAAGTAGTGCCTCCACAGCTTCAATGCAAACACTACAGCTGCAAGTTCTAAATCATGGGTTGGATAGTTCTTCTCATGTGGTTTCAGCTGACGAGAAGCATAAGCAATAACCCTGTCACGCTGCATTAAAACACAACCCAAACCTGCAAAGGAAGCATCACAGTATACTACGAAGTCATCAGATCCATCAGGTAGTGCAAGAATAGGAGCCTGACACAATAGTTGTTTCAAAGTCTGAAAAGCCAACTCCTGTTCATCATTCCACTTAAATGGCACATCTTTACGGGTTAATTTAGTTATAAGACTCGCAATTTTCGAAAAGTCTTTGATAAATCTGCGATAATAACCCGCCAATCCCAGAAAACTTTTAATCTCAGATGGTGATTTAGGAGCATTCCAGTTCATAACCGCTTCAACTTTAGCTGGATCGACTTTAACCCCATCTTTACAAATAACATGCCCCAAAAACTGAACCTCCCGTATCCAGAATTCACATTTAGAAAATTTCGCAAAAAGATGCTTCTGTCTTAAAGTTTCTAAAACTTGCCTCAAATGAAGTTCATGCTCAGACTCAGTTTTAGAATATACCAGGATGTCATCGATAAACACAATCACAAATTTATCCAAAAATGGTCGACAAATCCGGTTCATTAAATCCATGAATACAGCAGGGGCGTTAGTTAAACCGAAAGGCATAACTAAAAACTCATAATGACCATATCTGGTACGAAACGCGGTTTTAGGAATATCAGCATCAGAAACAAGTACCTGGTGATAACCCGAGCGCAAATCTTTTTTAGAAAAATAAGAAGCACCCTGCAGCTGATCAAACAAATCATCAATTCTGGGTAAAGGGTATTTATTTTTAACCGTCCTCTTATTCAGTTCCCGGTAGTCAATACACATACGCAGAGTACCGTCCTTCTTTTTAACAAATAAAACCGGTGCACCCCACGGAGAAGAACTAGGACGAATAAAACCCCTATCTAACAAATCCTGATTCTGAGTCATCATTTCTCGCATTTCAGCAGGAGCCAACCTGTAAGGCGCTTTAGCTACTGGACTCGAACCTGGAATTAGATCAATTCTATATTCTACCTCACGAACCGGAGGCAACCCAGGTAATTCATCAGGAAACACTTCCGGGTATTCCGAAACCACCCGGATATCAGGAATAATCTGCTTCTCCTTTTTAACATCAATAGCATAAGCAAGGAAAGATTCACACCATTTGGCCAGAGATTTTCTAGCCTTCATAAACGAGATAATAGGGAAAACAGAATGAAGTCTCTCTCCGCGAGCCACTACGTGTGACCCGTCAGATAAAGGAAAAGAAATCAGCTTCTTATGACATTTAATGCTAGCCCTATTCTGGCTCAACCAGTCCATACCCAAAACAGCATCAAATCCAGATATAGGCATTAACAAGAAAGAGACTGGAAAACAACTACCATCAATGTCAGTTTCAGCTCCAGACACAGCCGTTGTGACTGGAACCATTTTACCATCAGCTATCTCTACTTCTAGTGGAGCAGTAATATTTGAAGTAGGCAATTTCAATTTATCACAGAAAGCCATCGAAATAAAGGAGCGATTAGCCCCCGAATCAAACAACACACGTGCGGGTACAGAGTTTATGAGAAACATACCAGTGATGACATCATCGGTGGCAGTAGCATCATCTACTGTCATACGAAAGGCTCTACCCTCGGGTATAGGAGGGTTCTTTCTCTTCTGGCCTGATGATGATGATCCCCCAACTGCTGCTGCCCCTGAACCTGACCCCGTCTTCTTTGTAGAAGGGCAATCTCCTGACCTGTGACCCTCCTTTTGACAGTTACAGCACACATTACGAGTGAATTTACAATCTTTCACCTCGTGTCCCAATGCACTACATCTGATACATCGCAAAGTCTGGGGTGTACAAGGTCCGGTGTGAGAAGACTTACAGTTTTTACACCACAGTAACCTCTGACCTGAGCCACCAACAGCCGCTCTAGGGTTCTGCCTACCCTGTCCCTGGTTACCCTGCCATTTCTTCTTTTGCTGAGTACCAGTCTGCTCTGTCTTTGATTTTTGCTAGGCAGCTTTATTCCTGTTCATCTGATCACGTGCCTTGACGTCACCCTCTGCTGATTTAGCTAAGGTAAAGGCTTGTGACAAAGTGTTGGCTAAACGAGTGTTACCTCTGTACTCTGGTAACAAAGCTCCAACAAAATGTTGTATTTGAGAAGGCTCATCTGGCACCCACTGCTTTACAAACCTCAACTTCTCATTAAACTGTCTGATCAACTCATCAACCGTCATCCTCTCAGTCATATGCAAATCAATTAAATCTTTTCTGATTTTATTCATTTCAAATGCACCACAATACTGCTCACAAACCTTACCCTGAAACTGCTCCCAAGTAATAGATTCCATCTGTGCTTTGGTGAGGTGAGCTGTCAATGAATCCCACCAAACCGAAGCATCCCCTGTGAGCATCCTGGTGGCATAAGTAACCCTAAGCTCCTCTTCGCAGTTACAAGCATCCAAAACTTTAGTCATCCCTCTCAACTAGTTTAAAGTTTCAGCAGGATCTGTGCTCCCTTGGTACTCCTTTGGTTTACAATCCCTGAATTCTTTGTACTGACATTTCCTGGGTCCCATTTGAGGTGGAAACCCAAACATAGGATACTGATAAGACCCCTGAGATGTGACTGGGTAGAAATACTGAGGCTGAGTTGGCTGATATGTAGAGAAAATAGGTACCGATACTGGAGGAACCTCAGACTGAGTAGAAATCACTGGAGGAATCTGTGCCTGAGAAGTCTGTACCTGTTTCTGTTGCCTGCAACTTATCCTCTAACTGATAAATATATTCCTCCCGATCAGTATCAACATCTGTAACTACAATACCCACTGATGTACGAATCTCTGAAGGACCTGTAGAGGAAGTACCAACTCTTCTTGGGGTCAAAGGGGCATTAGTCAGGTTTTCATTATCGGCCATATCTGTGTCAATCACAACACCTCAACACTTACTAGATAAACTGTTACTACACAACATACTAACAACAACATACAACAATAAACTTGCATTCACCCTAATCCCCACACGCACGCAAGAAATGTTTGACCATACTCGAGCCAAGATTTGGGAATTGAATACACAAAAGTGCACGCAAACCCAAACCGAGGCTCTGATACCAAATTGTAACACCGCTATTTTTTTTAAAGAGTTATCTCAGCGGAAGCAAATAAACAACTATAAACCTATTCACAAGTAAGTTATAAAACAACCGACGACTGACACAAGTGTCAGTATATCAAAGACCAGTGTTACATAGTTACAAACATGCTCTTCAAACAAAATATATCAGAGTGTGTGTCAGACATTCCCAAACCTAACAAAATTCCCAGCAACTAGCAAGATCTACAACAACCTGCAATTTGGAGTTTAATGTGGGGAATTAGCTTAAAGCTAAGTGAATGAAAGTTTAACAAACGACAAGCATCAGAACAACAATCAATGCCACAACAACAAATAAGCAAATATCTCAGAGGACCGGCGGTTCGGCCGAGCCTACAACCAAATGCCGGCCTAGCATAGGTTTACCGATAGCCTACTTGTCATTCTCACACAGTAAAATCCCTTAAGTTACAACAAATGCATCAAAAGGTCTAGTACTGATTAGCCGATGACAAATAAGCCCAGCCTAACATGGCTGACCCCATCAAAACAACCCAGTGTCAATAAACAACTGTTAACCAATTACAACGTATGCCTATAGCACCAACAGATCAATTACTAGACCAGAAAGTCTATCAATCCATAAAACAGCAAAACTTGCTGCAACTAATACCGTTACAACTAATACAGTTCGTGAGTTAAAAGTCCACTCACCTGTGTCCTTCAAACACCAAGCCCAGTTGTCTAATGTCACTAAGGCTTCGGATCCCCTGAGAACACAATACAAATAGATTAGTGAATCAAATTCCAATTAACTCTAAAAATCAAGTAGCTACACAAACGGGTAATAATTTAACCGTTATACCTAACATGTATCAAATCAACTTAAAATATATCAAACACTATTTAGGAATGATTCACATATCATATAAAACATGTATCAATCAATAAAACACGAACACGAGCCATTTAATCTAATTCATAAAATTCAAGTAGCCTTTTATCATGAATTGAGCATAATTAATTCAATTCTTTCTACACATGTTTCCTCATCAAAAACCATTCATATATATATATCCTATAATCATGTATGTAGTGGATACTAGCAGCATATAACAGCGTACAAGAAAACACGAAGCAAAACAGAAGTTGCAGAGCTGTGCAGGGGGGCCCCGCGCCGCGGAAATTCACGCACAGCAGACCAGACTGTTCTTCCCTGTTCGTTCCAGCCCTCATCCACAACAATCAAACTCGATTTGCAGCCACAATATATATATATAAACAGTTCTTAAACACTAAAATACCTCATGAAACATGGAATCCAACATCTAAAACATATACAAACAATTAAACATCAATTCCTCTTCAAATCAAAACTCATCTTCAACCTAAACCTCCATTCACGGATTTGAAGCTCAAGATCAACAAAAACACAGAATGCATCATGAATCATACTCGAAATCAGTACATAACACTTCAAGAACTTGTAAGAACATGAACACAATATAGATTGAACCTAAACCCACATGATTCTTAACCCTAAAAATCAAAGATGAGCATTTATAGTTAAGAACACACCCAACTAATCAAGGGTTGATGAAATCAGATATAAATCAAGTCTAACCTGTAATTTGTAACAAAATCCACACAATATTAGAGATTAAAGGGCTGGACTTGTATTGTTTTTGGCTTTCTTCACTTCCAGGAAAGCTAACACACACAAATGGGCAAAAGATTGACTTCTCAAAGTCAAATAAGGCTAAGGTCGGCTGGGAATTTAAATTAAACACCACACAGTGCAAAATACTGATATCTGATATACAGGAACCTAATTAAAGCGGTCCTATACAAGTCCTTAACAAGCAACGAGGTATTATTGGGACCCTCGTGTAAAAACGAATCATATTGTACCAATATCTTATACAAGTCCTTAACAAGCAACGAGGCATTGATTTACCAAATTCAACAACAACTTTATTCTACATTACAGAACTCTGATGATTTCTCGACCTATTTTACGAAATTGTCTAAGAGTGTCTTATGCAGGACCCTTTATCAAATAATAAGCTCTCTCTTGGCATTCTTGGAAAATGTATCAATGACTTGTATGTGTTTGATCATCAAGATTTAACTCATAGTCTTTCATTTCAGTTTAATCTTTCTGTTTTGAAATCTTGTAATACTTCTTCTGTTATGTCTTGTTTACATTCTTGTAATAAGACTTCTAAAGCAATGCTTTGGCATAGACGTTTTAGGCATTTACCCTTAGATAAACTCAAGAAATTGTCTCTTTTTGTCATCTAATGCTCATGATCATTGTGTTGATTCTTGTTTGATCTGTTCTCAAGCAAAACAACATAAACTCTCTTTTCCAAAAAGCTTAACTAATTCACTTCAAGCTTTTGATCTAATACACATTGATGTTTGGGGTCCTTACAAGCATTCTACTATTGATGGTCATAAATATTTTGTCACGATTGTGGATGATTTTAGCAGATTTACATGGACTCATCTTTTGTCTCATAAAAGCTATGCTATGTCCATTGTCAAAGGTTTTGAATCTTGTTAAAACTCAATTTGGTGTTTTGGTCAAAGTCATCCGAAGTGATAATGCCTATGAACTTGGGTCAAGCAAAGAGAGAATTGATTTCTTTGCAGAGGCTGGGATTATTCATCAGAAATCAGTGCCTTATAGACCTCAACAAAAAGGGGCTCGTTGAGAGAAAACACAAACATATTCTGGAGGTTGCTCGGGCACTTTACTTTCAATCCGGTTTGGGTCGTGTTTTCTGGGGAGAATGCATTAAAACAGCAACTCATTTGATCAATAGAATGCCCACCAAGTCTCTTCAGTTTCAAACTCCTTATGAAGTTTTGTATCAACGAAAGCCTTCACTTTCATACTTAAAGACTTTTGGGTGTCATTGTCATGCTTCCCCTGTTCATCCTTCAAGTGATAAGTTCATGCCTCGAGCTACAAGATGTGTTTTCATTGGCTACCCTTATGGTAAAATGACATATAAGATGTTGGATTTATCTACTAATCGGATTTTTATATCAAGAGATGTAAAAAATTTTGAGGATATTTTTCCATTACATACTTCAGCTTCACAATTGACATCTTCTAAGGCTGTTTCGTATGTTCCACAAGCTGTTGCTGATGCTTCTACGACTGATATTTCTTCTAATGTTGTGCCTTCTGATAATACTACTGTTCCACAAGCTGTTTCACCTCCATCAGCCCCTTTACGTCGTTCTACAAGGAGTTCTAATCCACCTCGTCATCTTAATGATTATGTTTGTAATCATTTATGTAACACTGTACTTTTTTTAAACATGATATTTACTGAATGCGGAAGCTAATTACATATACTTATATTTAAACCAAAAATAAATACAGCTTTGTATGGTTAATGTTTACAAAATAGTCACTACAGTGTTAATAACAAAACATGCTCTTTCAAAATCTTGACATCAGAGTACGGTCTGTCCATATTCCCAGCCAAAAGCATCAAAACTCACCACCGAGTATCTGCAAAACAATCTAGTGGGGAATTAGCACAAAGCTAAGTGAGGGAACCAATATCTAATCATAAACAAGGCAAACATGCCTAAACCAAATAGCTCATGAATCTCAGGAGAACCGGCGGTGTTGCAAGCACCTACAACCAAGGTCGGCCAAAACCAAGGTTTACCGATAGCCCTGCTAAAATGGACCACAGTATCAGCCCCCTTGAGTACCACTATTGTACATCAAGATCAGATACTGTAAATCCCCCAAGCAACAGGCCCATCATCAAACTGATCTCCAAATTAACATGTATATACAATCCAAACAAGAGCATTCCAAATAGGATATCATATCCTGTATATCAATAGATATAAATCCACTCACCACAGTCTGCACTGCAGAATCCCACTCAGATAACTAAATTCACTGAGTCTTCTCAGTCTTGAGATTAAAGTAACCCAAGTCAGTATTCAATTCAAAATACTGATCCAATAATAAATATCATATTTATTCATATTTCCCAGGTATATACACAAATACATATATTCATTATACATACACCCAAAAGATATACCAATTTATGTTTATCCTCAAATCTTCAAATCTGATTGAATCCAAATCCGATTGAGTTGAATTCCGAGTAAAGGCCAAATACCGATAATATCCAATTCCGATAGAATCAAATCCCGAGCAAAGGCTCATTCCGATAGGTTACACAATCCGATATAATTTACAATCCGAGAAACTGTCAAATACCGAGAAATGAAATCCCGAGAATAGGAATACCGATAGAAGTGCTAGGGCATAGATCATATACCGAGAAATATCCAATACCGAATAAATATCCAATCCCGATAGAATCTTTCGGTTTTATCCTCTATACCAAGAATAGTTATCGGTTTTAACAATTCCGAGAATAAGCAATTCCGATATGTTATCCCAATTCCGAGTATAGGCAAAATCCGAGTAAATGTTCAATACCGATAAAATGGAATTCCGAGAAAGAGTTAAGGCATGATTTCATAGTTAAAGTCATAAATCCCGATATATGTTTAAATCCGATAAACAAGGATTCCGATAAAAGAGTTAGAGCAAAATCCGCAAATGAATTGTCGGATTCCTATCAAATTCCGATAGAATCTATCGGATTTCATTCAATACCGATCAAATCCATCGGAATTCATCTAATTCCGACAGATTCATCCCCAAATCCGATAAACTCATAAATTCTTCCCCAATTTCGGTTTCTAACATAAATCACTACTGATTTTAAGCATGCAAGTGTTCTATGTTTTCCAGAATCATTCTAAACATGTAAAGAACATATATAAATCATAAATTCTAACATGCATTCATCTTATTTCATCAAATCATTATCATGATCAATCGGAATTCATGTCAAATATTCAAACCCGAAATAATCTAACAATTATCAATTTGAATTCAGTTTGCTAACCTCAATAATGCAATGGATTTCAGAAATCAATTTAGCAAGCAAAATAGGAGAACAATTGTGGATTCTTTCTTCCTTCTTTTCTCGGCCGAGAGAATTACACACACACACACACACACTAATGACAATTTGCATGTAATGGTAGTGATGGTGTGAGGTTGGTGACTAAACCACCAATTCCGCCACCTCACAATTCCACCCACAATTATTAATCAATTTAATTTATAATTAAACAATTAATAAAACACAAAACATATAAATCACAAAATCGATTAATTCACATATTTAGATTAAATCCAAATATTAACTTGATTAATTACCTTAATTAATCTAGGTCGGGTATGAGGGTGTTACAATTTAGATGCTCACGGTTCTACGTCTGATTGTTTTCACACTATAACCAATTTCTGTATTGGTGCTTCATTTCCTCAGCTAGAGTGTTCCAAGTTTTCTTTTCATGCTACAATCAATGAATCAGAACCTGCTTTTTATAATGAAGCACAAGGGCGTCCTCAATGGGAAAAGGCCATGCAAAATGAGTTTCAAGCTTTAGAATCTAATGATACTTGGGATATTGTTCAACTTCCAAAAGGTAAAAAACCTATCTCATGTCGTTGGGTCTACAAAATCAAATATAAATCTGATGGTACTATTGAACGTTATAAAGCACGTTTGGTTGCCAAAGGATTGACACAGAAGCATGGCATTGATTATCACGAAACTTTTTCCCCTGTTGTTAAATTCACCACTGTTCGAGCTATTGTTTCTTTAGCTATTAAAAAGGGTTGGAAAGTACATCAGTTTGATGTTAATAACGCATTTCTACATGGTGATCTACACTAAGAGGTATACATGAAAGCACCTCCTGGACTTTCTGTCCCATCATCTACTCATGTTTATCATTTAAAGAAATCTTTATATGGATTGAAGCAGGCTTCTCGTCAATGGTATGCTAAGTTGTCTCTTGCTTTGCAATCCAAAGGTTTTAAACATTCTTTGAATGATCATTCTTTGTTCTTAAAGCAAGTCAATGGCAGAATCATCATTGTTGCCATTTATGTTGATGATATCTTAGTAACAGGTGACAATGATGAAGAAATATCTTCTTTAAAGAATTTCTTGGACGATCAATTCAAAATTAAGGACTTGGGCTATATTCATTTGTTTTTGGGTTTGGAATTCAATGAAACTCCAAGAGGCATGGTGGTGAATCAACACAAGTTTGTTATGGATTTACTACAGACTTATTCACTGGCTAATTGTGATTCTGTTACTACTCCATTATCACCAACCTTTAAGCTTTTACCCAAAATGGATAGTCCTTTAGTTTATCCTACTAGTTATCGTCAATTAGTGGGAAAATTGAATTTTTTTGCTACACACTAGACCTGATTTGTCCTTCGCAGTTCAGTACCTCAGTCAATTTAATCAAGAGCCTTGTGAAGCCCACTATAATGCTGCCCTTCATGTTTTACGATATCTTAAAGGTACTGCTTCTCAAGGTCTGCTTCTAAGTAATAATCCAAGTTTTGCTCTTGAGGCTTACTGTGATAGTGACTGGGCGGCTTGTTCGATCACTCGACGTTCTGTGAGTGGTTATTTTATTCTCTTTGGTGGCACACCATTGTCTTGGAAATCAAAGAAGCAGGTCACTATATCTCTATCATCTGCAGAAGCTGAGTACCGATCAATGCGTCGCATCTGTTCTGAACTTGCTTGGATAAGTCGTTTATTACATGAACTGCAAGTCGAGAGTATCACACCCATTCCATTAAAGTGTGGTAACCAAGCAGCCATTCATATTGCTCGGAACCCCGTGTTTCACTAACGCACGAAGCATATCGAGTTGGATTGCCATTTTGTTCGTGAGAAATTACAAAGTGGTTTGATTACACTTACTCATGTTCCAACTACACAGCAATTGGCTGATATCTTTACGAAATCACGACATGGGTTTCGACATCAAAAAGCTGTTTCCAAGCTGGGTTTATCGCCATATCCACCAGCTTGAAGGGGGGGGGGGGGTGTTAACTACTTAATTAGTTTGTTACAAGTTTGTTAATATATTAGTTAATTTGTTTTTACTTATATATAGTTGTAATCCTCTTTTCTGTATTGTATTCATTCATTCAAAACCTCAATCAAAAAATCCTTTGGTTCTCTCTCTTCTGTGTAAACTCAAACACATCTTTAATATACCCGAACAACAACTAATATCTTATTAACCTGATCCAATTAATTGAAAACGTAGAAATTTAAAAAAAATACAAACAACACCTCGATCTTATCTAATTTTAATTTTGTTATTATATAGTAAACCTAGTCACCAAAAATCCAAAAATCGTTTAAGTCACCGCTAAAACTCTGGGGTGTACTATGAAATGTGATTATAGTTCCACGTATATGACAAGTGGATCTGAAAGAATTAAAGTTGGAGTTGAGTTGTCAATGCAAATCCCAAAATAAAGGGATGACGATGTCGTTATCTCACTTCATTCCCTCTATACAACCTTTTTTTTACTAAATTTTGTGAAAATACCTTATTCATATTTGAATATGTGTAAAAAAGTAATTTAAATCAAATTTATTATACAATCTTGGTTTTTTATTTAACAAATCAATTCTACTTGTATACTATTGACTAGTATAGTTTAAAAAAAAAAACTAGTTGAATTATCCGTACACGCAACAAGACAACTATAAAAAAACTTTAAACATCTAGCATATAATAAATAAAATATTTAAAAATAATTTCAACAAAGTTAATCATATTCATAGAAATAAAAACTAATAAAACAATATACTTTTATTGTGAATGCCAACTATTATTTTGAATGCTATTGTAATAAACAAGTGTTTTTGGTCGCGCTTCGCTGCGGATTTTCGTTGTTAAAAAATAAGCTTCATCTAGGTTACAAACAATTTTGTTTTATAAATAAACTCATAAAAGCTTCAAAACAAAAAGTTAATTGAAGTAGTTTTTAAAAGTTATTAGAGCTTTTGATATACCAAATTATGTAAACACCCTTTATTTAAAAAAAATTATTTAAATTTTTATTTTTTTGTGTTCTTTTAAAACAATTTAAATTTTAAGCTACAAAGAATAATATTAAAAGGCCTAAAAAATATATTGAAATTTACTCATACACCAAATCAATATAAAAAAATATAAATTGCATAAAAATATAATAAACATTGACTTAGTTATTATTATTATACTTTTATACTAAATTCATATTTGATTAGATTTAAAGAAATCTAAACTACAATTTCATATATAAGTAAGTATTAAAGATTAGGCAAAAATTTTTATTAAAGTACCAAATATATATTTTTGAAATCGCACATCCTTGATATTTTTAGAAGAGTGAAGATAAAACTAAGATTATTATTGAAAGCAATGTCATTGAAAAAATAAAAAAATATATATAAATGTTGTTTGAAAATACAATTCATTGAAAAAATTCATAACTTTTATTAAAAGGAATGCTTTTGAAAAATAAAAAATAAAAACCAAATATGTTGTAATAAAAATAATTATTTAGAAAATTAGAAACGCATGTTTTCTTCTAAAAAATAAAAAAACGTGAAAATGAAAAAAAAACGAATGAATAGCTGCGCCATTTAGAAAATTAGAAACAAAGGTTTTCTTATTAAAAAAAACGTGAAAAAAAGAAGAAAAAAAACCCGGATGAATAGCTGCGCCAAAAAAACAAGGAATAAAAGGAAGGGGAATAACGAGTTAACCTTGGACCTATGGTGCAAATGACATGTTGATAACCATCTCATCTAAACAAAACATGTGATCATCTTTTGCAAACTTATATATATTATAAACAGGCGTATTTTAGTAAAACTCACAAACAAACAATAATAAGCGTATGTTAAATTAGCCACAATTGTTATAATATATAAATAAGAGAAAAAATTGACAATTCTAAATAAAAAGTAAGTGTTTTTCACCTATTCAACCGGATACATGTAGCTATCAAATTCAAGGTTCTAAATAACGTGAAGCATAGCATGATGGCAGAATTTACTCTTAAGCCTTAGAAGCCATTGCAAGGTCACGCCGTTTCATAAGGCGCGATATAAGGCGACAATTTTGTATATAAATAATAGTTATGTATATAAAATTATACAAACAGAAGTATAAAACACATAGTTATAAGTTTATACATAGTTAATCAATTTTTTTTGTTTGTGTTCGTTATATCTCACCATTCATATAACTGAATAACTATATATATTTGGCTCAGTACCTCAAACAATCCTAAAAAACACGGCTTATAACAGGTAAATGCATTTCAAGACGAACCTTAGAGCATGGGGAGTGGTTGCTTGAAGCATCCCATGCTTCAGCGTCACATCAGCATAACCCCATTCATGCTTCAGACATGTTTAAACCCCAATACTACCCACGATTAGCACGCTTCGAACTTTTTTATATTTTAAATTAATTATATATTATTTTATTTATTATTTATTATTACGAAAATATTATAAAATTAGATTCTAAATATATATATTGCGAAAAAATTTAAAAAATAAAAATTGAACTTCGTAAGCAGCCGGAATCCTTGAGTAATTGGTTAACTCCTTGAGCAATTGAACTTCCGTTAAAAGAAGGAGTTGGTTGACGATTTTTTGATGGAGATGAGATTGGGGTGTTTGAAGAGGACTCCATTTGAAGTGAAAATGTTAAAAAAAAATGAGAAGTTGTATAAAGTTTGTAGAGAGAATAGAAGAAGATTGTGGTGTAAAAAAGATTGAAATGAGGTTTTATATAAATAAGGGGTGATTTTTTAATTTTTTTTAAATTTCCAACGGTCATTTAACCGTTTGAGACTTGAGTTCTCGTACCATCGGCATTCAAGTGCTGCATCAATCTTCATTTTCTCGGTACCGCCCTTTAGGGGCGGTGTTCCATGCGGTACCAACTCTCCACATCAGCATACGATGGTATGCTTCATGCACTCCCCATCCTCTTATTATACCACAAGCCTTCTACCCAAGCTTTAGACCATGGCGTGGCCACATGGTCAAGCCTCAAATCTTGACGAAGCAATGACAAAACTAAAACGAATTTTTTAGAATCATGAATTTTAAACAAGTGTTCAACTAAATCAACATATTTGAAGCCTCTAGTTTTAAACTTACAAAAATTAGTTTGAATATCTTTTTAGTGAATAATAAAACCAACACATCTCTAACTACATGAATATACACAAAAATTCTTATATTATTTTCTTCATGTGAGGATAAGAACAATAATAAAGGTATCACTATAATTTTTCAAATTGTACATGTGTCATTAACAACTATTAAAGCATATTTTATTGAATCAACAATCAAGCTACAATACTGAAATTTGCTTTCATGCAACAAATTTCCATCATAAATTCTCCAAAATAATTATATTTTCTCTTACTTCTATCTCAAATTGTTGGGGAAACACTCCATATAGTTGTAAGTGTAGAATGACTAATTGGGTATTTATATGATAAATTTACACTTTCAAACTCAAATTTTACTTCCTCTCAAAATTTTAAAATATTAAAAGAGAAATTATAAACATATATAGTAAAATACATCCATTAATATAATTTATACAAACATCCCGATATAATTTCATATAGCCCCATATAGCCAAATTCAAATTTGAATTTACACGAGTAAGTCAAATTTAGTCAAAATTAAATGCAACTGAAACCAATTAAATGAAAGAGAGGCATCCGATTGGCCCGCTTAAGAAAATAATGATGTCTTCTTTAAACATAGGTGGTCCGATTGGGTTTTGTCACCCGTTGACTGATTTTAATCTTGTAACTCTGTTATGTACTCTATTCTAGTGTCTTGTTAGATTATGTTTTATTAATAAAATCGGGCTTCTAGGGTGGGATGATGACCGAACCGAAACTCCTAGTTATCCTTTACTTGCCGTTCAAAAAAGAAAAGAAAATAATGATGTAACAAGTTAGTACTTTCCATAAGAAATCAGAAGTTACAAACTTACAATCAACATAAAAGGTCAAAATTAATGATTAATTTGGAATTAACGTCAAAATTGAGAAATTAATGATTTTGTTGACTCGGAGATGATTAAAAAAAGTGGAATTTAGATTATTTGTGTTTTATTAATTAACTAGTTTTAATGCCGGTGTAAACACACGGGTGATCATAAAATTATAGTTTATATTTGTTTATTTAAATATATAATTGTTTTGTACAGACGAAAAAACCATAATAAGAGACTGTCTTGAAAACTAAAATAATTTTATATTAAAGTTAGTTGACATATAAAAGTAATTGATGACAACTTTAAAAATAATATAAAATTTAATCATGATAAAGTTTGTATCATATAATAACCGTAGATGATGATCAAGAACTTAAATATTTAGAGTTGTTTTCAATATAGTCTATATAAAAAACATAGTTCTGAAATTTTAATATTCAATCACATGTGATTCAGTATATAATCACATGTGATTGTAAAATCATCACATGTTAATTACGAAAATGTCACTCCACCCAAAATTTTAAAATTCAATCTGGACCATTGATGAGGCCGATCCAAAGGCTAAAATTAGTCACTTAGGACTAAGCATTAAGTTTGGACTATATTGAACATTTCTCTAAATATTTATACTAAATTAATATGGTAGATAAAAAATTTGAAGTTGATAATAATTCTAAAACAAATTAAATTTATTTTAAATCAAAATTACTACTATTTAAAATAACGCATTATAATAATTTGCATCACCATTTAAAGGTTATCCTATTATTATCTTTTACATTAATATTTAAACATTAATTTTTCAAGTTAATAACATTAGGAGCAATTCCCGAATTTGGTATGCAACAAATATTTTACAATACCCAAACATTATCTAATATATATTACAAGATATATGTATTAAAATAAAAATATAATTATTTTAAATACACTTGTATCTTTATCTAATTTACATTAGTTTGACTCTAAAAAGTCAAAATCAAAATTTTAGAATTAAATGAATTAACGACTAAGATTAAATATTTTATTAAATGAAGGGTTCAGATCTTATAATAATTTTTGGCAAATTAGTCTTTTATATATATTAAAAGATAAGATTAAAATCTAAGTTTGACTTTTAATTGGACTCAAATTTGACTCTAATTTGAACCAAAATTTTAAAAAGAATTTTATCCCTTTCTTAAACATTAAAATTTTATATCCGTCTACTCTTATTCAAAAATATCATATTTATTGTTTATAACATATTTCATCAGATTATCAGTTTTATGATTTTATAATATTTCTAAACGTTTTAAATTCTTTTTAATTATAAGCAGCAAACACTTGACCTTATAGCCTAAGATTAGAATGTAATAACCATCTCACATCGGTTGAAGAGAGGAACAAAACATTTCTTATAGGGGTGTGGATATCCCTCCTAGCATGAGGCATTTTAGGTGAAATACCTGTTTTATACCAGAAATAAAACCGTGAGCCAATGAGACAAAAGTGACAGAATCATTGTACGGGGTTTGGGTTATTACAAATGGTATTAGATCCAAACCCTGGACCGATATACACAACATCCGTCCGACATAGGTGCTACATAGAACCACCTACCAAATACCCAAATCACCCATACATTATCAATTATCTCCTGATTTGAATTAGTAACATACCTTGATATTTGTTGAATCAAAACTACTAAAAGCTGAACAAATGATTTCTTCACCTCTCTCTGGGGTTCATCAAATGAACACACACAAACATATGCGAGCCAATTGCAAATGGCAATTAAATGCCCTAAAATCCTTATAAAATCATGCCAGTTTGGGCTATTGCCATTTTGCCCCCTTCATTTTCCTTTCTTAAGTTAACATCAATTAACTTTTAAATAACACCTCGCTTATTCCCTAAAATATAAATAATCCTTATTTAAAATTAACTCTTCTACTTATTTAGTCACTATAATATTCCGGATATTACATTTCTTTTGATAGACAATCTTTGCTTTTTTGTTTCTAAAATTTGTTTGATACGTTTAATGATTAAAATATGATTTTACATTTTCTTATTAGGTGTCATTTACATAACCTCGGTAAGAAAAACAATAATTATAAAGAAAAAAAACGTATAACTTATTAAAAGTTTGACAGATGTAATACAAAATTTGAAAAGTTTGTTACAAACAATACAAAAATTTTATATAATACACACACGCACACACATATAGATAGGGGAGGGTTTATGCGAGAACCGTTGTTAGTGCGAGAACTGCGAGAACCAATCTCAGCAGTTCCTTGGATATGGGAAGTATCATGGATGGAGAGCGTGGAGGGATGGAGTGTGACAGAGTGTATGTGAGAAATTCATGGGTGGGCAATAACATTGAAGGAGGGGGAATTGGACGGCTTAAATTGGTTCTCGCGGTTCTCGCGCTAACAACAATTCTCGCATGAACTTTTCTCTCTCTCTCTCTCTCTCTCTCTATATATATATATATATATATACACACACACACACACACACACAAAAGTTCAAACGAGAACTGTTTTTCGTACGAGAACTGTGAGAACCAATCTGAGCCGTCCAATTCCCCATCCTTTAATGTCATCACCTACCAATGAATTACTCACATGCACCCTGTCACACTTGATCCTCATCACGCTCTACATCCATTAATTTCACTTATCAAATCAACAGTTAAGACTGGTTCTCGTAGTTCTCGTACGAAATTAACATATTTATAAAAACTAGCAGATTGCTTTAAGTTATTGTCAGTCCAATTTTTTTTTTCATATTAGTTTCCTAGTTGTGATTGGTAACCTACTTCCATTTTGGATTTAGAACTTAGAAGCAGGTTGAATACATTATAGCAAATTAGCAATTATAATTTTCGGATAATTTGGGTCGGATAGAACGAATATTATGATTGAATGTTTGATTTTATTAATGTTCGGGGGTAGTTCACATTTGAGGATTCAATACGGTTGGGTCATTTGTAGAACATCACTAATATGCAAGGAGGAGATGGACGGTCGACCTCCGTTTGTACTTGCACACTAAACGACTACGCGAAGTACTTACACCTCGCACATTCAGAGTATTGAAAGTGGTCGGGTTCTTAAGGGTTCATGTACTAAAGGGAGTAGCTACCCATTCGGTGCACGAGTCGCTAAGTTACGCGAGTAGTGAACGGGGGTTTTCCCTATTAGACACCAATTAGGTGACTCTAAGAACATACGGTGACGATATGGTTGATAATGACGGTTATAGCGATTAATTAGTAAAAAACGCTAACAATCAAAGGATTTATATGAATTATATGTGAAGGATATGATATGATATATAATGGTTGTTTACTATTGATTCAGTTGATTGATTATTTGATCAATATGGTTTAATGATCACTATGTGATTTGATGTACTTCACTATTCTATGTTATATGATTACGGTTTTGAGTTTTGGGTCAAGTACATGAATGAGTCGTGTTGGGTATTTGTGTATGATATCTTACTATGATTTTAATCGGTGTTTTAATATGATGTTTTATATCAAAGCTTACTATTATTTCAAAGGCGTTAGCTGACACTTGTTGTTTTGAAATGGTGTCTAGTACTCGTGTAGGTGCTTGGAGCTGTTTGGTGAGACGGGAAGCTTTACTAGGTAGTTAGACAGGTTGTAGTAGACCGTTACCGAATGAATATGAAAATGAACTTGTAAGATGGTAATATCGTGTTTTCTCCTATTGTTTTTAACCCGCTTCGACCGATATTGTGTTTATTGTTGATTTTTCGCTATGAATTTCTCTTAAAAAAAGTTAATCACGATTTTTGAGATAATACGGTGTCACAATCAACGAGGGGTGAATAGGCTACTAACCGTCGACTGAGAAGTGAGGAGAGCTGCCAAAATTCAGTCTTCAAAGTTCCAAGATTGATCGACATGTACTACAGTTATGCAAAACGTGAGGAGACGTAGGGGTGTTTTTATGTTATGGGTTAAACCGTTAAAGTTTCTTTTGAGTCTCTTTTATGGACTTTCTTGTAACTAAATGAGAGAATAAATTGTAATGTACAATTTGAGAAGCAATAAGTACAATTCGGGTATTTCGGTTATATCTGAATTTTGTTTCTTTAACCGATGTCCGAACTGCATTACTTACTTGTTAACCAAATAACCAAAAAAATGAGTACTCGAACCAAACTATCCTAACCGTTAACAGAATAATCGATTTTTTCTTAACAATCCTACTTAGTATAAATTTTCGAATATCGATCGGTACTTAAAATGCTTCTAAAAAAATTTAGAGAGAAACTAAGAAAAACAAATGAGTCGAAATTAATTAGAAATGATAATTTTTGTCCGTATAGTGTTTGTCTTAACATGTGTCCTATATATAGTTACTAAATAAAGCAAATCAGTTACTAAATTCTAACTAATAAAATACCTAATTAATGAAGTTACATGATTATCAAACAATCTGATAAGATATTGTATATAACTGTAAAACTAAATATTTGTATTCTTAGCACTTAGATATCATTCATATTAATTTAGCTCAGGATTTCTATATCTTGTTACTATTACTTCGTAAATCAAGACAAATTTTAAAACTTAATAGATGAGATGATAAATGAAAATCGGTGAATTTAACATATTATTATTTAATCAATATAAAGATTTAGCATAGGAATATAAAAAAAATAGATTATTGTTAATTGGGAAAGTTGACATTAATCCTAGTTTAATTATGGGATTGCATCACTTAATGGACGACCAACCTGAAAGAACAAGCCATCACTTATCTTTAGGCTTCTAATTAAGTCGTTGGGCTGTTGGTGGAATTACTTTGAGCAAGTTGACCCTAATAATTAACACAGGAATATTTGTTAAGTATATCATTTTGCATCACAAAGTCTTATTTTCTTAACAAATTTCCACAACTTTGTGATGCTTCCACATTGATATATATGATCACCAAGCAGTGGTAGGCAACCTAGCTTCAATGTAATAATCATTAACAATTAAAAAAAAACAACACACACACTATAAATATATACACACACCTTTTTGTAATTTTCTAGATGTTCACACCTTAATATGCTGTAATAGTGGTTATTAATTTGTAGATTAATTTGTTGGTGGCTTGTTAAAATCAAGTTAACAATTTAAATTAACGTAACTTTCAACGGGTATCCTAGTTTTAAGGTTTTTCAGATATCGGTTTTTTTGGTTCTCTGTTTTTTAACACTCCTAGTATAAGGAGGAGCTTCGTCATGAACATCGCTCATGTCAGATAAGCTTAAAAGATGTATTAATAAAATTCTAGCAACGGACTAGAATCAAGGATACAATAAATAAAGTTAAAGTTACAACATCAATTACTGCACTAAAAACAAATAGATGGAGATCAACAACACCAATCAATCAATCTTTCTAGACATAAGTTGTGTTCATTAAGCATTTAAGTAAAAGTTTGCTTTTAGTTGTATTTCCTAAATTGTGTCCTTTTACATTTTAGGTAAAGTTTGCTTATGATTTGTATTTTCTAGAAGTATATGATATATTTAGTTAATACCCTTTGGGTATATAAACAATGTCATTTAACTAAATTTCTTTAGGTATTTTAATATCTTATACTCTTGTGTTTGTTATTAGTTTTGCTCTCACGTATTCATATACCATTACTAAGATCATACGAATTATAGTGGATTTGCTACGATTACATTGATACTTGATAAAGTTTGTTCATACAAATATTATTTAACTCAATAACCCCAGTCTGCTATTTAAACCAAAAGAACAAAAGTGTTTGAATTTGGTTGAAAATCCAAACTTCCTTCCCCTAATTTGCAGATGAGAACATGTTTTCTTTCTTGTGTTCCAAATCATCCAAATCAAAGAATATATAACACCCGTGAAGACCATCATTTTACCCTCTTTGAAATATAAAGTGATAGCGCAATAAAAAAATGGTTGTGATAATAGAAAGGTAGAATTGATGCCCCACCATTCGCATCTCTCTCTCTCTCTCTCTCTCTCTCTCAATACGTGGTTGGTCACAAGACAATACCTAAATAAGTGTGCTAGTCCACATAAGTAACATAAGTCTGAAATTAAAATTAAGGCTGACAATTTGGGTCGGGTTCGTGTTATTGGGTTCGTGTCATTTGGGTTCGGGTCCGTTTTGTTTCGACCCATTTATTTTCGTGTCAGGTTCGAGTCGTGTCACTTTTTTCGTGTCGGGTTCGGGTCGTGTTTCATGTCAACCTATTTCGGTCAAAAGTATTTGACTAGTCTTTTTTTATTTTCGATTATGGTTTTTGAATACGGGTTTCGGGTACGGTTTTATGGGTTTGAAATACGGTTTTTTTCACAAAATTTTCGAATTCCTTGTCTATTCCCAATTTTCTCTACTAACTAGTGATTAAAATATTAAATATCAATACAACTTAATAGCTTTAATACAAAGTAGTAGCTAGTAAACAAACCATGAACTAAAATAACTTAAAGGAAAATTTCAATTTCAAAAAGCAAGTTTTTTTCTTTTTTACCGTTGTATTCTCAGAAGGAATATCGGGTTGGGTGAGTTTCAAAGAGTCTTGATTTAAATCATTATCACTATAATATTGTTTAGGTTTAAGTCTTACCAAGTTGACAAACATCAAATTACCAAAAGTCTAAAACAATATAGTAAAAATAACAAAAAGCAAAATGATGTAATATTGTTTAGGTATAAATATTTTATTGTTTATTTAAATTTTTAGCTTTTCAAGATTTTGTACTTTTGTTTATCGGATTTTATTGACTAAGATGTCACTCCTTCATTTGAATTCACAATCTCCTTTTAAAAATTTTAAATTTAAGTATTAAAGAAATTTTATTAATTTTAGTTTTACCTTTATACGGGTCACTTTCGGGTTGTCGGGTTTACCCTAACCCAACCCATTTTATTTTCGTGTCAACTCCGTGTCGACCTGGTTTTGACCCATTTCGAGTTCGTGTCACTTTTTTCGTGTCCGGTCCGGGTCGTGTTTCGTGTCAGGTCAGAAATTGTCAGCCTTAATTAAAATTACTTCACTATGTAAATTAGTCAATAATTTCTATATACATCAATTAGCAAACAAAAGGACCTTCATCTCATAAGATTTTGAGGGGTATGTTTATAAATATGTTTTTAGACATGCATACATCTCATATGGTTTTTCATTTTATGATATTTTGATATTAACATTCAAACATATCATCTTTACAAAATAAGTGGTTATTTTATAAAAGCATCTTTTCATATAAAAAAATCTATAAAACTAATAATAGTAAATAAAAATTTTAAATACCGTAATATATTTGTTTTGTATAATTAATCGTAGTAAAGAGATTAATGTTCGTGAGATACACAGACTAATTTAAAAAATAAAAAGTATGAAATATTAATAAAAAATATTAAATAATCGTAAATAGGTTAAAAATGATGACAAGCGGTATGAATACTCAGAAAAGCGGTTGAAATGTTAAAGCGGGGGAAGGCAGATGTAATGACATAAATGTAATATCATGATACGAAGAGACATTATTGTGTTTCTTATGCGAGTAATCGATTAAGAGTATATTTTATATTTCAAAATTATAATGACATGAGAAAAGCATTTGAAAATTTATAATAAAAAGTTAAATAACATTTTAATAAAACTTAGAAGAAATCAAATTAGAGATAAAGTAAGTTGAGATTGGTAATGTTTAAATAACGTTTCGTGTTTCAAATAACTCATAACACATACTATGAAAATAACTAAATCCCACTTTTATTTTGTTTTTAGAATTATAGAGAGTTTTTTACTGTCATTTTGAAAAGTGAAATTTTATGTCGTTTTTGTTGTTGATACAAGTTTTGAATGATTTTTGTGTAATAATACTAAAATTTAGCAAATGTTAAGTGACTATTTCTCAATAAACAAGACAAATACATATAAGAAGCTAATATATTATTGTGTTTCATCCTGACACATCGTGCGGGTAATTAGAAAACTCGTTATGTTCAAATCTTCATGACTTGATATCGAAACTAATTTCATAACTATACACACACACACACACACACACACACACACACATATATATATATACTCTATTATAAAACATTTAGCACTTTTGCTTAAACTCTTAAAAATTAAGTAAGATGAAATTACTAATATACCCTCATTTAAACTTAAAAAGAAACAACTAAATAGACTTAATTATATTCTTAATTACCATTATAATTACTAAACATTTTATAATAAATAATGTTATAAAAAGTCAAGTCAACACAAATTAATTTGTAACCTATAAGATATATAATAAATTATAAAAAATTAATAAATAGTTAAAGCAATAAAGAAATTGAAAAGCAGAAAAAATATAGATGTTGCGGATGGAAACTATCCAACATTATCATAGTGCGTGAATATAATACCGTGTTTTATTAAAAATAGACATGTTATCGAGTGAGAATTATTTGTCGTCGCCGCATTGCGTGGGTACTATGCTAGTGTATATATATATATACCGGGTATAACGAACGTTATTTTTTGTGTGTATAATCATAAGATCGATACTATTCATAGTTTCAAAATTTCGTAAGTGTACGATATTCTAATTTTTTAATTAATACATTAGAATATAAAATACGATGTTTAGTTAGAATAGATTCAATAACTATACAATAAAAACTTATAACACAAACATATTTTTTTTACAGCGATAAAAAGCACACTACGCTGGAGCTTCGGCTACATCACCTAGTGAACTCACATATGTCAATAATGATGAACTGATGCTAGCAAAATGTTTACAAAATCAAAACAAAGAAATCAGGTTACAACACCTCATTTATCACATTAAAGATATAGATCTAAACTTAATCTATCTAATTAAAATAATATGGCTTGAATCTCTCCCATTACTAACGCTACCACAAAACTTTTACAATTAAACATTACCACGTTGTTTCGAGATTTCGAGATGAACCACAACTTTGTTATTTTTTTAAATGGATATGATCACCAAGTGGTAGGTACGCAACCTTCAAAGTAATAATCGTTAACAATTTTTTTTGAAAACACACACACACTCTATACACACCAATTTGTAATTTTCTAGATATTCACACCTTAGATATGCTGTAATGAGTTGTCTTCAATATAGTACATATAAAAAACATAGTCCTAAATTTTAATATTTTATCACATGTGATTCAATATAAAATCACATGTGATTCAGTATACAATCACATGTGATGGTAAAATCATTACATGTTAATTACGAATATGTCACTCCGTCCAAATTTTTAAAATTCAATCTGGACCATTGATGGGGCTGATCCAAGGGCTAAGATTAGTCCCTTGGGACTACACAATAAGTATGAACTATATTGAACATTTCCCATGCTGTAATAGTCGTTATTTATAGATACATATAAGGATTTGAATGATTAATAGTTGATTTTTATTTGTGTGTTGTGACATGATTTTTCAATTATATAAAATATAGAAACTAATATTTAAATAGAGATATTTAAAGCAGACATTATACATTTAAGATTGATTTAGATTTAAATAAATTTAAATATTTTCTTTTATATTTTGTCTAACATATATATACAATATCATTAGTTTTAAAAAAAGGAACTTTTATGAAACTATTCTAAGAAAATTTTGAAATAGAGAAAGAAAATATTTCATATAAAACATATAATTTAGAGGTTAATTAAGATAGAAATATTGACGCATTTGCTTTGCATTTCACAGGTTAAAAGGGAGTTACTTGAAAAAATGAAGCAAAAAAGCAGAAGTTGGGATCGAACACGGGACCTCTAATATTACCGAGACATTTGTTGAAGATCCGCAACTAAAGCATCCACAAAATATGCGTTTGTTTTATATTATCCATAACACACATATATAATAAAGTTAAGGCTATAAAATAGTAACATACTTTTTAAAAATTATCTATGTAGGTAACTTACTTTTTTATTACCTAAATAGGTAATATACTTTCTGCTAAGTTGTTAAAATAGGTTACTTACTTTTTTATTAAATAAATATATAATCACTTTGAATACAACATGTAAACATCTTATGTCATGATTTTTTTTTGTAGAATGTACCTTATTTTTGGGTTAATATATGTGTCATAATGTCAATAAAATACATATTATGTATTTTGGCGGCATTTATGCAGCATTTAACGTGTGTTTGGCGGCATTTTGTTGCTTTTTTGGACAACATTCTTGATGGAACCATTTAGATAACATTGTAGTTTATTTAATTGCGTATTGACAACATTTTATTTGATACATAAACGGTATTTTATTGGAATTATGACACATATATTAACCAAAAAACAAGATACATTTCACAAAAAAACCATGACATAAGATGTTTACATTTTGTATTCAAAGTGATTACCATTTTAACAAGTCATCATAAAGTACGTTACCTATTTAGATAATAAAAAAGTAAGTTACCTATTTTAACAACTAATCAGAAAGTGCATTACCTATTTAGGTAATAAAAAAGTAAGTTACCTACATAGATTATTTTGAAAAAGTATGTTGCTATTTTATGACCTTAATCCTATATAAGAATATGTATAGTTCATTCTTCCTCTCAAATAGTATTTAAATGATTAATTTGTCGATGGCTTGTTGAAAAAATATTAAAAGAATCAAACAATGTCATTTTCATTGATAATACGAAAGCTCCTTTTCATACTAATAATATTATTTAGAAGTTTACCTACTTCGTTTTTAAAAATAAAAAAACATCAAATTGGAGAACATTATTGTGAAGTGGTAGGTACTAATTAAGTAATGACTTCAAGATCTTAACTTTTGCTAGCTAGCGAAGTCGATATCTAAAAGACTTTTGCACCAAACCTCAAAGGTTTACACAAATATTAAGAATGGAATGAATAAGCGGATGGGTGAGGGGTGGTGGAGGGGGTGCTCCATGTATGAGTACGTGGTGAAAGTGAGAATGTGGAGAAGATAACATTAGAGATAGGTATGTAATAAGTTACGGTACGTGGACCACTTCTATCTCATTATATTTTTATATATTTTTATTCGTTTATTGGTATTAGGGGTGCTCCATGTATAAGTGGTGAAAGTGAGAATGTGGTGAACATACTATGTAGGTATTTGGTGAGTTACGGTGGACCACTTCTATTTTTTTATATTTTTTATTTGTTAATTGGTATTAGGTAGATCTTATAATTTGTTGTAATGAGTAGTGACTACTACAATGCTGAGTGACGGATTAACTGATGGTAGATAAAACTGACATGACAATATAGTAGATGTGATAAGATGTGGGAATTACCAATACTCTAAAAAAGTTGAAAAGTCTTCTATGCTCTCTTTAGTTCTAGTGTTTTTAAATATTATCACAAGTGCCGGTGTTAAAAAAGTAAATTAGGTAAAGATTCAAGCAAGTCATTTGCATTTTAATTTTTTAATTAGTAATTAATGTATGTGTAGTCAAAAGGTCTAAGACAAACTCTCTAAAGTTACATTCAATTTTGTATTGGATTTATATTATTTATATATATATATATATATATATATATATATATATATATATATATATATATATATATATATATATATATATATACTAGCCGCATACATAACTTACCGCTGTGGTGGCGGAGGCAAATAAAGGACTATGATGCAATTATTGGTGGTTGAAGTGTGAAGGTAATAATAGATGAATAAGTAGTGACAGTTAAAAATGATGTGTAATTGGTCTCTACACTCTACACGAGAACATGTTTGTTCTGTAATACGTCTTATGGCACATGTTTGTTCTGTAACCCTATATATATATATATATATATATATATATATATATATATATATATATATTCTTAATACAGAGCTAATATTTCAGTGTCTAACATGTTGAAGGAGGATGGTGGCCATCAATGGAATGGTGAAGTGGTGTTCTATGAGTGTACGTACGAAGATTAAATGATCGTAAATATCTATCGAGAATTTGGCTTCTTAATAATAAATCCATATAGCATAGAGTAAAAAACAATAAAATATTAAAGCTTTACTCATATGGTAAAACTAATTTTGATATAGTTAAAACAATATCTGAAAGTATAAACGAACTAAAGTTTATGAATTATACATACGAGGATTTATTAATTAAACAAGTTATATATACAAAAAAATAATAATGTGTAAATGTATTAAGATACATCATTCATAAACGTAAGACTTCTTTACAAGCTCAAATAATAACAAGAGCAACTCAAACAAAGCTTTAATTAATCCGTTTTCTAACTTAATTTATCTAGCGGTATGTATGTAAGTACGTATGTCGATATATAGGTACGTCAAGTAAACACCTTTTATTATTTACATACATTCTTGAGGAACATGTCATTGTTGCCAATCCTGAATAATGTTTGCATGCACAAAAAACAAAAAACAAAAAACAAAAAGTGATTTTCTCATTAGGACAATTAGTAAGTAATCATATCAATATTTAACTAGTGTAACCCGTATATAAATATGAGGATTAAAGTTAATTTTACTAGTTTCTGTATAGTAAAACAATTAAAAAACATATAAAAAGTACAAACAAGTAATACCTCTTACATAAATACATATATCGATAACAAATACTCTACATATAAATAGAATTATAAAATAATATAACAAATAACGATATAAAACAAAAGGAGTAAATTACAATTTTCGTCCCTGTGGTTTGTACAGATCTTCACTTTTTGTCCTTTATTTTTAAAAATTACATTGATGATTATCGTGGTTTGCAATTTGTAACACGTTTGGTCATTTAAACAAACGTCCGTTAACTAATATCTGAAGAGCCCCTCATGTGACTTGCACATGAGGGCATTTTGGTCATCTAATCCATTATACTTGGCACATATAAAGATTTCTAATTTTTTATTAATAAAAAGAAGAAAAAAAATATAACTCCCTCCTCTCTCTACCACCGGAGAATAATGAATAATCCCCACCGCCACCGTGAATCTGTCCCATCGCCGTTATCTCTTTCCTCCCTCCCTTACACACACACATTCTCTCTCTCGCTCTATCTCACACACACTCTCTCTCACACACGGACACATGCCACTAGAAAACCATTAGTCTACCACCACCATGAATCTGCCATCACCGTCACAATGTTATCTCTCTTCTCCCCCTCTAAAAAGTTCTCTCACACCAAACCACCATTGCAACCTGCAACAACCTCTTTCTCTCTCTAACACGTTTTCTCTCTCACCACACCACATGTTAGATGATGAACAAAAACCTATTAGATGAATACAACCAGAATCACATTCTCATAAACCATATACAAGAAATTACAAAGACATCAAATCAAAACTAAGACATTTCTTACTGAACTCTTACAAATAGGAAACCCTAAGCAATGAAAACTTCAATTAGGGCTTGTAATAAGATTAGTGCAAAACCTTGACTATGGGGTATTGGGGTGTTTACCTTTTTTGTAACGCTGGGTCTTAATAGTGGCGACTACGAGTTGTGATTCTAAAGGGAACGACTACACTAGTGTGATTCTGGTAAGCATGGAGAGATGTTTTTCCAAACTGAAAAGCATGAATGTTTATCTCGAGCATAAATCAAAACAAAACAAACCCTCTTCAAGAAACCTTAATCAATAATGGTAGGAGAGAAACGAGAACTCTTAAATCGGCCATGGTTTAGGGTTGATGGTTGCAGGTTTTTACACAAACACAAACCTTCTTCAACAACCCTAAAAGTGATGAAGATGGAGATGTTTCCTTCAATCCATGAACCGACGAACAATGGTGGCCGAGGAGGAGGTAACTCGTGTCTGTGGCGGTTATTGGCTCTAAAATGGTTGTGGAGTAATGGAGATGGTGGGTTAGTGGTCACAGTAGAGAGAGATAAAGAAAATTTAGACATAAGGGGAAAGAAAAGTCCAATGGGTGAAGAACAAAAGGGATAGTATTTTTTAATGTAATTATTAAGTTTTTTTAATGCAAAAAGACCAAAATACCCTCATTTGCTTGTCACGTGACGGTTTTTAACGTTGGAAGTAAACGGACATTTGCCTAAAGACCAAACGTGTTACAGATTGCAAACCATGATGACCATTAATGTCATTTTTAAGAATAAAGGACGAAAATTGAAGATTTGTACAAACCATATGGACTAAATTTGTTATTTACTCAAACAAAAATAAACAAGAAATAAGATAATTGAAGTGATATATTATCACACCGACTTCCAAGTGAATCCCAAAATTAAATAGTATCGTAAATCAAATAATGAAAATTCAGTATATTAATTTAATCAAATTTGTCTATAAATTTACATAAATAACCACGAAAAATTATATATATTAAACATTTTGTAGATATTATTTATTAAAATGGTTTAATGTTAACAAATAAATAAGTTAAAAATTGAAAATTTTAAACAATATTTTATTAATATGAGTTATCTCTCTCTCCCGTATGTGCATACACACAAAAGAGGGTTTTAATGTAACAATGACGTAACGAGATAACAAAAGAGTTGTAATAGAAAATCAGTTATTTCCAAAAAGTAAATACGTCAAAGTTTTTTCAAAAAATTAAGCATAAATTAAAGTGAGAATCATTTTCAAAAGATTACTGGAAAATCTGTTAGAAGACATTTTGTTGTAGTGAAATATTTAAAAAATGATTAGGAAAAAGAAAGGAGATGAGAAACAATCTCTTCAGTCTTGTCTCCTTCTCACTACCCACTCCCACTCAGGTGTCCTACCTCTGTTCCCCACCGACACCCTCAGCCTTTTTCCGGCCACCTAACCCTCGCTTTCTTACTATTTCTCTCCTCTCACTCTCTTCCGGCGACCTGTTGACTGCATCTACAAATTTACGTGAAGATGAAGCTGAATAATCCAATTCAAGGTCATCATCATCTTCCTTTGTTCTTATTCGATTTCCGAGTCAATTTGTTGGTTATAAGATGAACATTGATTGTAGTTCAAGATTGTTTCTTTGTTCTAAATGTTGCTTAAATGCCGAAGATCGATCCATCTTGAACTTATAAATTCAGATCAGGAATGAATTTTGTTTTTTAACAGCGGAACATTAGCATACATTAATTTACTTTATAATTTTTACTTTTTATCTATAACGGGATATAAGTTATTTCTCTATCTTGTATGGTTAAGATACAAGCTTTAATATATATTAAACAGGGATGAAGTTGAAGAACACGATCCTTATAATAATATTTAATAATAAAAGATGATGGAATGATTCAAGTATTGGTGGCATGTGCAATCTCATCGCCCCACCCGTATTGATTACTTCACATTCATCTTCTAACAAATAAATCATTTAATAAATAATTGAGTGGCAATTGTTTCTGTGTCAAGAGTAGGTAGCAACAGTATCACGGGTTCGTGAAACATGTGGGTTGACAGGGGAGTGTGGTACGAGAAGAAAACTGTTGCTATTTCGACTCACATATTTTATTAATTAGTTACAGTTTCTAATTTAAATTATATAATTGTATATCAAATCATAGTAACATATAAATGATCAAATGGGTATAAGAACCGAGATAAAAGTTTTGTTTTGATTCTGTTTTGGGGTCAAACTGAAACCTAACCGAAATTTTCGGTTTTTCAGATGTTTGGTTTCACTTGGTAAACAAATCAAAAGCAGTAATTGATTTGCACTACTGTTAAAACCCTAATCAGAATAACAACTAAATTGAAGCAGAATAACAAACTAATCGAATCCTAATCGAAACAAAATAGCAACTAAATCGACGTTGGTGAAGTATATGTTAAAGATGCAGAAGAAAACAAACCTTTCGACGGGTGATATACTGATATATACTCTCGATGGCGGCTACCACTACCGTCGACGGTCACAACTATGACAAAGAGATAGCGAAAGACGCTTCGAGTGTCGATTGAGGGAGAACAGTGGTCAGCAGCAGCATAGGCGATACCACTGCTAGTGTCGATGGTCACAACAATCGAAGTAGTGAACGACATTGGATCGATGATGTGGGAACAGAGGAAATAAGGAACGGCAGAAGAGAATGGAAAAATGTAAAAAATTTGGAGAAATGGGAACGTAGAGAAGGGAACCGACAAAAGTGAGGGAGGGGGAATTAATTAGAATTTTTTAGATATGTATCTACAAATATACCCTTGGTTTAGTTTTATTGGGCGATTTTGAAACCCAAAACCGAACCAAACCGAAATTTCGGATTTAAAAAATTGAAAACCGAAACCATTTGGTCGGTTTTTCGGTTTGATTTTTGGATTTTTCGGTTTTTGGTTCGGTTTAGGTTTTTGCTGCTCACCCTTAGTGTGCAAGCCTTTAATTTATATATCTATGTCCGTATTTGGTTTTCTTAAAATGATTATTGTATGTATATATAAATTATTGATTATATCCTAACTATGAATTAAATATAGGAGAATAATAGCTAGAGTAATTAAGGTTATGGATAAAGATAAAATGATATAATTTTAGTGTAACACTGAAATCATAAGTAACAAACATATAACAACCTCATGCATTAATAAAGATGTCGATCTAAAGTAACAAACATATAACAACCTCATGCATCACTAAAGATGTCTAAAGGATTGAATTTTCATCTTTGTATATTAAGCATTCCAAATATTCAAAATCAGGATGTCCCTCCTAAACAATATTTATATACGTAAAGATAATAATATAAACAGAAGTTTAGATATTATATTGTCACTAGACTCGCTACATAATAATATATAAGTGATGCACTATATTTATTTATAAATATATAAAAGCAAAGTAGTTACACTCCAAATTTATATAGATAGTTCTTTTAGTAAGTAGAAACATATAAACCTAACTACATTGTAGGTCCGAGGCATCGATCACATAACTTGAGATAGTAAAAAGTTTGCTCCAATTTCTAAATATTAGTATTTCACATTGTGTTGATCATATCGTCAAAGATTTAATTGGATCCTTCTTTCAACAATGCCATCATCGCTGGATCCATCAAATAGCACCGCCACCATCTGCCGGCTCTTACACCTATCACCTACGGTCAGTCGTTGACAACACCAACAGTCGATGTTGTCGTCCATCACCGTCGACACCACACTTGATTACCGCCCCTCGCCGCCCCCACCAAGGACAGTCCACCGTCGGTCACCGACTTGTGTTGCTACCACCAACCACTGCTGGTCTCCGCCATCAGTTGACGCCACCGCCTCTAGTCTCTACTAATATTACTGGATGTCGGCGCCGTCACCGATTGTCGGCGTTTCTGCTGTCACTGATTTCTCGTGGTTGTGTCAACGCACATCCATACACGTGTGTGTATACCCGTGTGTTATATTAAGGTTATACATAAAAATAACTAAAGGGAATTTTGGTCATTTAACAAAGTTTTATTAATCTGATTATTTTCGATAAATTTACAACCCAAACAAAGAATGGGTTTGAAATGGAATTAAATTTATTCTCTATTTTAACAAACCAACATGATACAAAATTTCTTTTATTAAGAATTCAATTTCTTAAAGAATTTAATTTTATTTCTATAGATTCCGTGAACCAAATATAACTAAGTTTCTAGATAAATGAGGAATAACATTAATCATAAAAAAAATATATATACAAAGGGGAATAACAATGACCATGTGTAGTTGTAGTTTATATATGAATATATATTCTTCGTGCAACGCATGTCCCAATTTCAAATCTAAAGTTGATGACTTCACTTGGCATCCAATCTTCAAAGAATATTGCTTTATAATTTTAAAAAGAACACGTTCTTAATTATTTTAGTTAGATTAGTTAGCTTGTTGTCACAGAAACAATAATAGAATTCACTAAAGATATGCTATCAGGTGATAAGATACTTATTAGAATCATAAAATCTAATCATTTATTGATGACAACAATTCAAAATATTTGAGCATTTTGTATGGGGTGGTGATATTGCCAAGGATGCTATTTATTCATCCACAGAAATATTAGTTATTTTTCTTTTTTACCCCTTGATTTAATTGACCATTCTACCTTCTTAATATGGAAGAGAGAGAAACAGGATTTTGATAAAAAAAAAATGGAAACCTTCCACCGCCACCGACCTTCCTTTACACAAAACCCGTCGTTTTTCAGATCATGGTTTCCTCCGCCGTTTGCCGGTGCCTACTAATTTCAATTATTCCTTCGCGATACACAGGAGGAGTCCCTCCTCAGCCGATCGTTTAGGAAATATCTCAGATTTTTCGCTACCTGCTATACCTACCTAATTTTCACTATTTCTAAAAGTTTGTAAGATAGCTATAAAGATATTACATTTTATGTAAAATACTGATTTTTTTCGTGAAGAAATTATTTCATTTTATCAAATGTATGCCCTAACTATTTTTTAATTATCAAATCATGGCTGTAGTATCAAAAAATATACTAAAGTTATCACCTTTTGCTATTGTGTATATCAAACTTTCAAAACTATCATTTAGTTCACTGAAGTCTCAAAAACTATCATTTAGTATACGATAACTTGTGATAACAAGTTAATGTTTATGTGTCACAAGTTAATGCTAAAATGTTAATGACATGACATATTTTCTTTTATCAAGATAATACAAAATAAAGAATGTTATTTTGATATTATTACGATTATCAGCATCTGCATTTGGTCTTCATCGATTCTTCATTTTCAAGAAATGAACCCTCCCATCGATTCTCTAGTTTCATCGTAACCAAATCCATGTCTTGATCTTCGAATGGGGTTCAACGTCGACATATTTGGTTTTTTGAGGGTATGATTTCAACTTCATACGATTGTTGCTTTGTGCTTCTTGGATTACCATCAATTTGAACATCATCACGACCTCACTATTACCATCAACACTTTCTGAACAAGATTTGGAACTCGATTTCGAAAGGGGTTTTGCATTCACCATCAATTTGGAACTCGATTTAGTTTCTATTAGGGTTTTCTTCGATATGAAGTCAGATGTGAGTTCCGCCACCATTACCACCACGAAAAGATTTTAGGGTTTCTGGACATTTAAATAGGGTTTCTTTCGATTTATGGCTTCTTTCAAGATGCAATTTCTGATTCTCCTACGATTAGGGTTTATGTTCTTGTTCATCGGTTTAGACCCGAGTTTATAAACGATATGTTCCATTTAATGTTTCTCGTTATTGGGTTTTTGTTCATAATGCTTCTTGTTCTTGTTATTGGTTTCAGATTCTCCTACGATTTCATATGCGATTTCTTGTTTTGTTTTTGTTCAGATTTGAGTTCTAATGGTGTTCTTGGTGTTCTTCATGTTCTTGTTTAAGGAGCTAAAAACAAATTAAAAATGATATGACATATGAGAATATGATATGGATTTTTAGGAGATAAAAATTTAATTAAAAATGATAAAAAACTGACAACCTGAACAAGAGGTAAGTTGATACTCAAAATGGTATTTTTGAGAGTATAATATACTAAATGGTTGTTTTGAAAGTTGGCTATACACAATAACAAAAAATAATAATTTAGTACATTTTTATATACTAAACCCTAAGATCATTACAAAATCCTTTTAGGAAGTTTAGGTTATATGGTTATCAGTGATGTGATGCTCTAGTTGAGAATTTATATCCTCCCTTCCCTTTTGTGTGTACTACTTTTCATACCCTTGATGCTCCATTCTGGCCCTCGGTTCGATGTGTGGGAGACAAACCGTGTCGTTGTTAATTACTCATCTTCAAGCCGTCTTTTGGCCGTTTGGTTCATGTGTTACCATTCCATGCCATTCTACTTCTTGTTCGATCGATTTTAGCTTTACCCATCTGTTCTACGCAATGTAGACTAACCATCTTGATTTTTTTCGTTTGTATCGCTCGCCCGGTGCTTTGCTTTAATTTCGCTAGTCGTTTGCACGGCCTGCCGCTGTAAATGCCTTATTTCATGTAGTAATAGAGTGTGCTTGCGAAGGTTTTGAGCTGATTAGAGTTTTACTATATGATGCACCCTTAAATTTTCTTATGTCTTCAACTCCTTTGATTTTTACTTTTGTATAATTATAAATATTGTTGGTTCTCTTCCTTGTACCTATATCTCCTGTTTCATGTTTATTAATTAGTTATTATTCTGTTTGACTAGCTAAGCTACCCGTGTATCAACATGGGATGATATAAGTCAAGATTAAATTTATATAGTTTTAAAGAGTACTAACACGTATAGTAAAAATAATTACAAAGCATAGATATGAATGTAAAATTTCGTAAGAAATTAATAACCATTACGGAATTTTGAAATTCATACATAAGATTATCATTAGATTTTCGTTAAAATCTCTTTATAAACAACATTCATGGTTTTATTAGTAAGGTTTCCTTAATAATCGCAAATTAAAACTTTTAATTAACATAATCCCTTGGTTATCCATACAAGTAATTAGGTAATCCAAATTAATGATATTTGAATCTATTTGGGGTCCTTCAGCTTTGATTTCTTGGGCTCGTTAATTAATTAACAAAACACCTAACATGATCGGCAGGTCATGTATTAATATAACCGATCTTGAGTTCTTGACATTGCATACTTTTCCAAATCGAAAATAATGATTCTGAGGTAACCTAAATTTATTAAATTTGCTCCATATATGAACTTTATATTTTTTAATTATTATTTTTGTAGGTTAATGGTATCAAGTATCATTCAACGATTGAAGCAATCAAACACGATGATATAAACTCGGTTTGTATGCGTATGAACGTGGAGAAAGAGCCGAGAACAATAGTTAATGTGAAATATGGATGTTTGATGATCTTTAGTTTACAAACTTGTATTTATACCACTTGGATATTTATAATAACCGCGCTAAACTATGACTATTGTCATATATAATATATAATTACAAACCTCACCAAAATGTATTTAAAAACAACTTAAATCAAGACCAAACAATTTTGCTTATTGGCTTCATGAACTTTAACTTAATTATTATTTAATAAATGAACTAAAATTTTTATTTTGATGAAATGACCTAATGATAAACGACATAGCTTATTTCTTTTAAAATTGTATTAGTTAAGTGTCCGTTTATTATACAGGTCACGATAAATTTAATGTAAAATGATAACAAATGCATGCTAGTCTCTTAATAATATTAAGGGTTTAGTTCGCGAAAATATATCCAAGTTGTCACCTTTTGTTATTGTATGTACTGAACTTTCAAACTTACCATTTAATGTACTGGAGTATTCAAACTTACCATTTTATGTACCGAACCTGCTATAGTAGGTTAGAAGCTGATGTGGTGTAGGTTTTGCTGATGTGGATGGTGACTTGGCATATGAGGTGGATTTTACATGGTTTAAAATAAATAGAAAATAAAATCTTTACTATTAATATATTAAATAATATTAATAATAAAAACAAACAGCTGGAAGAGGAATAGAGGATTCCATCGATCTGTGGAATTTGCTTCACTCGCTTTTGCAATTTCATTGATGGGCTCCATCTTTGATTTCTTCTTGGGCTTGGTTTCAATGCTCCAGATCGATGATTCCTCCCACGGTTTAAATAATCTTCATAAATCTTCAGAATCAACCCCTGTTGTAACACTGTATAACATAATATTTACTGCACGCGGAAGCTGATTACATATAACTATTTTAATTACATAATAAATATAAAAGATTTTAACTTGTTCTACATAACAAAACTTCTACAGTGTTAATCCAAAACAGGCTCTAAACAAAGAAACTTTGACATCAGTGTTTGGTCTGTCCGTATTCCCAGTCCAAGTATCAAGATCACCTCAGATAATCTGCAAAACAGTCTAGTGGGGAATTAGCACAAAGCTAAGTGAGTGAATTAATATCTAATCACACACAAGGCAAACATGCCTAAACCAAATAACTCATGAATCCCAGGAGAACCGGCGGTGTTGCAAGCACCTACAACCAAGGTCGGCCAAAACCAAGGTTTACCGATAGCCTTGCTAACATGGATAACAGTACCAGCCCCCTTGAGTACCACAACGGTACTGCAAGATCAGATACTGTAAATCCCCCAAGCAACATGCCCAGTATCATATTGATCTCCAAATTAACATGTATATACAATCCAAACAAGAGCATTCTAAATAGGATATCATATCCTGTATATCAAAATATATAAACCCACTCACCAAAGTCTTCAAAGCTTTGGAGCACACTCAAGTGACTAATTCACTGAGTCTTCTCAGTTCCTGAGATTAAAATAACCCAAGTCAGTATTCAATTCATAATACTGATTCAGAATAGATATCATATCTAACCATGTTAATCATATATGTATACATATGCATTTATATATATCATACATGAATTCCAAAAGATATACAAATCATGTTTATCTTAAAATCATCAAACCCGAGTAAATCCCAATTCCGATTGAATTGAATTCCGAGTAAAGGCCAAATACCGAGAATATTCAATTCCGATAGAACCATATCCAAATCCGATAGTACAAATTCTGATAAAATCAAATCCCGAGCAAAGGCACAATCCGAGAAAAGTTAAAATCCGATAAATATCCAATACCGATATATTATTCAAATTCCGAGTAAATATATACAATCCGAGTAAATCGGATTCCGAGAAAGTGCTAAGGCATTTACCAATCTGATTTCATACTTAAGTCATAAACATTTAGTCGGATTCCGATACATGCTCAATTCCGAGAGAATAGGTAAATCCGAGGAAAAGTTAAGACATTACATAGAGGTTTAATCGGATTCCGACACATCCCCAAATCCGATAAAAGTGTTAGGGAAAATCCATGTATTTTAATCGGATTTCATCCAATACCGACTGTTTCTGTCGGATTTCACCAAATCCGAGTGATTCATACCCAACTCCGACAGATTCAATTGTTCTTCCCCAACTTCAATTTCTAACACCAATTCTTACTGTTTTCATGTATACAAGTTATTCATGTTTTCCAGAATCATTCTAAACATAAAACAACATGTATAGATCACAATTCTAGCATACATACATCCTAATTCATCAATTCACCAAAATCAATCGGAATTCATATTAATACTCAAAAACCGAAACAAATAACATATAACCAATTTAAATCAGTAAACTAACCTTGTTAGTGTTAGGAATTCAGAAATCTAATTGCATGCAAGATTAATGATCAATTTAGATTGATTCTTTTCTTCTTTCTTGATTCTCGGCCGAGAGAGTACAAAACACACACACACAATGTTAATTTCTCTAATTGCATGTAATTGTGAGTGAGAGGTGGTGAGGGTGATGACTAATCACCCAAATCTCGGCCAACTCACAATCCACTAACATTATTATTATTTAAAACATTTTAATCAATAAACACAATAAATCAAATAATCACAAATAAATCAATTAATTCACATAATTAATTTAAATCCAAATCTAAACTTGATTAATTAGCTTAATTAATCTAGGCCGGGTAAGAGGGTGTTACACCTGTATTATGTCATCTTTAAGAACAATCATCTTCATCTGAGATCTGAGGTATGGGTTGTGGCTTCGTCGAGTAAGTTTGGGGTTTTAAAGATCCATTCTTGAGTTGATTCATCTCCGGAGACAAGGAATGAAGAAGAAAGGGATGTCATTTAGTTGTTTGGATCTGAAGAGTTATTGTTCGATTATAGGTTATGTTTGGATCTGAAGAAAACACAGGCAAGTTTAGGTTTTCTCTATGATCTTGTTTCGATATAGGTTCTGTTGTTTTTCTTCTTGTTCGTTTTTGGGTTTTCTTGCTTTCCTTCTTGTTTGATTTTAGGTTTACGAAAACAGATGGGTTTTCATCTGGGTTTTGCAATTTCATCATATGGACCTGTTTTGATTTACGATTTTAGGGTTCATAGCTTAAACTCATCTTTGATATGTGTTCAGTTTAGATGTTTGCTTGTATCCTTCTTTATCGATAACCCCCAATGATTAAGGGTTCTTAATCGATCATGAAAGTAGTGTTCTGTTTTACGATTATGATGAAGATGATTTAGGGTTCGATTACGAATCAATGGACTTGTTCATTTCGATTTTAGTGTTCTTTATCGATCATGATGAATATATTTTAAGTAAGGGTTCTTGATTGTGTTTGTATGTCCAAATGTTGATCTGATTTAGGGTTCTTGATTTAAGGTTCTTGATTTAAGGTTCTTGATTGTTACAGATTGAAGATGATGTATTAAATATGAAGATGAAGATTAGATGAACCATGAACATTCTGAAGACGGCTTCTCGAAGATGATGTAGTAGACTAATAATAATAATTATAATATAATAATAATAAATGATTAAATATGATAAAATTACCTGCAACCTATTTAAAAGGTTACCCAATACATAAATTGTTAACTTTCAGATACTCCGGTATATTAAAAGGTAACTTTGAAAGTTTGATACATAAAATAGCAAAATGTAATAAGTTAGATACATTTTCGTGAACTAAACATAAAAGATAATCTTAATAGATTAAGATAAAGGGTTTAGTACATAAAAGTGTATCCAACTTTACACCTTTTGCTATTGTATGTACTGAACTTTCAAACTTACCATTTGATGTATTGAACTTTAACATTTTGAACTTTCTATTCCTTTTTTACCTATTGAACAAGTTGCAGGTAATTCTCTCATTTTTTATTTATTTTTATTTCCACATCATTTAATTCATTTTCCACATCACTAAATTCATAGCCCAAGAACAAGAACACTAACAAGAAACCCAGATCGTTGAAGCAAAAATCAGTAAATGAAGAACTATTAATCGGTGAACTAAAAAACGAACCATCAAGAACTAAAATCAAGTTCACATAACCAAATGTTACAACAACAACTCAAATATGAACTTACCACGATTTCGTAAGCATCGAAACCCAGAAATCGATTGAATCGTAAGCATCCAAAACCAAAAACAAGAACAAGAACTCACCTTGCAAGCATCGATTGAACGATAATCAAGAAAATTACAGAAACCCCTTAAACGAGAATCAAGAAAATTACAGAAACCCAGAACCTTCGTTCGTAAATCAAAACCCAGAAATCGATTGAATCGTAACCCCTTAAGCATCGAAACCCATAAATCGATTGAATCGGAAGCAAGAAACCCAGAAACTGAACCCATAATCGATTTCGTAAAACAGATTTCGTAAATCAGATGAAGTAGTTGAAACCCTAAATCGCAGATGAAGCAAACAAGATGATGAATCACTTACAGATCTTGAACCGACGCAAATCTTAAACCGAAGCCATTGAAGCAGATGATGAATCGAACCTTGAAGAACTGAACTTGATGAAGAACTTAAAATCGTGAAAGGCATCTGATGAAGAACATTGAACAAATCGTAGCCCTAATCGAATCATGGAGATGGAAATTGCAATCCTCAAGAAAGAGATTTGCAATCCTGTGGAAATTGCAATCCTCAAGAAAGAGATTTGGATTTGGAGATGGCAACTCAAATCATGGAGATTATACATTTGCAAAATCGATGAAAAAGATTCTGTAGATCTTGTTTTACTTTATTATTATTATTATTATTATTATTATTATTATCATTAGAATTATTTTTTAAATAAAAATGCCATGTCACTTGCCATGTTACCATCCAACTCATCAAAATCTATGCCACATCAGCATAAAACCTTCTATAGCAGGTTAAGTATAATATTTGGTAACTTTTTGAAACTTGGATATATCAAATGGTAAGTTTGAAAGTTCAGTACATACAATAGCAAAAGGTGTAAAGATTGATACACTTTTATGAACTAAATCCTAAGATAAACTATCATGCCATTTTAAATTTATAACTTGTAGCTTTATTTTGCAACCGTGATACCATATCAACCTATTAACTATATATAATAATTAATTTTATTATAGATGATAAAATAAATATAACGTTTTGATATATATTTAGCCTTTTTTTAATCTAAGTAATATTATATTACCTCATACTTTCTCTTATATTATAATTGGATTGGAATAAACTTTTGATTTAGAATCAAAATTAAGTTTTAGTATTAACCAAATGAATGCATAGAAATGTCTAAACTATATTAGGATTAAGATTATCTTATTAAAATTATAATGTTAGTTTTTATTAATATTAAGATATAAGAAATACTTAAAATTAATATTTAATAAAAAGTTAATGACATTTATGAAAGTAGTAAACGTAATATATATATATATATATATATATATATATATATATATATATATATATATATATATATATATATATATATATATATATTAAAGGATTATAAACTAAATCGTACGTTAGTGATTGGAATTTAAATTTCTAATATTATTTTTCAAATTTAAGTGATACTTATTTACCTTTGTCCATATTATTAAATTGAATTTCAATCATTCTTATTGACTTAATTAAAGTCATAATTTAGTTTTAAGTTTGGCTAATTAAACTAAAAATTGAATTTAATTTTGATTAGAATGAATGATTAAGATTAAATTTTGATTAAATAAAAGATTAAGATTCTTTTATTAAATTGATAAAAATAGTTTTTATTTTATATTAAAAGATTATATATCAATTCGAATTGATTTTCCAGTTAAGCACATAATAATTACTAGTTAAACCTTATAAAAGTGTTATGTAGTGTCGTATATTTAGGCTTTCCATTATAAATATATACATTAGGCAAATCTTATCTTGCACATATTCACTGTTCATTTACGAGTTTTGCTAAATTACACAGTTATACATATATACATAACATGCTACAGACTAAACCAAAGCTTGAGTACAGCTTGGCTGGTTAACGCCTTTTCTTCATTAGTTAAACCTTATAAAAGTGATGCAAACATCAAACATTGTCATTGTTATAATAATAAATAAAACAATAACTATTATTAATTCAATTAAAAAAATTTAACCTTTTGTTTAATCAACATTAAATTCTATATATTTATTTAATTAAAAAATAATACTTAAATTTTAATTTTAAATAATTAAAATTATAACCCAATCATTAAAATCCAACTATATATACTAAACATTTATCAGGATACAATGAATAGTACCTGATAACTGTTTTATACATATATATATATATATATATATATATATATATATATATATATATATATATATATATAATTTATGCTAAAAGAATAACAAATAAGGCTGGTAGCACAATAGTAAGAAATTAAAACTTTATCCTTCTTATTAAGTGTTCGATACATGCACGTTGCAACTTGTTTTTTTTTTCCTTTTATCCTACTTTTTCATTTTGGAAGCGAGCAAAGGATTGTTTTATTATTCATGTTTTATATTTTATTACTATTATAATAAAACAATTAACTTAGTATATTATTTGTTTTCCATTTATAATTTTTAGCATATAATATTTAGCGCAAATATAAATATATATATATATATATATATATATATATATATATCTGTGGTGTTCTCATTTTTATCTACACGTCGATATAATTTTTTTATTCTAATAGAGGTCTATCTAAATGTGTATTTTTCGATCAACGTTACGTTGTCGGTAGTACAAAAAGGTTAACCTCTATATTTCCGTCTCACCTCTATTTCATTTTATTTCCCTCATAACTTTTCTCCAATTAATTTTTACACATTTTTGTTTACGTTTTAGTGTTTTTCTTTTCTCATCAGTCTAGAGCTGGCAAAACCAACCCGTTTATCTATTTTCGGGTCCTTTGGGCCAACTATTTTCAGTATTTGGATTAATTGGGCTGTAATACATTATTTAATTGGGTTAAAATGGGCACCAAATATAATTTAGGCTTAAAATCACGGGTCATATTGGGCTGCATAAAAAAACAGAACGGGTCATACTGGGCAGACTTAGAAAAGCATGGACAGTTGGAACGGGTCATATTGGGTTACGTTTACGTCGTTGAACTGCTGCACTCTGTAAGCCACGAAGCGACGAACTCACGAAGAGTGCCGTCGTTCGCTGCCACTCGATTGATAGACGACAGCCGGTAAAGTCGATCGACACGTGAAGCCCTCCAATCTCGATAATCAGTTTAGTCGATTGATATTCAGATTTGAAGCCCTGGAGATTACCGATTACGATATCCTGACCATGTTCCCTCGATTGATTTACTCCTCGACTCAAGCCCTCGATAATCGATTGAAACACATGACTGCGGGTCACTTATAAACAGTCGATTGAAACATTTAGCGGGTTGCTTATGAACCGATTGAACGGAGACTGATTATATAGAGAAGGTGAGGGTAGACTTTTATACATGCATCCTTCTAGTACATATATATTTACTTGATTGCATATGTATGTGCAGAATTGAATTTTCATATGTTTTAAATCATAACCATTTGCTTCTGAAACAATTTGAATGATTGTTTTTTACTTCTTCAAGGAATCGTGTAAATTCTTTGAAAGAATTGTAGTTTACAGTGAGTGGTTATGACTTATGGACAATTGTTTAGAGGTTAACACATACTGAATATCAAATAATAAGCTGTCTGTCTCTGTATGTGTGTGTGTGTGTGTATAATGAAGGGAATATGTTATAGCAATAGCAATAGGATGGCATATCTGGTGGGTGTAGCTTTAGTTTATACACATAATATGTGTTACTTAGTATTATCCAGGAGTAGTAGCAACAAAAATCAGTCCGAGTCTGCATAGTAGGATACTAGGATGAAAGTCAAGCTATTTTCAAATTTTTTTCTTAAACCGACCCGTTTGGACCCGAACCCATTTTGACCCGAACCCGTTTGACACTTTTTTACACTTACCCGTTTTGACCCGAACCCGTTTTGACCCGCTACCCATCCGATCTAACCCGCCCGTTTTGCCACCACTAACTCATCACGTTACTTATGCAAGTAAAAACTGTAGGTTTTGCTACACATCATGGAATAAGACGGAGGGTCTTGATTTCGACTCCTATTACATGTAATGTACACTTTTTTTGTTTATCTTGTATTAAATCATGGCTGTACAATTCCATTTTTATTTTTTTAAGATTATTAGATTTTTTTCTATTTAATAAGTAATTTCATTCTCCACGGATAAATTTTTTACTTTTTTAACAATTTAGAGTTATTTATTTATGTTTTTAAAAGTTAATTAATTTTATAGATTTTTTTTCTTTTATTTATTATTTCTACTTGATTTTAGATTTTATTATTGTGTTTAGTTATATTCTAACATTCTAAGTTACAATCGCTTTATATGTTTAATAGATACCCGCCGCAACGCGTGGGTTAAGAAGAAACTCGTTTCAATTATAAATCAAATCTACGAAATTTGATAATCTTTTTCAAAATTTGAAAGTTCTCATCCTAACAGAACTTTTAATAATCTTGTTTCTAGGTTATATCATCTTGCTAGCTTCCTATTATAATAAAATTCTGCCGCCGTTTAGAAAAAAATTAAATCCAATAAACACAGAAAACTAAATAAAAAAAGTTCTTATCAAATCTACGGAAACTTTTATATCCAACATATACATAAAAATGTCTCAAACTTATCACAATTTGCTATTAAGTGTATCGAATATTAAAAGTTTTTATTGCGTATCAAAATTTTAATTTGTTGGTATTATATGTATTATGGTTGTATAAAAAGAAAAAAATGTATAAGTTTAATATATACAATCGAAAGTTTAATACGTACAATAACGACAAATTAAATGTTCGATACATGTAATAGAGAATTTTAAACTTTGATACACACAATGGTGAAAATATGAGAAATTGATACGTTTTAGTAAACTAAACCATAGATTTTTATTTTTTATTATATAACTAGCTTAGAGACCCGTGTATTACTCGGATCGATAAAAAACTAAAATGAGTTAATATATATTATTATAAAACGATAATGTTAAAATGATCTAGCAATGATAAATAAGTAGATAGATTAAGTGACAAAGAAATATTATTCATCATAAGAAAGAGATCTTTAGAATCATAAATTTCCAAATATCTCTTTGTATACAACATTGGATGTTTTATTGCTGAGTCTACCATCATTATCTAAAATTAACAATTTTAATCCTTCTCTACTTTTAACTCTCGATAAGGCAACGTACAACTGGCCATGAGTGAACACTGGTTGTCTTAGAAACAAACCAACTTTGGATAGTGATTGTCCTTGACTCTTATTTATTGTCATAGCAAAACAAACAGCAAGTGGAAATTGTCTTCTTTGAAATTTGAAAGGAACCTTTTTGTCCGAAGGTGTCAAAAGCATTCTAGGGATAAACGTTCGATCTCCAATATTACTTCCAGAAATGATCTCTGCTTCTATAACACGATTACGTAATGATATCACCTTTAGTCTCGTTCCATTACATAAACCACCTTTTTGATCAATATTTCTTAGTAACATAACTGGAACACCGACTTTTAGGACTAACTTATGGTTTGGCAGACCTGAGACTTTAAGACCATTCAGAACATCAGGGGAGTATAAACGTTCATCAAAGTGATCGTGAACATACTCTGATGGACAGAGACTATCTGAACTTAGGTATTCCTTTTCATCTCCCGGAAACATAGATAGCAAGCAATCGTTTATTTCTTGAACTACTTCATGCTTCGGTGCAAGTATTGCTCTTTCTTGGAAAAAATTTGGATTTTGAAGATTTTGTAGAATAGAAGGATATACAAATTCAATTAACGAAGCAAGAGGATCATGTGAATCAGTAATGAGAAGATCCTCAGGTATTTCGATCATTGCCTCACCATGGTTTGAACCACCAATATTGCCTTCTCCTACATCCAAAAGCCAGTTTGCAAACATCCTTGTTTGTTCCATGTCAGATCGTTCACTTCCAATGGTTAACCTCATGTTTTTAGTTAATCTAAGGACTTTGCATTTTTCCCATATGTAGGACGAACTTAAAGAGGCATTGACAATGTCTTGTCTACTACTGTTGGTAATGACAGGTAGAATTTGTCTGAAATCCCCTCCAAAAACAATTATTTTGCCACCAAATGGCAATTCTGAGTTGCGACAATTATCATAACTCAAAATATCCTTCAAACTTCGGTCTAAAGCTTCAAATGCATGCTTATGAATCATAGGTGCTTCATCCCAAATAATCAAAGTTGTCATTTTTAATAAACTGGCAACCTCACTGTCTGGCTTTATATAACAAAGAGAATCCTCATTAAGAATTAATGGAATCCGAAAGCGGGAATGTGCTGTCCTACCTCCATTCAATAGCAAAGAAGCAATCCCACTTGAAGCCACATTTACAACAATCTCACCTTTAGCTCTGATGGCTGCGGATAATGTCTTCCAAAGAAAGGTTTTACCTGTTCCACCATAACCATAAACAAAAAAAACACCTCCTTTTTTATTTTCAATTGCTTCCATGATATTGTCAAAAACGCCTCGTTGTTCATTTGTTAATGCAAGAAAAAGTTGATCAAACTCTTCTTGTAGATTCAATCTATCATAAGCTAGCTCCTCAGTAATCAAACGATTGTTTGAAGAAGCTACAGAATCATGATCAGGATAAGGCATCGTTGTAAACTTTTGGAGGCTGGAATTATTACGAAGTAATACTTTCTCAATCTCAAACAAAGTCAAGTTCTTTACTTGATCTTCAGTAAGTGATAATCCTGTTGAATGTGAAATGAAAATTTTAAAAGACAAATATATAGAAATAAAAAAAATAATACAAACAACGAAATATCTAATATCTAAAATAGAATAATATAAATTCTAATTTTGTGCTTAAAATTTGTCGCTAAACAAAGAAAATGTAATTCATGTATAATTTAAATAATGAGAAAAAACTACAATACCTGGAGACTTCAATTTAAGTTGTTGATTGTAAACAATGCCATCTGACAAGTATTCCCATGTATTATCCCAAACAAAATCTGGTCTTGACAAACTATTTGACATTAACATCGTTGCAAATAAACACCGTACATAATAACCAGAACTTGACTGACTTGCTTCCTCAATGGCATCGATGTATTCTCTATCATCGTCTAAAAGCCCAAGAGCATAACATGCATCTCTAAATGTTTTTTTTTCATCCCCATTTACTGTTTTAATTTCTTCAAATGATCTTGGACCTTTGACTTTGTTTAAGAGTATTCTCAAGAAATATGCTTCACCGAGAGTAGGAGAAACATAATGGATCCTACCAATTGAAAAGCCTCTTTGTCTCGGCTCCCAACACCTCTCTTGCAATTTCCACACAAACTTCGTAGGGAATTCAACATAAGTAAGTTCCCGTGCATGCTCATATTTTTCGTTACACTTCATCCAAGATAAGAACATTGAAGACGCCACAGAAGGTTTATTAAGGACATTATTAAGATCATCATCTGCACCATACACAACTTGTTGTTGCCCAGGAAGATGGAAAGGAAGTCTAACAACAGAAGGAGTCCTGTAATGAACATCATATCCAAATATCCGCCATGAAGCTTCACATGCAGAGAGATATCTACAATCATAATATTCTTTTATCATAAAGGAAGAAGTTTGATTTATTGTAGATGAATTGGGGGGTGACTGGCCATTAGAAAATACAGAATATTGTCTCTTATTTCTTGAGGGTGTTGGAGTGTTATTGTTTAAGCTAGATATGCCTGTAAACAAATTAATAGCAGTTATGATAAGATGAAATAAAAAGACACACACACACACACACACACACATATATATATATATATATATATATATATATATATATATATATATATATATATATAAGAAATAAGCCGTAGGCATGTAATAGACGTCTTACAATTGATTTGAAGCTCATGACTAAATTAAGAATAAAATGATAAAATAAATTTATTCATACCATTAGAAATGTCAGACAACGGACTTCTAGCATTTATATATGAAGAAAGAGATTGCTGCAAGCTTGTATCTTTATATGCGCACGATTTATCCGTGTTGACATTTTCATTGTCATATGCAACATCATTGGACTTATGTGATGATCTCAATTGCCGGTAACCATTGCTCACATACGCTATACAATAATAATAGTAGTTAATAACAAATGAACGTGTGAAGTATTAATAAGAAAAAAAATACTAAATGGAAAGTCATACAATTCGCATTCTCGCCCGTGCTAAAATTGCTTGCATGCTAGATGAACATTGAGCCTTTGATACCGTAGAGATAGCCTTCGTTTTTCTATTCTGCAAATACAATTTTCTAGCTTTTCTCCTCTCTGTAAAGTCCGTATAGTCCATGTTCGTCTCTGAATCTGTAAATCAATCGGAATTTTTGCAACAAAGTAATGATGATAGACATTTAAAAGTTTTAATAACCAAAAACTTTGTGGGAATAGCCACTGTACGCACATAAAGTTTGATTTGAGTTTTTAACATTTAAACATGACGTAGGTATAATAAATTATTTGATATTTTCATGATTTTACGTATCATATGATATTCTTGTGGTGAGTATAGGTCGGTCGTTTCAGCATAGCTAACCTTAAACTAACTTCTTTGCCCTCTTGTTAGCTACTCATATTTGCCATTTTATTCACTTTACTCAAGTAAACTATACTAAAATGGGTGACCTTGCTCTCCATGTTTCATTTGTTGAGTGTGATTCGTTTGTAAATGAGAAAATATTGACAAATATTTAAGCAACCGGTTAAACGAAACAATGTGATTCACAGAGTCTGATTCATAAATCTATTTGAGCAAATGAATTGTGTGCGGGTTCTATACTGGAGATTCTAGTAATGTGTATAACTGGAAATTCATTTCAGCAAATGAATTGTGTGCGGGTTCTATACTGGAAATTCTAGTAATGTGTATAACGTTATGATGCTCCAAGGGCGTTGTTTTGAGTCTTTTAAAATTTATGAAGGTAATTTAGACAATTGATATATAATTAAAAAACAATGGTTTTCTTGTCTATTAATTTCCTATACATTCTCATACTAAGTAGTATAATCAAAACTAAAGCACAGGAATATGCATACTGTTACATATTAAGTCAAATAATTTGCAGTATGTTAACGATATGAACATTTTCATATCAAACTATATAGTTATGTTTTCTAAATTATTCAACAAAATATCAACATCAAGAAATAAGAATTCTTTGTTTTGCTTTTACAGTTTTTAAGTCTATCTAACTTTGTCTCTAACTGTGTATTAATTGTGTGGTGTCTAGCCATAGATGATATTCGATATATTTTTAGTATATTAGCTTCTTATATATAAATGGCTCTCATGTCTGAAAATATTCTGCCACTTCAGAGATGGTGATGCAAAACAGTATTCGATTGAAGTTCATATTTTTTAACATTATTTAACAAAATCAATGGAGGAAAGGTATGTAGTGCACTAACAATGGATGAAGAAGAAACTTGCAGAAGGCAAAAGAAGCCGCTGTGATTGACGCTGGTACTTTATTTTCAAAAGACGGATGAATGGAACGATTTCTCCCGATGTACATCAACAATTAATGATACCCACAACTGGAAATTTTGTTAAGTAATAAACAATGAGAATATGAATGATTGTATTAATATATAATGAATCACATTACTTAAGAATAATTAAATATCAGAAACACACCTCCAGTTGAAGCAAATACTTGAACATCGATCATGACATGAAGTACAATAGTCGATCATGAACAATGAAACATCAATGATAATATTAAAATATAAGAAAATGCATTATTTAAGAGGAATTGAATGTTAGAAACATACCTTCAATTTGTAGCCAACACTTGAAACGTGGATTTGATAATATACATAAGTGATTGAGTATTAAATCATATTTAAAAACAATCATATTCAAAGAAACATAGGAACAAAGATGAAAAGTGAAAATAAGTATTTTTCAATGAGGCTAATGATGAATTATTTGAAGAGAAACATCTGCCTTATTAAGCACTAACTCAAAAATAGCTTATTTACCTTGGTTATGCAATGAAATCATCTACTACGTGTCCTTTATACTTAAGCATTTCATCAACATCCTTAATGCTTGAATCCAATGACCATTTTAAATTGAATAAGTAATGTACATCCTGATAAAAGGATAAACTCATTAGTTATAAAGGTTCACATAATTACCAGATTAACAACACCATTTCGCTATCTGCTTCGTGGAGAATTAGGCACAATCAGGTACTTCGGTTTCCTTGGGGCATTTCTTCAAACACCTAGTGGACAATCAAGAAACTATAATTAACATTATGGAAACACTTAAATATGTATTAAAATACGTAAAATAAGTATTTGTTTCGAGAGAACACGGGACCAAGATCATCAAATACTTTAATAAAATCAAGAAGAAATTGTACGTTGAGAAATTTCTTTGATGATGATCCAAGATAAAGTTCCATCTTATTCAGATTCTCTAAGAGATTAATGGTGGATTCAGTAATCACTAAAATAGATTAGTTTATTGTAGCAAACATAAACATCTATAATTAAGTTACAATTTAGACCCAATTGGCCGGTTTCTAAGTAACATAGCTATGTTCGTGTGCCAAATTTTACATTATAAATATATGACATTTGGAAATTAACTGACTGTAGCAATTAGATGATAGGCAAACAAAAACCCAAAGTTCAGATTACAGAATTGTAAGATTAATACAATAATCAACAGGAAAATGCTAAGATACATGATATTTGTTTTATACCAGAAGAAACAAAATAACTCATATTACAACCAACATAATTGCATCACATGTTTGAAGATCTAAGCTTCGTGGTTGCTTAATCTAAAAAAAATACGAAGTAATGGGAAACGGGAAACAGGGAAAGAAGATCTCCGTATAAGTTAGAGTCAATACAGGATGAGATAGACTGAAGATCGATTACAGAGATGATTAGTCATAACCTGAGAGAGATTACATACCGGGAATCAACGTAATGACCAGATCAATTAAACACTCCTCATTGTTAGCTATTGTAAAATACGTAGTCCCTGGCATTATACCTATAACTTTGCATAGTTCAAGAAAAAATAACAAAGAAAAATTTAGTCCCTCGCATTAGCCTACTCAACTCCAAATAGAATTCATGCTTGAAAATGTCGACAGAAGGATATGAGACAGATTGACATAATATCCAGATTTTAGTCCTATTTGAATGTATGCGTAAATCAAGAAGTAAAATTGTAGAAAACCTATATAGTGTTTCCATTTCTTTAAGCAGAAGGATAAATAAAGAGGGGGAAATCAGTATCGTGCGTGAGAAAAAAACGTAATCGATACAAAAGTATAGCAAGGTGATTGAACTCACCCCTTCCACTTCGATTTTGGGTAAATCGTGGCGTAGATAGAGCAGATAACACATCGATCAGTGAAGACTTCCCATGGTATCATCATCCGTGTAGAAAGCGGGAATCTAATCTGCTTGAGAGAGAGTATAGAATGCGAATTGACGGAGAAAATGGGGAATCGTTGGCTATTGAGCAACAAAATCTCCAGCGGTGATAATTGGTGAGACACAGCGTAGGGATTCGACGGACAATAGCGGCGTTGAAAACCCTAATTTTGTGAGAAACGTATTAGAAGCGTGAACAAATGATGAGCGGGAATTTGAGAAAATGGATGCGTGAGAACATGCCACGTGTTCCTTGAGTTACTTATTTATTAAGGATAAAAGATTATTTAATATTCTTTTATTAATATTTAATATTAATAAGAGTATAAAGAAACTTGTATATTACTGGATATTTAATCTAATAAAATAGAAAAAACAGAACATAGTAATCGACGTACGTCGGTGTTTGACTTGAAGTTTCATTAAAACGGATTCGATGTACTATCTATATGTATTTTCAGAAAAATGATCGGAGCATATTGTAGTCATGGCCACTTGCTTAAAATGACTATGGGGTTTAGCCCAATTGGTAAGGATTGATAGAAATTGGTCTAAAATATAAAACGGTAGAAACACTGTAATAGTACGAATTTAGTGTATAAAATTTGAAGGACTTCCATTTGATAATAGTAAATATGATTTGTTTTTCAATATGTCATTTTTATTTAACTCAATATTTTTTTTGAAACGCATATTTTGTAGAGGAAAAAAAATTAAATATAGCAAAAATAGCGCATCTAAAAAATGTTACATCTAATGCACCATTTATGTGAAATAATGAAATGTAGGTGGTTGACTATGAAGATTCAAGATTATGGTGGTAGATAAATATGAATATGGGTTTTAAAATGTCTTTAGCTTCATATATATGTTCCTAGTACTTTATCTAATTTCAGACCATATCAGTACTTGAAGTCTAAATTACAGGGGTTTGTTCGGTTTTATAACATTGCAGAAAACGAGCGGTAAAAAATATTTTTTTAATGAAATTAGATGTTTGTAAACAAGGATTTATATACCAAAATGTTCGGATTGTGTGTGAAAGAAGCTCGAAATTGATGAATTATATATCATGAAAAATGTTCAATTTAGTCAATGTTTAAATTATAGTTATATCGGAGGGACTAATTTAGTATTTGGATCAATGATATCAAAGGTCCAAATTATATTTTAAAATTTTGGATAGAGGAATATTTTTGTAATTCACATGTGATACTTTATAAAATTACGTGTTAGAATTATATTTTTTAAATGGACTCATTTCACAAGAAATGTTTAAACATGTAAAAATTTTGATATCCAGAAAATATTTCATAAAAAATGCTCAAAGATTGGTAGAAATCCATCGCCCTGGTCGATGGATAACTATTGAACTTCGTTGGCTTAATGGGCTCCAAATTTGGGCTAGTTTCTTTTAGTTGCTATGTGGGCCAAAAATTTATGGCTTAAGCGTTAGTTAATTCTAAGCCCTATAATTAGGGGTTGTTTGGCTGTAGTTAGAAGTAATCATTTAGCACCGAATGATGAATCTTTAATATTTAGAGAGATTGACTTTCACTCATGAATAAAAACTATGTTGAATGACACAGGAAAATACAGCTAAATCGTTTATACCTAAACACATCATGAATAATTAAACACCTAATATTTTACACCGATTCCCTTTTTTTAACGGGCGATCAGAAAATAAAGAAATGGTTAATCTATTCAAGATAATTATGTTTGTCGTAAACAATCAGATTATATTATGTAATAAATCATTATAAATGTTAAAATGGAATTTTTCATCATTTACACGGATCCTTCAAATGATCGAGACCAACAAACCTCAACGCTTAATCATTTTCTTTCAATCAAACAATTTCTTACTCGATTATAAATGTTTACAAAATGACTCGTTAGATTTGCTCTCAGAATAATCATAGTATGTTGACAGTAGTTATTTTATTCCAGTTAAATATAAGTTGATAATTCAAATTTTGAAATAATATAACATCTTTTTAGTTGTTTTATTAAATGATTAGTTTCCAGACACATGTTAAGATTCTAATAAGTAAGTTTACAATCTTTTGTTTTATTTCATGAAAATACCTATTTTTAACAATATATTGGATTATTGGAAAAATGTTTAATAGTTAGGGCATTATAATGTTACGGTTATTAAATAACATTTTATTTTCCTTGAATACTTTATGATAAAATGTTAATTAAGTAAGTAAATGAACTTTTTTATTAGAATTTTGGTTTTAGTTGTAGTTTTTAGCTTCCGATCACCAATAAACCTTGGTAAGATGAATGCAATTCAATCATGTTGGTGATGGTGGAGTATAATCAAACTCATGCCCTTATGTTGATCGTCGTTGAGGTGGTGACTGCGTTATTGTTACTTTTTTTTTATCTGGCAACAAAGGTCGACCGAGGCCGATCTGGCTCTACCATCACCACCAGGAAGTAATTCCAGTTAGGTCACTAAGTTTTGCGGTCAAGGTGACATTCTTGGTAATTGAAGATAAATTTGATGACAAGTACTTCATCCAAGCTAAATTCTAGTCCAAGCCTAATTCTTGTAGGTTAATGGATTTTAGGTAATCCAATGGAAAATTACTGTTACGAGTGATTGCATATATAAATCTTGATTTTACTAGTATATGAAGCAAAGATAAGGATTCCAGATTGCATATGTGATATAGTTAAATATAAGTTGTAAATGGATCGACTTTGGTGAACTTTATATTGTTAATCTATTGTTGATCTTTTGGCATCAATTTTGTTGTTTGGTTGTCTAATAATATTCGTAAATAAATAATAGTATTTTGGAGACATTTTTTTTAGTAAATTAGTGTGTTGGATGCAAATGGTTGTTTTCCAGAATTGTTAGTGCGGAACAGCAGTCTTCACGAGCATGAAGATGAAGCTTCACGGCCGTAAATGATGAATTGAATGTTCGTTAAGGAAAATTTACAGAATATGAACATATCATGGTCGAAATTGAGAAAGTCAGAGAATAAGGGTTTACACCCATAAATCAAGAACTTCATGTTCGTGAAGGATGGAAAACTTTCATGCCCGTGAAGGTTGAGGCTTATAGTTATGAAGGGCCGTGTGCACGTGAAGAACCCGTGAACACACCGTGAGGATACCATGTAGAGTCTAATCAGATTATACGCATGTATCATAGCCTAAATAGTTGTAATTGTAATGTATGCGCCTTCAGTTAGTTGTTTCCTTGCTATCAGATTGCTAGATTCTTTTCAAATCTTGACAGATGATTTATACATAACTTACCTAATACATTAGTAGTATTATATGCCTATTTCTATATGTGAATATGCGACAATGTGTTAAGTATGCTCTTATGTTATAGCTTGTTGTCTAATATAACAAGGTTCATCTTTCTACAGTATACTAGGGCTTATGTATATAACAGTCTTCGGTTGTTGCACCGGAGGCAGGCGCATGTTTGGAATCAGTATCTATGCCAAGGGCCTCAAGGATACATATTTGCACACATTACCGGCATTACCTATCTAATATAGTATACTTACTTAGATGATAGCATCTTTATGGAATTATGGCCTTTGTGTATATGAGAAGATGTTACCGTATTAGTGTATTCCATTCTTGTTTCAATCTTGTGTGTACAAATAAGGGTAAAAAGCTAGCATGGTGTGTATGTTTAGTATGTCGACTAAGACTCTGCATCTTTTAGATTTATTTAGTTTTTATGCACGCATACTCGGTCCATCGGATAAAGAGAAAGGGAATGTGCCAGCCTATGTAGTGAGAACTTAATGTTTTGGGGATAATTTTACACTTTTTGAGGAATTTTTTGATATTAGAGATTATGTTTAATGTTTACGACTTTTAAACAATTATATTTATAAATATACAGAGCACATGGAAAGGCAAAAGACAATGGATAATATATACAAAATCTGATTTTGCACCGCTTTTAGTGGTTTAAATTTCGATGGCTTGACAACTAGTTCTTCTAGTTTGCATTGAGTTGTTCACGGGCAATTCAATCGGATTTTGAAGATTTTATCTCATTTTCAAACAATGGGTTGAAATAGATGAACGAAGATTTAGAAGGTATTTGGCCATGTGTAGTATCCGTTTTTCAATTTTGTGATTATTATACATATAAGTAACAAATTGAGCATTACTTTTATACTTGTTTTGCATATATATATATATATATATAAGATTTAGTCATAGGGAGTTAAATTATAGACACTAGGGGTGTTTGGACACAATGGAGGAAGAGGAAGGGTAAAAATACTCATTATAGGGGAACACTATAGCCATTTGTGAGTGTCTCTTTGAGATGTAGTATAACACCGCAAAAATACAAGCCATATTTTTTTTTTTTTTAAATCACAGCGGAAGTAATACGTTATAAAATTAAAAAGGAAATAACATTAAAAGTTAAAACCAACATTGTACAAACATACAGTACTTCCTTTAGTGTTACAAAACATTTCTTAAAGTATGGCTCATCATTCTAAAACCCAAAATATCAGAGCTACGGTCAAACTTTCCCTGTACACAAAAGCTGCAACCTACCGTGCCCTCAAAACCTGAAACAGAGAGTTAGGGTGGGGAATTAGCACAAAGCTAAGTGAATGAAAATCAAGCCACAAGCAATTAAAGCAGAACCACAACAATCACAAGAACAGTTTATCTCAAATATCAAAGGACCGGCGGCTCTGCCGAGCCTACGATCAATGCTGGCCATAGCAATGATCTACCGATAGCCATCTGCTAACTGGCACAGTTAAACCCCCTCTGCTACAACAAATGCAACAGAGGATCTAAAACTGCATAACCAGAAGCAACTGACCCAGCCCAAAACCACGCTTAGCTGACCTCTGCCACAAACATCATGAGCACAATTTCATACATTGATACTCATATCTTGGACACAATTTCAATAATCATCACATAACCAATCAAACAATCATATCAGACTAAACAGTCTATCGCATGATTAATCATATAAAATCCAAGTAACCATAACAGTTACAACTAAAACCACTGGTGCATTAAAGTCCACTCACCTGTGTTCTCCAACACCACACTCAGTATTCTAATTTCACTGAGCCTTCTCGTTTCCTGAAACACATCATAACTTAGTCAGTAATTGGGATTACATTCCAATTTACAAAAACGACAACTCTCATTGGCTACAAGCAATTAAATACAGAATTAACGTCTGAATCACTACGCACGTAATGGAGTCAATACGCACGTAATGGACTCCACTTCGCACGTATTGAACTTTCAAACTTACGAAGTGGCTAATCCACTTCGCACGCAAAGGGCACTGGTACGCACGGAGTGAATCTCACTTCGTGCGACCAAAACTCATCGACTTCATCTTCTTCAATATGCACTTCGCACGCAATGGAGTCACTACGCACGTAGTGGACTCCACTTCGCACGGCCAACATCCAACATTCAAGAACTTCCTAATCAAAACTCGACATAAACAACACACACACCTCTTGCTCGAAAACCAAACGTTAACTCTCGCTTTAGAACTCGAAAACAGATTTACGGACTCAAGTTTGAGTAAGAGTGGGTTTTTGGTTCTTTCTCTCTTCTCTTATGCAGCCAACAAAATGAGAACAACATATCAAAAGCTATATATATAGATCAAGACTGAACATAATACACTACACAGTGCAAATACTGATATCTGAGATACAGAAACCTAAATAAAGCGGTCCTACTCAAGTCAAAAACATGCAATGAGGTATTATTTGGAACCCTCGTATAAAAACGAATCATATGGTACCAATATCATATAAAAATATTAAACTAATATTTTTACCTCTTACCTCGCGGTCCAATTTAAAATACCAAGTAAGCATCAAATAAATATACAAATAAATAGCAAATAATTATTAACAATCAAATATACTAATATAAACAATTAATTAACTTACCACCGCCGAAACAACCAGGCCCTAAATGCGGGTGTTACAAATCTCTCCCCCTAAAGAAGATTCCGTCCCCGGAATCTCATCGCGCTCAAATAGGCTAGGGTAGCGGTTCCTCATGTCTGCCTCGGTCTCCCATGTTAAATCTGAACCCAAAATATGCTTCCATTTAATCAAAACCATAGGAATCTCTTTCCTCCGAAGCTTCGTTGTTTTACGATCAACTATCTCAACTGGTTCTTCTATTAATCGCTTTTTCGAATCAACTTTCAGATCATGTACTGGGAGAATCTGACTTTCATCCTCAACATTACATTTACGTAAGTAACAGACATTAAAAGTATCATGAATACCCGCTAACTCTGGTGGAAGATCAAGAGTAACAGTCTGGTCGTTGACTATCTGTCTTATGCGAAACGGACCAATGTATCGTGGAGCTAGTTTCCCACGTTTCCCAAAGCGAATAACCCCTTTCCACGGAGAAACTTTCAGATAAACCAACTCACCTTCAACAAATGTAACTGGTCTGCGACGTGGATCTGCGTACATCTTTTGTCTGTCTCTGGCAACTTTCAACTTTTCCCGAGCAATAGCAACTTTCTCAGCCGTCATCTGAACAATATCGGGACCCGCAAACTGTTTCTCACCTGCCTCTAACCAACAAGTAGGAGTACGACAGCGACGACCGTATAACATCTCATAAGGTGGCATACCGATACTCGAGTGATAAGAATTATTATACGCAAATTCAATCAAAGGCAAGTGTGAATCCCAAGACCCACCATATTCTAACACACAGGCGCGTAACATATCCTCAAGTGTCTGAATAGTACGCTCACTCTGACCGTCTGTCTGAGGATGATAAGTTGTACTCAAATTAACACGCGTCCCCAATGCATGATGTAAACTCCTCCAAAAGTTAGAAACAAATCTGGGATCTCGATCAGAAACAATAGAAAGAGGAATACAGTGCCATGATACAATCTCATCGATGTACAACTAAGCTAATCTGCTGAGTGAAGCTGTCTCACTGGTGGCAAGAAAGTGAGCACTCTTTGTCAAACGGTCAACAATCACCCAAATTTTATTATGTTTCCGCTGGGTACATGGAAGTTTGGATACACAATCCATCGTGATGTGTTCCCATTTCCACTCTGGTATCTCCAACTGTTTCAAAGACCCGTAAGGTTTCTGGTGCTCTGCTTTGACCTGAGCACAAATATGACACGTTCCCACAAACTTTGCAACATCTGTCTTCATAGTAGGCCACCAATACAGCACTTTAAGATCGTTGTACATTTTCGTGCTACTAGGATGAACAGACAATCTTGACTTGTGAGCCTCTGCCAAAATCAAACCCCGAAGCTCTCCAAGCAATGGCACCCACACACGAGACTGATAAGTCTTCAATCCGCGCGAATCATTAATCAAATCATCTTTTCTCTTCAACATAATCTCTAACTTCAGATTTTCATCTTTTAAAGCTTCTAACTGAGCAGATTTAAGCCTATCCACTAAGTCAGAAACGATCTCAACTCGCATAAATCGAATACTATCACCAGCTCCCTTGCGGCTCAAAGCATCTGCTACAACATTTGCTTTCCCCGGGTGATATCGAATCTCACAATCATAATCCTTTATGAGTTCTAACCACCGTCTCTGCCGCATATTAAGTTCTTTCTGGGAAAATACATACTGCAGACTCTTATGATCAGTACAAATAACACATTTTGTACCATATAAGTAATTCCTCCACAGTTTCAACGCAAAGACTACAGCTGCAAGTTCTAAATCATGGGTTGGATAATTCTTCTCGTGTGGTTTCAATTGCCGTGAAGCATAAGCAATAACCCGATCATGCTGCATTAAAACACAACCCAAACCTGCAAAGGATGCGTCACAGTACACTACAAATTCATCAGAACCATCAGGTAGAGCAAGAATAGGAGCCTGACATAATAGTTGTTTCAACGTCTGAAAAGCTGTCTCCTGCTCATTATTCCACTTAAATGGCACATCTTTACGGGTTAACTTCGTTATAGGACTCGCAATTTTCGAAAAATCTTTAATAAATCTGCGATAATAACCCGCCAATCCCAGAAAACTTTTAATCTCAGATGATGTTTTAGGAGCACTCCAGTTCATAACTGCTTCAACTTTAGCCGGATCGACTTTAACCCCATCTTTACAGATAACATGCCCTAAAAATTGAATCTCCCGCATCCAAAACTCACATTTAGAAAATTTTGCAAAAAGATGCTACCGATTTAAAGTTTCTAAAACTTGCCTCAAATGAAGCTCGTGCTCGGACTCAGTTTTAGAATAAACCAAGATGTCATCGATAAATACAATCACGAATTTATCCAAAAACGGCCGACAGACCCGATTCATTAAATCCATAAATACAGCAGGTGCGTTAGTTAAACCGAAAGGCATAACTAAAAACTCATAATGACCATATCTGGTACGGAAAGCGGTTTTAGGAACATCAGCATCAGAAACACGTACCTGGTGATAACCCGAGCGCAGATCAATTTTAGAAAAATAAGAAGCACCCTGCAGCTGATCAAACAAATCATCAATTCTGGGTAAAGGGTATTTATTTTTAACCGTTCTCTTATTCAGTTCCCTGTAGTCAATACACATACGCAAAGTACCGTCTTTCTTTTTCACAAATAAAACCGGTGCACCCCACGGAGAAGAACTAGGACGAATAAAACCTCTGTCTAACAAATCCTGAATCTGTGTCATCATCTCACGGATTTCAGAAGGAGCTAACCTGTAAGGAGCTTTAGCCACTGGGCTCGAACCTGGAATCAAATCAATCCTATATTCTACCTCACGAACCGAAGGCAACTCAGGTAATTCATCGGGAAACACTTCCGGGTATTCCGAAACCACCCGAATATCAGAAACAATCTGTTTCTCCTTTTTAACACCAACCACATGAGCAAGGTAGGATTCACACCCTTTGGCCAGAGATTTTCTAGCCTTCATATACGAGATAATAGGAAAAGCAGGTCTAACCCTCTCCCCGCGAGCCACTACGTATGACCCATCAGGTAAAGGAAATGAAATCAGTTTTCTATGGCATTTAATAACAGCTCGGTTCTGACTCAACCAATCCATACCCATAACAGCATCAAAACCAACTATAGGCATTAACAGAAAAGAAACAGGAAAGCATGTACCATCAATTTCAATTTCAGCCCCAGACACAGCCGTTGTGACTGGAACCGTTTTACCATCAGCTATCTCTACTTCTAATGGAGCAGCAACATTTGAAGTAGGCAATTTCAACTTATCACAAAATGCCACAGAAATAAATGAACGATTGGCACCAGAATCAAATAACACACGTGCAGGTATAGAATTTATGAGAAACATACCCGTGATGACATCATCAGTAGCAGCAGCATCATCTACTGACATCCGAAATGCTCTACCCTCAGCTGACGGAGGGTTCTTCCTTTTCTGTCCTGAAGCGGACGAAGATCCCACAACCGATCCCGATACCGACCCAGTCCCCGATTTCTTACCCACACAGCACTCACCTACTCTGTGCCCCTCCTTTTGACAATTCCAACAAACACTCCTCGGAAATCTACAATTCTTCAATTCATGCCCAAACTGACCACAACGCATACATCTGGCTGTCTGTAGGGTACAAAGTCCATGATGAAAAGACTTACATTTATTACACCACGGGGCTCTCTGAGTAGACCCACCAGATGTAAGCCTACGATTCTGACTGCTCTGACTCTGACCCTGTCCTTGACGTTGACTTCCCTGACCTCCTTGAGTTCCCTGCCGATGTTGGGTATTAAAATAATCAAACCGGGATTTCTGTTGAGAAATTCTATCTTTATTCAACTTCTCTTTGGCTTGAGCATCACCCTCGGCTGACTTAGCTAGGGTAAAAGCTTGAGATAAAGTGCTAGCCCACCTGGTAGCACTCCTGTAATCTGGATGCAAAGCTCTCACAAAATGCTGAACTCTTGAAGCTTCGTCCGGAACCCACTGCTGTGCAAATCATAACTTCTTATTGAATTGCCTAATCAATTCATCCACAGACATATTATCGGTCATCTGCAAATCTATGAACTCCTTCTTGATTCGTTCCATCTCAAAAGATCCACAGTATTGCTCACAAACCTTTCCCTCAAATTTCTCCCAAGTAATACTACTCATCTGCTGCTTTGTAAAATGACCTGTAATCGAATCCCACCATACCATGACATCTCCTTTGAGTCTTTGAGTAGCATATAATACTCGCACTTTCTCCTCGCATTCCGCAGTATCCAAGGCCTTGGTCATCTCCCTCAACCAATTCAAAGTTTTATTGGGGTCCGTACTACCGCTATACTCTGAAGGTCTATAATCCATGAATTGCTTATATTTATTATGTTGACCAAATCCTGGGTAGGGGTAAGCTCCTGGTGCTGTAAATTGATAGATAATCGGCTGTTGTGTACCCTGTGAAGCAACAGTAGAATATGGAACAGAAAATGGTACTGAAAGTGGTGGTGTTGTTGACACTGTAGCAACAGCTGCTGTTGGAATCGGTGTTTGAGAATTCTGTATCAACCTCTGCTGCTCAAAGTTGTGAACTTTTTCTCAAAGCTCCTGTAGTTCACTTTCAAGTTGAAATATATAATCATTCTGAGTTGTATCTATTTCTCTACCCGAGGTGTTGACTATTACTGGATTCTCTAAAACTGGAGTTGTAGAAGTTCCAGCCTGAGCAAGGGTCACAGGAATCTCGGTTGGGATCTCTTGACTTGCCATATCTATTACAATCACATCACCTCCAAACTTATTAGACAACCGTTAGTACACACACACAACAAATCCAAACACTCTAATTCCCCCACAGGAAAGCTTTGACCAACCTCGAGCCAAGATTTGGGAATTGAACACTCTAAACGTGCTCGCATGCTAAACCAGGGCTCTGATACCAAATTGTAACACCGCAAAAATACAAGCCATATTTTTTTATTTTTTTTTAAATCACAGCGGAAGTAATACGTTATAAAACTAAAAAGGAAATAACATTAAAAGTTAAAACCAACATTGTACAAACATACAGTACTTCCTTTAGTGTTACAAAACATTTCTTAAAGTATGGCTCATCATTCTAAAACCCAAAATATCAGAGCTACGGTCAAACTTTCCCTGTACACAAAAGCTGCAACCTACCGTGCCCTCAAAACCTGAAACAGAGAGTTAGGGTGGGGAATTAGCACAAAGCTAAGTGAATGAAAATCAAGCCACAAGCAATTAAAGCAGAACCACAACAATCACAAGAACAGTTTATCTCAAATATCAAAGGACCGGCGGCTCTGCCGAGCCTACGATCAATGCTGGCCATAGCAATGATCTACCGATAGCCATCTGCTAACTGGCACAGTTAAACCCCCTCTGCTACAACAAATGCAACAGAGGATCTAAAACTGCATAACCAGAAGCAACTGACCCAGCCCAAAACCACGCTTAGCTGACCTCTGCCACAAACATCATGAGCACAATTTCATACATTGATACTCATATCTTGGACACAATTTCAATAATCATCACATAACCAATCAAACAATCATATCAGACTAAACAGTCTATCGCATGATTAATCATATAAAATCCAAGTAACCATAACAGTTACAACTAAAACCACTGGTGCATTAAAGTCCACTCACCTGTGTTCTCCAACACCACACTCAGTATTCTAATTTCACTGAGCCTTCTCGTTTCCTGAAACACATCATAACTTAGTCAGTAATTGGGATTACATTCCAATTTACAAAAACGACAACTCTCATTGGCTACAAGCAATTAAATACAGAATTAACGTCTGAATCACTACGCACGTAATGGAGTCAATACGCACGTAATGGACTCCACTTCGCACGTATTGAACTTTCAAACTTACGAAGTGGCTAATCCACTTCGCACGCAAAGGGCACTGGTACGCACGGAGTGAATCTCACTTCGTGCGACCAAAACTCATCGACTTCATCTTCTTCAATATGCACTTCGCACGCAATGGAGTCACTACGCACGTAGTGGACTCCACTTCGCACGGCCAACATCCAACATTCAAGAACTTCCTAATCAAAACTCGACATAAACAACACACACACCTCTTGCTCGAAAACCAAACGTTAACTCTCGCTTTAGAACTCGAAAACAGATTTACGGACTCAAGTTTGAGTAAGAGTGGGTTTTTGGTTCTTTCTCTCTTCTCTTATGCAGCCAACAAAATGAGAACAACATATCAAAAGCTATATATATAGATCAAGACTGAACATAATACACTACACAGTGCAAATACTGATATCTGAGATACAGAAACCTAAATAAAGCGGTCCTACTCAAGTCAAAAACATGCAATGAGGTATTATTTGGAACCCTCGTATAAAAACGAATCATATGGTACCAATATCATATAAAAATATTAAACTAATATTTTTACCTCTTACCTCGCGGTCCAATTTAAAATACCAAGTAAGCATCAAATAAATATACAAATAAATAGCAAATAATTATTAACAATCAAATATACTAATATAAACAATTAATTAACTTACCACCGCCGAAACAACCAGGCCCTAAATGCGGGTGTTACATGTAGTGTGTTTAACTACTATTGTGGATAAGAAGAGTTGATTCTTTGACATTTTTGCACTAGACTGATGGGAAATTATCAGGTAATGATTCCCTACTCGTAATAAGAATCAAGGACTCATTTAGTTAAGATTAAACCGAGTTTCTGATTGTTTTGGTTGTTGTTTGAAAAGGAAGTAACAATCGAGGACTTAATCTGGCGTAAATCACTCAATACTTGATATTATTTACTTAATTAAATATATATTGTTGACAGAGCAGAGAGAAAATCTGCTATGTCAGCACATAAATGTCAGGTCATTGCTGACCTGTAAATGTGACATGGCATACTAAACTGACGTGAAGCTGCCCTAAATAATCTGCTTAAAAAACTGCTTTAAATCTGCTTTAAAACTGTTATGAAACTGCTGTATAATGGGGCTTCAAAAACTGCTCAAATAAATTACGGATACACTTTGAAAAAGTCAAAAAAAAAAGCACATAAATTTGCATCACAGAGAACTCGTAAAAACTGGTGGAACTTGAAACTACATGTCTAAATCTTCACTTTTGATCAGTTTACACCCCTTCTCTTCTTCTTTGCTCATGATTTCTGTGAAAACACATCGATGCCATTGAAATAGAAGTCTATCTACGACACATACAAGCATCATTAGGCATGTGTATGATCAAATCAGAATATATCCACCAACAAGGTAAGTTTTCGTATAGAATTTAAACAACTCATTTATGTCATCGATAGTTCCTTCGTTAAATAGTCCTGTGATTTTCACACACGAATACACAGAGGTTCAAGGTATATGTTTATATTATAGACTATCAAGAGTGTTTAGGGAGTCTATCCATCCTCACAAGCATCACCAGCATCAATGGCAGGGTAAGAAAAAAGTGGTCTTTCCTGTGAGAGCAGAAACACAAAAATGTTGATGTTTCATGAAGACAACCTACAAAGCTAAAAAGAAGGAAGAAAAAGTTGATACTCTTCAGAAAAAGAGTACCGGCATAACCAAAAGTTACACGTGAAGCTCGGTTCATAAGTGTGGTGTTTAGCTATGTCATTCATTAATCTGCACTAATCTTGCAAGTTGTCTTATTACATTATCTATTCATCTCCTTTTTCAATTTTTAAAAACAACTTTTTAAGATCACATTAAATGTCGTTACTACTATCTATTATGACTAATTAAATAGAACACATTTTTCTTTATATAATAAAAAAACTATGATTAAAAATTGAATAAACCAACACAAGTTCACAAGGTCTTACATTAACTAGAAACTGATGCTTGTAACTCTTGATGTTCTAAAGACTGGATTAAGAAAGTAACCTTCTAATTCTAAGCTCATGATGGAAGACTGAAGTATAATAATAATAACAGTATGAGACACAGATACCTTTGGATGTAAGTATAACCTGTCGCCTAACTCACCCCACCTCCACATTAGCTGCAATTAGTCCATTGCTCCACTTCCTATTAGTCCATTACAAATTCTTGAACTCAATAATATATCCCCAAAATATCAATCACTCAATCATCAAGTTTGAACAAATTAATAATTTATAAAACTTATATTCTCTTCTTTTTTATCAAGGAGATATTGTGGCTAAACATACACGAAAAACAAATTATTAGGAAACAATAAACATAAACCCACATGCTTACTTTTACATTCGCCTTTGAGTTATCCTGAATGTTTTAATATAAGGGTTACTCTTTCCTTTATGAAAATTATAAAAAGATAACAACTCATTTGATTTCATTAGCTGTCTAAAGATACTGGAGTTATTATAAGTAAAAAATTGAAACTCACCGTTATCGACATGAAGCCCAACCAGCATGGGCATCAAACTGTGAGAGAATGGCCTGATAAGTGATCATCATGAAAGCATAGTCAATAAACTAATTTCAAACAATAAGAAAACACTTATATGACTAAAACACCATTTCAGGAAACAGATTTAAGGCAACAATTCTGATATTCTTCTAGGTACAAAGACATCACTTCAGTGAACAACTATTTATTTATGGGTTTAGAGCAACTATAACTAAATAACTAAATAACAAAAGAATAAACGCCATCAAGAAACAAATACCACACACCAATCCCAAGCCACTTACCAAAATAGTTTTTTCAACACAACTTAACACCACACCAAAGCTGAAGTATCGCATATCCAGTTGTTTGGCAACCATAAGGAGCAGTAACACAACTATAACAATTGTTTTAAAAAATAGATTTATAGAAATTTATAAAATAAAGAATCAGCAGCGGGTTACAAACAACTAACATAACACCCAGAAACTTCACAAAAGTTAATAACAAACAAAATCACCTATATATCCTAAATATGTAAGAAAATACGATTAGACAAGTGCTATATGTCCTAGATCTTCTACAAAGAACTACATGCAAGAAAGTAAAGCAAGCAATACCACTTATGCAAAGCTGGATCTGTGGAAATAAGAAACAATTTGGCGAAAATAACCTATGCACTGAAGAGAATTGGGCGGTATGAGCAGTGGTGAAAGTCGTCGATGGCCTACGGTCGGCGGTGAGGAGAGGGTTTACGAATCTAGGGTTTTTGACTGGCGACCAACGGACCCATGGTAGAGGCTGACTTCGATGTTAAACGGAGGCACATGGTTGACTCATACGACAGTCGATTGTGGTGTGACGGAGAGTCGGTTTAGGGTGCGACGTAGAGTATGCGGTAGTGGTGCAACTTCGATGGTTGATAGGACAGTCGACTGTGGTGTGAGTGTGTGTCATCGATGGTGGTGGTCTAGAAAGGGGGTGGAAAAGGAACCGGCGGTATGCTCAGTCGATTGTGGCGGTCGGCGATGAATAGGGGGAGCGTGTCTGAAGAGAGATCCGTCGATATGTACGTTGAGGGTCGATATACAACGGCTGTAGAATAGGGCGGCTAGGGTTTTATGAGACGTGATTTTGATACAAGAGTGAAGATGTAAGGATTTTAGGGTTTATTTAAAAGTGAGGAGATAGGAAAAACTAGAAGTGATTAGTTATTAATAATATGGGTTTAGTTATAATATGGGCTTGGTGAAAGATTATTAAGTACATAAATTTTATTATATATCTTCATATTATATTATTTATAATTTATAACATAATAGTGTAATCTTATAATAATCAATTTTACAAATAAGATAATCTTATAATATAGATCATATTATAATAATTAATTATTAATTTAATATTTTATTAACTAACTAGATTAGATCTCATGTGATATTTGGACTATTTTAAAAAATAAAACATAGTGAACAATAATAAAAGTATAAATAACTATAAGACACGAAACATAAAAATGTAAAAGATAATAAATTATACTAATTTAAAAAATAAGATGTTCAAACATTAAATAAATGTTTATATACTACAAGGTTTTCAAATCAATCAAAATGATTATGAGACACTCAACAAAAATTAAAATGACGAATCAAATTGTTATAATACTTCTGTAGCCTAAATTGTATATATATGTGGTAGAATATATTCTATTATAATATTTTGAACGTATTAGTTATACTTTACTTATTAACAGGGGTGGTCTAATTAAGTTGATTGTGTATAATATTCTGAATATAAGTCCAATTATGTTTGTCATCACAATTAGAGATAGATCAATAATATTTGCATCTCGGGTTAAACTTATTCAGCAGAATTCAAGTAAGCTATAATTTGATTTTTTTTAATGTTGTATACATTTGCAACGCCATAAGATAATACATTACAATTGCATTTATCAATTTTTTCAGTTAACATTTTGATTGCAACGGAGTTAACCGAGATCATTTTTGAACCAAGGATGTTGGAGGCGGCCAAAGTAGAGTATATTATGTTATGTTAGTTTACTTTTATGTATTTGGATAAAGAACTTGGATTTTATGTTCTTTACGTACCATTCTGTGATATGTAAAGTGTAAACTTAAATTTTTTTTTATGCTTGGCAACATTATTTAAGCTTAATAACCTTTTTACTCATCTTTTAAATCTAAAAAATAGGTACGACAAACTTACACACGTACATGCATATGTATTAGCAAAATTGACACACACACATACATATATATATATATATGTATATATATAACTGACCCGGCCAACGGACGGGTATAGCACTAGTTTATAAGGGTTGATTAAATGCGTGTTAAGAATCCATTATAACAAAAATGGGTGGAAATGATTAAGTATTGAGTGAGTTTGGATTATTGAAATACAAATGTTTTAACTGAATTATGAATGTTCTTGGATTCTTAGAAATTGAAAACCAAGTAGGTTGCGTTTATAATCGAAAACCTTAAATTAGGTTCAAATCATCACGGAGTTGAGTCTCTACGCGAGATTTCTCAGTCGCAAATTGCAAATCAGATCGTAAACACTAAATCAAAAACCAAGTATGGACATAATCGTAAATAAGAATCGAATAGTAGGTGGAAAAAATGAGTCGTATGAATCATGAACTTCATTGGAATCGTAAATCATGTGTTGTAGGAATCGAAAATCTTGTGACCTTTAACAGAAATAGAAACACCCATTTTTAAGCTGGAATCGTAAACCTTGTAACTTTTGAATCATAAATCACATAGATGGGAATCGTAAATGATTCTCGGTACCAATCATAAACTAGAATCGCAAAACCTAGAACGTGCTTGAATCGTAAATTGTTAACCTAGACTAAATGGATTGTAAAATAGCAATCCTAAACCGGCTTGTGATGCCATAGCAAATCTTGAATCGAAAACCAACTCTTAAATCAGAATCGTAAACTGGTATTTTGTATTATTCAAATCGAAAATCAAACCTTGAAGGACATTCGCCAATCCTAACCATGATGTAGAATCGTAAACCAGTAATCGTAAAACTAAAGTGTGAGTAAGAATCGTAAAGTGAGGAAGAGTGAGCATCGGAAACTCTGATTAGTCTGTAATCATGTGGAGATCTTATTTATAGGTGTTTGCTAGTAACTGCGTGATCCATGATATTCACTAGTAAGCTATTGATTAACTTTAAGCTGCAATTAGGTGAGTTTACATTAACTTACTTGTTATATTGTGATATGTACTCGTAGTGTATGTGATAGTGTTGACAATGAGTTTGTATGTAAATTGTTGATAGCTGAGTTGTTACTTACTGCGATTGATCTGTGAATTGTGTGGACCAACCAAACATGTGTAACTAGTTGGGAGAGGATTACATCATATAAAGTTGGGACTTATGATGTGTCATAGCTGGTGAGGCCCGAGTTTAGGCATCAACAGGTGGGATGCGAGATGCGGCAATAAGGGTAGGGCCCAGCTAGAGTATATGTATTGTTTGCGTGTGTGTTATTCACTATAAAGTATAAATAATGTTGTTGACTCACTAAGTTTTATGTTTACTCGTTGTTATTTATGTAGTTTTACTCTGATATTGGGATGTTTGTATTTATGAGTTTTGATGGTTGAATTATATTGTTTTAGTAATGGTTATTGTTTAAAACAAATTCGGGACGTCACACCATGTACAAAGCTTCCATCAAATACAGTTGATGCTTTGGCTGGATGTTACATGTGATGTCACATGTACCAAGTGTTTTTACAAGTTTACAGGCTCTTTATAGGGAACCAAACTTGTCAAACTCAATTGAACATTTTTATTTTTTGTTAATTATCAAACATATACAAGGTTAATGGAAATTAATGGGTCGATCCAACAACTGATTCTTAAATATGTCTACATGTATGATACAAAAGAAATACAAGCAAAACTACATCTAAAAATCAAATTTCATGAACCACGATTCCAGAGTGAATCCAACTAATTATATATCTTAAAAATAACTAAACAAGGATAAAATATTTACCTCAAATTGTTAGTGGCTTTGTATAGACAAGTGACCAAAATGATCTCTTCTATCAGCTCATAAACACCAAAACTTTCTATAATGAGTTCTATCAGCTCATAAACACCAAAACTTTCTATAATGAGTGCTAGCCAAGAACAACCAAATAATCTCCATTCACGTAATTTGTTTCTCCTTCTTGATTTGGTTAGTTCAATCTCGATTCCGGTTAGTTCAATTTCAACAATTGGCTTCATGGCCGATCCATCGATCGGTTTTTGTTTATATTTATATATAAATGAAACAAGAAATTACAAAACAATAGAGCATGTGTGAATTCTAGTAAATCAACCTGCATGATACGAGAGGTTGGAAAATGTTTATATAAAGAGAAGATTACAAAGATTTATTAGATGATTTAGTGTATTATTAGCCATATTAATTGTAATTATTCTGTCATTTATTTTGTACCAATTATCTCCTTGATTGTAGGAGTAATCTTTGTAATCTTCTCTTTATATAAACATTTTCCAACCTCTCGTATCATGCAGGTTGATTTACTAGAATTCACATGGTATCAGAGCTTATGGTGGGAGGCGGCTGGGATATGGTTCCATCAAGATGACCTGACAGTTTTTGATAGGCAAAAAGTAGGCTCATATGATTTTTCCAAAGCAAATAATTAGTAGATGATAACTTAATAGTTATCATATGGAGAATGGTATTCATAGAGAGAGAACCATCTGAAGAAAGAGAAGACGACATGGTATCAGCCAGCCTTCCTTTTCATTCCTCTTTTTTCTTTTAATATGTGAATTCTAGTAAATCAACCTGCATGATACGAGAGGTTGGAAAATGTTTATATAAAGAGAAGATTACAAAGATTACTCCTACAATCAAGGAGATAATTGGTACAAAATAAATGACAGAATAATTACAATTAATATGGCTAATAATACACTAAATCATCTAATAGCATGGATGGTATAGTCACTTGATATTACATATAATTCTTTTGAACAGGTTTACCAACCAAACACAATTAAAAACAAAATTTATAAATTTTATCTTCTCTCAAAATATATTATAAACAAATAAGTTGTTAAAGTTAATTACCATTGTCATTAACTTATATAATTATTACATTAATTAAGATCAACAACCATGTGAGATTCTTTGATGGGATTGGCTATATAAAACACCTTCAATTTACTAAAAAATAAATTTCATAATTAAATTTATTCACCTTTCATATAACAACTATTGTTTTAGATATGATAATTAATACACCTATACTTTCTAAATTCTTTATTCTATAATTAAATTTCAATGTAACAAAATTTTTAAGATAATTAAATAACCTTTTTGCAACAAGTTTTTTCAAGCACAATTAAATGCATAAATGATTAACATAAATGCAAAAATATAATCAACAATATCAACAATATTAAAATTATAAAAAAAACTGTATTTAAGCATACTTTGCTATATTTATAAAAGGTGTTTTCGGATTACTAGTTTTCAATTGTCTATAAAATTTCAGACGTGACATACATGGATTACCCTCCAGTTGCAAATGGGGCTATGAGGCAGATCCAATAAGCCGAAATGGTAGGCTTTGGGTAATCTCATTCTAGTTTTATCATTTGGTCACTTAACGAATATCATAGACATTTAAAATCATAATAGTTTAATGGTATTGAATTTGTTCCGGACCTTATCAAAGGGAAAATAAAGTTATCTCACCGTGGGTGGTTAAATATTGGAGGATTATTCCAAACCTATTGGCAATCACCCCCGTTATAAGCATACCCATCCAATGTTTAGTGATTCAAGTCATTTATTGATTCGCTCTGTTAAAACTCTAGCATAATCATCATACTAACTCAATAATTCATCTTGTAGAAGTTAGAGCCATCAATCTTCGCCATAACTGAGACAAACAATTATTACTCGAAATCCACGATTTCTATCACTCTTGACATCCTGTATATATATATATATATATATATATGGTGTAATGGCAAAATATAACTAGAATTTCTTTCATTAGTAGATGATTACATGATTGAGGCATCTGCTTTAAGACCTAAATTATCAAAAAAGTAAAATTTTCTAAAATAAATATTATAATTACATTTTATTAGTTTAAAATCTTATTAGAGATTTGTTAAATAAAAAGCTATTTTATTTTTTTAACTACATAACAATAGATTAAACGGTTGTGGTTGTCAAGTCACACGACGGCGACGGTTGTCATGTGTATGACAGAGCGGTGGTTGTCAAGTAGTACATCGATGGCGGAGATTATATTTGTTTTAGGTGGGTTAAATTTGTAATTAAAATTATTTGTTATACTTTATAGTTATAAGACTAATTACAAAAATGAAATATCCTTCTACTTTGTCTTCCTACTTCATCCTCATACTCACTACAACATAACATATGTACTCCACTAATTCTCTTTCTTCATCTAATCTGTTGATTTTAACACTTGTGATAATCTTATAAGTAGGAGGATAATTTAGGAGGATATATCATCTCTCGACTAATTATGGTAAAACCGTAATAGTATCTTTGCTTTAATAGATTTAGGTATTTTTAAGAGTGTTTATTTAGCAATATTTGTATATAATTATAATTTTAAGGCTAATTATGGTAATAATATCATTGATTTAATATTTAGGTTTAGTGTCAAGAGTGTTAATTTAACAAAACCCTTCATTAATCTCTTAAGAGGTTGTTATGTTTTAATAATTACAATTTTAATATGAGAATTCATTCTTAAGTCTTAACTATTGCATTTTATATCAATTTTCTTATCTAAATTTATTTCCAATTATATACAATTCAATCATGATATCTCAAGAAATTGGAAACAACCAAAAAGAACAATGCCTAAAATATTCGTGCCGCAATTTAGATTTCTTTAATTAGTTAATTACGTTCTAGAACCTTAACCTTTAATTAGATTTTGACTTTGACTAGTCAACACAAAATTCCCCCTTCGGTCTCCCAGGACGACGGCCTTTCCTCCGCCGTGAAACTTCCGATGGTCTCCTAAAATTCCAAAAACACCCCTCACTTAATGCCCATAACCTCCACCGAATCACTCAACAAACCCATACCTCACCTCCTAAAATCGTAATTTCCGAACCCCATATATTCCGGTGTCGGCCACCAAGAACACGTTTCCAATCGTATATAATTCCTTTAAGTACATTGCAGTACTTTGCGTTGGAATTATTGGGTCTAATGGAGTCAGAGAAAAAATTCCAAGAAATTGATGGATCAAAAGGATCAGATGAAGCTGAAAACCAGCTGAAGAATAAGAAGATGAAGAAGAAGAAGAAGATCAAGAGAAGCAGATCACTGATCGTGAAGAAATTGAGCTGTTTTAGACCATCGGACTATGGCTACCCGACGATCGATGAAGTTGACGGAAATGGTAACGTCGATATGACTTCGGCTTCCACCGGCAAAAAGCACTCTCCGTCTCACCTCGTAGTTATGGTTAATGGTTTGATTGGCAGGTTTGTGTCTGTGTATTTGTGTTTTAAATACTCTTTGATTATTTACTCAAATTTGAAAGCTTTGCTTCTGAGTAACGGAGATATAAACTGTGAGGATCTGCCGTTTCTCCGTTAATCAAACAAAACCCTCATCAACGAACTTACATTAATCTGAATTTCATTAGCACATTTCGGAAATAGAAGTAACATCCGTAAACACTGTGGCGATAATCTTGTGATTAGTTCATATGATCATGTAGTTCATTTGTAAATCTGACCTAGATGATGATTTTGACTTTGTGCTTCGTGCTTATAATTTTACTGTTGATGATGAGGAGTAGATAATTAGGATCATAAAGTATATGTTCACTATGATAATTAGGTTATCAATGAAACAGCCTTTCAACTCTTCAGCATCATAGAAGATATGCTGCTGATTAGCTAAATAGGTGCCAACAGATTCTTTATTGAACAAGGAGCTGCAATAGATCAAAATGTGTTGTCAATTGCGACTGGAGAAAATCGAAAATTAAACTAGGATATAGCAGAAAAGGGATGTATGATGAATTAGTTGATAAAAATTTTTGCTACTGATAACTGGAGATATGTATAATGTCCATCCAATATGCATAATGATTAATGGTGTGCCTTTTTTTACATTCTTGCAGTGCTCATAACTGGAGATATGCTGCAAAACAGTTCTTGAAGAACTATCCTGAGGATCTTATTGTTCACTGTAAAATTCTCTGCTAGTGCTCCTTATTTACAGTTTCCTATAATCATTCGTGGTTTAACCGAGTGCCATGGAAAATGTGCACGAAGAATTTCTTCAACTATGCATGCTAAAGAAATCTTAACCACTTTAAGCGTGAAAGAAAACAAGAGACGTTAGTTAATCTAGTTTACACCCGTCTCTATTCTTCTCAAAACAATTTTTTAAATAACATTTAGGTTATAAAGTTGAGCTACTCGTTTTCAAGGTGTTTAAACACTATATGGTTTGGATGAATGTGCTATGTACAGGCAGTGAACGCAACTCTTCATTGTTGACATTTAATGGTGTTGATGTGATGGGAAACAGATTAGCAAAAGAGGTCCGTCATATAATTCTTTTCACTACCCTTTTCTTATATTGTTATTAAATTTATACGTGCTGTTACAATCTTGAAAATTGAAACTGTGCATGGTAATATGGTATCCTTCGTCGGGTTTGCATAAAAGATTAAAAGATACTCAAATTTTAAACAAGTTGTGTTTTTTTGCAGGTGATATATGTTATAAAACGTCATCCTAATCTTGAGAAGATATCTTTTATAGGTCACTCACTTGGTGGCCTAATAGCGAGATATGCTATTGCTAAGCTTTATACACGAGATTTAACAAAACTAGAAGCATCTAATAACCAATGCTCAGAGGGTATGTTTAGTGAGAGAATTGCTGGATTAGTGCCTATTAACTTCATAACTGTTGCCACTCCACATCTTGGTACCGGAGGACATCGACAAGTGAGTTCAAAAATTCTTATCTTGTTTGGTCATAATATCAGTTTATAACACTTGCCCTTTGTTCTATATCCCAGGTGCCAATCTTTGGCGGATCTAATACACTTGAGAAAGTTGCTCACCAAATATCATGGGTTCTTGGAAGAACAGGGAGACACTTATTTTTGAATGATAAAGCTCACGGTCAGCCCCCTTTACTGATTCAGATGGTCAATGATTGTGAAGACTTGAAGTTTTTGTGAGTTTTCACTGTTAACTTTTATGTGAATTATTTGGTGTTGTCGGTTCAACTAAAACTAACTTTTCGATTACATTTGTTTCTTGTTATATGCAGTTCTGCATTGCAGTCCTTTAGGCGTCATGCTGTCTATGCAAATGCCCATTTTGATCGTATCCTACTTCTACCACAATTCCTGTAACCTTTGTGTTATTTCACATATGAACAATTTTGGGTCTTATAATTGTGGCATGCCCAATAAATCTTTCATATATGAATTTGTTTATCTTAACTCAAAACCCTAAAGATATCGTGGGATGGAGCACATCATCGATTCGTCGCAGAAACGAGCTGCCCCAGGTATATATTATGACAATTATGCTTTATCCTAAGTTAATTATGACAATTATGCTTTATCCTAAGTTTAATTATGGCAATTATGCTTTATGGGTGTCTATACAACTATACAAGTACCCTCATGGTCTTACACTCTTACTATTTTATTTGGTTTCAGCGTAAAAATCTTGTTAGAAGTGGTAAATATCCCCATATTTTTAAGGGAAACCAAGACAAAACAATAACCGTAAAACAAGAAATCTCTAGCGAATTGCAAGTCAATAGCTTCAAGACCGCCAGCGCCTCAATGGAAGGTGGTTATCAATTATCATTTCTTGTTTACATAGAAATATAGAATCTTTTGATCCATTTACTGTTCCACTTGCATTCACTGGTACTATCATTCAGTAATTCTGATTTATGTTCACTTATTTGCAACTGCAGAAGCAATGATTAGAGGGTTGAATAAAATAAATTGGGAAAGAATTGATGTTAGCTTTAAAGGAAGTAAGCAAAGATACTTTGCCCACAACACCATCCAGGCAAGCACGATAACCCGTAGTAAATATAGAGAAATGTTCAATATAGTCCATAATTATTTCATAGTCCTGAGGGATTAATCTTAGCATTTGGATCAGCCCGATCAATGGTCTAGATTGAATTATAAAATTTTGGACGGAGTGGCATTTTCGTAATTATCATGTGATGCTTTTACAGTCACGTGTGGTTGTATTCTGAATCACATGTGATTGAATATTAAAATTTCAGAACTATATTTTTTATATAGACTTTATTGAACACAACTCAAGTTGGGTATCATGTCAAAACAGGTAGTTTTTTATTTACATGACTGAATATTTGTATTGATATATATTGTCATAGGTAAACACTCCTTGGATGAATTCTGATGGTGCTGATGTTATACAACATCTAGTTGACAATTTTCAGCTGTAGCCTTTAACGCATATGTGACGCTGAAGAGGTAGTTTATTTTACTCACGGCTCGTGTTGTTTTAAGAATAGAAATGATGACCAAATTCGTATATCAGATTACGCGGCTCATGTATATAATAATAGTTGCAGCCAATTTTGTATCTTTTCATTGTTGTAACATTTTTTTATTATAGTCAACAATTTTGTTTCATTCATGGTCAATGATTCAAATCAACTTTCTCAAATATCAAATTTATTTAGAACATAAGGTTTTAATTTTCTGGTATTTGAGTTTACATTTGTTTCTTTATCTTTATATAGACTTGGAAATTGGAATAGGAACAAATTTTTGTCTATTATTTTCTGTTTTCAATTATTGTTGGGAGCAGATAGCAGTGTTTGTGTGGGGGTATGAATCAGGTTTCAACAGCTATACTCTATTTCATAAGGAGAATAGGTATGGACCAGAATAAATAGATTACAAAAGAATGAGAGGGTATAATAATATAAACTAAGGTGGTGTTATACTTAAATATCACTTAAAATATTAAATACTAAAGTTATATAAACATTCCCCTCGTGTAGGAAATGGGCGAGTGCAAAAATGTCCAAGTTACGTGTTGTTACCTGTAGATATGATTTGTTGTATATTTATTTAAAAAATATTCATACATTAGAAGAGAGACAGAATAAATTACTGATTATGAGTTAAAACTTTTGAATTTAAAAAAAAAAAAAAAAATACAAGCAATAGCATAATAATTGGGTGAGTGGGTGACGCACCCGCTTGCAATAAAGGTCTGATCTTGTACCCTATCTCTTAAAAGAAAGTACAATAATTAATCTGAATAAGTACGATGTGTATGTTAAATATTTATCATACGTAGGTAGGATTAATGTTTATAAAAATATATCATTAAGTCTTGAGGTTGTTAAGAAAATATGAATTTATAACTTGTAATACTTGTTGATGATCAAAACTGATTCATTCAGGAAATACATGTTAAAAGTTAGTAAAATAATATTTTTTTTAGATAGATCAATATCATAAGTGAAATAACATCGCCTGTTACGTTTGCTTGTGAACTCATTGGTCTTGATTAGACATCGGAAAATGTAATTAATTTTTAAAAGTTAACAGTTATTAGGTACCATTTCTAAAGAGAGAACGTCAAAAAAAAAAAAAAAAAAAAAAAAAAAAAATAGGTAGATACATCATTTTAGTATATAACTAAAAGTAAAATATGGTTTAATTTTTGAAACTATTTTAAGCTTTGATTAGCTTTTAATTAATTTTATAAAAACATTTTAGCCTTCTTAAAAGTATAATTGATTTGGTGTTTTAACCCCTTTTTATTTTTTATCATGGTTCTTTTTTCTGGTCAAATTAGTTATTTCTATATATTTTCATACTTTATTAGTATTATATTAGTAGTATAAAAAATAATAATATTATCATCGGCTAATCACCAACAATAACATCCATTTGATTGAACCCGAATCTTCACCACTGGTCAAAACTAATAGAACTAGCTGCAAAGTCAAATCTTCGTAATCAATCAGATCACCTTCAAATATAGTATTTGTCCACCTTCAAACCTCCAAATCGAACCTAATCAAACCATCTTTAATAGCGAAGATTCTTACCACACAAATCGCTCCACTTTTATACCCCTAGATGAAACCTAAATGAACAATCATATCTAATGTAATTGAACACACTGACATAGAGGGTTCAACACACTCAAACCATCATCATATTTACAAAAGATATACCGAAACCCCAAAAATGAAAACCCTACGTCGAAATGTAATCAAAGAGAGAGAGATCAAACAAGAAGGTATGTTGTGGTGGTGATTTGCAAGCGATGGTAACATGTAGCGTTGGCCGATGGCTGTCAGATAGAGATACAGACAATGATATATATATATATATATATATATATAAAATGGATCAATAAAGAATCATGTGTTAAATAAAGAACCTAAAGAACCAATCTGGACCATTGGATCATCAAAATCAATGGATGAGATTGACCGATGGCAAAACTGTAATTATCATGTATTAGTTTAGGAAGAAAAGGGTAAACAAGGAAAATCCCCCTCCCCCAACAACCTCGATTTAAAAAAAAAAAACCCAAAAACTTTAAATTGTCATAACATTTTAAGTTTTGTGAATTTGAACAAAAAAATTATACCAATCTTTTAGTTTTTTAATCCTCTTTCAAACAAGATCCCTCTTCCCATATTTTTCTAAATTTTTTTAACATGAAAATTTTGTTTGCATTTGGACAGCATGTACGTTTACGTTTTTTGCATTTTGCATTTACGTTTGATTGAACACAGCTCAAAATGCAAACTACGGATTTTGCATTTACGTTTGAATGAACCAAGCATCTAGGAATTTTGCATTTTGGGTTTGAATAAACCCAACTCAAAATGCAAAATTTGCATTTCAAAAAAAAAAAAAGTTTATAAAATATATCAAGCCCGGTCTTGTTTGAAAGAGAACGAAAAACTGAATCTAACGGTATAATTTTTTTGTTAAAATTCTTAAAAACGAACGAGTTATGATCATTTAAAGTAATTGGGGGTTTTTTTTTAATTTGGGGTTGGAGGACGCTGGAAGGCAACGGGATTTTTTTTCTTCCTTTTTTACCCCTAAACAATGTGCCACATGTCATCACCAGGGATGTTCTTTAGGTTCTATGTTTAAAGAAGGTTCTTTGTTTAACCACACCCTATATATATATATATATATATATATATATATATATATATATATATATATATATATATAGGGTTAGGATCAATAGAAACCCCCCTTAAACAAAAACCCCAAAGTCTCAATTTCAGTCACTCATCTAAAAGGACAAAATAGGAAAATGAAATCCAAGGCTTAAAGTCACGCATCAGCTTCCAGCCATTCTAAACCTATTATTTAAATTTTTTTACCCCTCAAATCTTTAAATTACCATAACTATTTCAATTTTTTGAATTTGAGCAAAAAAAAATTATACCAATTTACTAATTTTTAATCCTCTTTCAAACGAGACTACTCTTCCTATATTTCTGAATTATTTTTTTTACGAAAATGACGAAAATGATAAATTTGTCATTTTCATCATTTTCGTGTCCCCTTATATATCACTTAAACAGCAGGTCCCGAAAATGATAAAAATGACGAAATTTATCATTTTCGTCACCTGCTGTGATGTTACGTGATATACAAGGGCACAAAAATGATGAAAATGATGAAATTTATCATTTTTGGCTGCCCCTTATATATCACGTAACAGCAGGTGACGAAAATGATAAATTTTCGTCATTTTCATCATTTTCGTGTCCCCTTATATATCACTTAAACAGCAGGTCCCGAAAATGATGAAAAATGATGAAATTTATCATTTTCGTGCCCTTTATATATCATTTAACAGCAGATGACGAAAATAATAAATTTCGTAATTTTCATCATTTTCATGTCCCCCCTTATATATCACTTAAACAGCAGGTCCCGAACATGATGAAAATGACGAAATTTATCATTTTCGTGCCCCTTGCATATCTTCTAACAGCAGGTGACGAAAATGATAAAATTTTGTCATTTTCATCATTTTCGTGTCCCCCTTATTATCACTTAAACAGCAGGTCCCGAAAATGATGAAAATATAGAAATTTATCATTTTCGGCTGCCCCTTCTATATAACTTAACATCAGGTGAGGAAAATGATAAAATTCGTCATTTTCGTGTCCTTTTATATATCACTTAAAAAACAGGTCCCGAAAATGATAAAAATTTCGCCATTTTAATCATTTTCGTGTCCCCTTATATATCATGTAACAGCAGGTGACGAAAAAGATGAAAATGACAAAATTTATAATTTTCGGGACCTGTTATTACGTGATATAACAGCAGGTGACGAAAATACTGAATTTCGTCATTTTTATCATTTTCGTCATTTTTATCATTTTCGTCAAATTTTTTTCCCCAGAAATATAGGAAGAGTGATCTCGTTTGAAAGAGGATTAAAAAATGAGATGATTAGTATAATTTTTTTGGTCAAATTCAAAAAATTGAAATAGTTATGGTTATTTAAAGATTTAAGAGGTAAAAAAAATAAAAAAAGGGGGGCTTTAACCATAATACCATTACTTCTAAAATTAAATCTTATAATTGTTTACTTATTTACAATAATGTCATTATAGATCTTAACCATTGATTTGATCGATCTAACGGTCAGAAATGGGACTTTGGGGACTTTGTTTAAGGGGGGTTCTTTGTTGATCCAATTTATATATATATATATATATATATATATATATATATATATATATATATATATATATATATATATATATATATATATATATATATATATATATATATATATATATATATACACACACACACACACACACACACACACACACACATATATATATATATATATATATATATATACATATATATACATATATATATATATATATACAAAAGTTCAAACGAAAACTGTTTTTCGTACGAGAACTGCGAGAACCAATCTAAGCCGTCCAATTCCCCCTCCTTTAATATCATTGCCCACCCATGAATTCCTCACATACACCCTGCCACACTTGATCCCCTCCACGCTCTCCATTTATGAACTTCCCATATCCAAGGAACGGCTGAGATTGGTTCTCGCAGTTCTCGTACGAAAAACAGTTCTCGTTTGAACTTTTGCCTATATATATATATATATATATATATATATATATATATATATATATATATATATATATATATATATATATATATATATATATATATATATATATATATATAGGCAAAAGTTCAAACGAGAACTGTTTTTCGTACGAGAACTGCGAGAACCAATACGAGCCGTCCAATTTCCCCTCTTTTAATGTCATTGTCCACCCATGAATTCCTCACATGCACCCTGACACACTTGATCCTCTCCACGCTCTCCATCCATGAACTTCCCATATCCAACGAACGGCTGCGATTGGTTCTCACAGTTCTCGTACGAAAAACATTTCTCGTTTGAACCATCCCCTATATATATATATATATATATATATATATATAGGGTAAGGTTCAACAAAGCCCCCCTCTTAAACATAGATACCAAAGTCTCAATCTCAGCCACTCATTTAAAAGGGAAAAATAGGAATTGAACCAATTTGAAATAAAACCCACGCGCATCCTACAGCCATTCCAAATTCAGTTTTTTTTACCCCTTAAATCTTTAAATGACCATAACTATTTCAATTTTTTGAGTTTGAGCAAAAAAAGTATACCAATCTTCTCATTTTTTAATCCTCATTCAAACGAAACCACTCTTGCTATATTTCTGGAAAAAAAAATTTGACGAAAATGATGAAAATGACGAAAATTATCATTTTCGGCTGTTGAAAGAGAGTAACACCTACCAGTTTAATCATTTTCGTCCATCACCTTCATATCAATAACACCTAACAGTTTTCATCATTTTCGGACCCCTGTTCACCATTTTTTTGACGAAAATGACTAAAATTATCATTTTCGTCACCTGCTATTACGTAACATACAATGTAACACCGCAAAAATACAAGCTATATATATATATATATATATATATATATATATATATATATTTAATCACAGCGGAAGTAATACGTTATAAAACTAAAAAGGAAATAACATTAAAAGTTAAAACCAACACTGTACAAACATACAGTACTTCCTTTAATGTTACAAAACATTTCATAAAGTATGGCTCATCATTCTAAAACCCAAAATATCAGAGCTACGGTCAAACTTTCCCTGTACACAAAAGCTGCAACCTACCGTGCCCTCAAAACCTGAAACAGAGAGTTAGGGTGGGGAATTAGCACAAAGCTAAGTGAATGAAAATCAAGCCACAAGCAATTAAAGCTGAACCACAACGATCACAAGAACAGTTTATCTCAAATATCAAAGGACCGGCGGCTCTGCCGAGCCTACGACCAATGGTGGCCATAGCAATGATCTACCGATAGCCATCTGCTAACTGGCACAGTTAAACCCCCTCTGCTACAACAAATGCAACAGAGGATCTAAAACTGCCTAACCAGAAGCAACTGACCCAGCCCAAAACCACGCTTAGCTGACCTCTGCCACAAACATCATGAGCACAATTTCATGCCTTGATACTCATATCTTGGACACAATTTCAATAATCATCACATAACCAGTCAAGTAATCACATCAGACTAAACAGTCTATCGCATGATTAATCGTATAAAATTCAAGTAACCATAACAGTTACAACTAAAACCACTAGTGAATTAAAGTCCACTCACCTGTGTTCTCCAACACCACACTCAGTATTCTAATTTCACTGAGCCTTCTCGTTTCCTGAAACACATCATAACTTAGTCAGTAATTGGGATTACATTCCAATTTACAAAAGCGACAACTCTCATTGGCTACAAGCAATAAAATTACAGAATTATCGTCTGAATCACTACGCACGAAATGATCACACTTCGCACGAAATGATCACACTTCGCACGTATTGAACTTTCAAACTCACGAAGTGGCTAACCCACTTCGCACGCAATGGGCACTGGTACGCACGAAATGAACCTCACTTCGTGCGACCAAAACTCATCGACTTCATCTTCTTCATTGAGCACTACGCACGTAGTGGACTCCACTTCGCACGGCCAACATTCAACATTCAAGAACTTCCTAATCAAAACTCGACATAAACAACACAACATCACCTCTTGCTCGAAATCCAAACGTTAACCCTCGCTTTAGAACTCGAAAACAGAATTACAGACTCAAGTTGTGAATGTGTGTTAAAGGTTCTTTTCTCTCTTCTCTTATGCAGCCAGAACCAAAACGAAAACAAACATATACAAATGTTATATATATAGGTCAAGACTGAAAATATTATACTACACAGTGCAAATACTGATATCTGAGATACAGAAACCTAAATAAAGCGGTCCTACTCAAGTCATCAACAAGCAACGAGGTATTATTCGGGACCCTAGTATAAAAACGAATCATATGCTACCAATAACATATAAAAATATTAAACTAATATTTTTACCTCTTATCCCGCGGTCCAATTTAAATACCAAGTAAGCATCAAATAAATATATAAATAAATAGCAGATAATTATAAACAATCAAATATACTAATATAAACAATTAAATAAGTTACCACCGCATTGAAACAACTAGGCCTAAACGCGGGTGTTACAAATCTCTCCCCCTAAAGAAGATTCCGTCCCCGGAATCTCATCGCGCTCAAATAGGCTAGGGTAGCGGTTCCTCATGTCTGCCTCGGTCTCCCATGTTAAATCTGAACCCAAACTATGCTTCCATTTAATCAAAACCATAGGAATCTCTTTCCTCCGAAGCTTCGTTGTTTTACGATCAACTATCTCAACTGGTTCTTCTATTAATCGCTTTTTCGAATCAACTTTCAGATCATGTACTGGGAGAATCTGACTTTCATCCTCAACATTACATTTACGTAAGTAACAGACATTAAAAGTATCATGAATACCCGCTAACTCTGGTGGAAGATCAAGAGTAACAGTCTGGTCGTTGACTATCTGTCGTATGCGAAACGGACCAATGTATCGTGGAGCTAGTTTCCCACGTTTCCCAAAGCGAATAACCCCTTTCCACGGAGAAACTTTCAGATAAACCAACTCACCTTCAACAAACGTAACTGGTCTGCGGCGTGGATCTGCGTACATCTTTTGTCTGTCTCTGGCAACTTTCAACTTTTCCCGAGCAATAGCAACTTTCTCAGCCGTCATCTGAACAATATCGGGACCCGCAAACTGTTTCTCACCTGCCTCTAACCAACAAGTAGGAGTACGACAACAACGACCGTATAACATCTCATAAGGTGGCATACCGATACTCGAGTGATAAGAATTATTATACACAAATTCAATCAAAGGCAAGTGTGAATCCCAAGACCCACCATATTCTAACACACGGGCGCGTAACATATCCTCAAGTGTCTGAATAGTACGCTCACTCTGACCGTCTGTCTGAGGATGATAAGCTGTACTCAAATTAACACGCGTCCCCAATGCATGATGTAAACTCCTCCAAAAGTTAGAAACAAATCTGGGATCTCGATCAGAAACAATAGAAAGAGGAATACCGTGCCGTGATACAATCTCATCGATGTACAACTGAGCTAATCTGCTGAGTGAAGCTGTCTCACTGGTGGCAAGAAAGTGAGCACTCTTCGTCAAACGGTCAACAATCACCCAAATTTTATCATGTTTCCGCTGGGTACATGGAAGTTTGGATACAAAATCCATCGTGATGTGTTCCCATTTCCACTCTGGTATCTCCAACTGTTTCAAAGACCCGTAAGGTTTCTGGTGCTCTGCTTTGACCTGAGCAGAAATATGACACGTTCCCACAAACTTTGCAACATCTGTCTTCATAGTAGGCCACCAATATAGCACTTTAAGATCGTTGTACATTTTCGTGCTACCAGGATGAACAGACAATCTTGACTTGTGAGCCTCTGCCAAAATCAAACCCCGAAGCTCTCCAAGCAATGGCACCCACACACGGGACTGATAAGTCTTCAATCCGCGCGAATCATTAATCAAATCATCTTTTCTCTTCATCATAATCTCTAACTTCAGATTTTCATCTTTTAAAGCTTCTAACTGAGCAGATTTAAGCCTATCCACTATGTCAGAAACGATCTCAACTCGCATAAATCGAATACTATCACCAGCTCCCTTGCGGCTCAAAGCATCTGCTACAACATTTGCTTTCCCCGGGTGATATCGAATCTCACAATCATAATCCTTAATGAGTTCTAACCACCGTCTCTGCCGCATATTAAGTTCTTTCTGGGAAAATACATACTGCAGACTCTTATGATCAGTACAAATAACACATTTCGTACCATATAAGTAATGTCTCCACAGTTTCAACGCAAAGACTACAGCTGCAAGTTCTAAATCATGGGTTGGATAATTCTTCTCGTGTGGTTTCAATTGCCGTGAAGCATAAGCAATAACCTGATCATGCTGCATTAAAACACAACCCAAACCTACAAAGGAAGCGTCACAGTACACTACAAATTCATCAGAACCATCAGGTAGTGCAAGAATAGGAGCCTGACATAATAGTTGTTTCAACGTCTGAAAAGCTGTCTCCTGTTCATTATTCCACTTAAATGACACATCTTTACGGGTTAATTTCGTTATAGGACTCGCAATTTTCGAAAAATCTTTAATAAATCTGCGATAATAATCTGCCAATCCTAGAAAATTTTTAATCTCAGATGATGTTTTAGGAGCACTCCAGTTCATAACTGCTTCAACTTTAACCGGATCGACTTTAACCCCATCTTTACAGATAACATGCCCTAAAAATTGAATCTCCCGCATCCAGAACTCACATTTAGAAAATTTTGCAAAAAGATGCTCCCGATTTAAAGTGTCTAAAACTTGCCTCAAATGAAGCTCGTGCTCGGACTCAGTTTTAGAATAAACCAAGATGTCATCGATAAATACAATCACGAATTTATCCAAAAACGGCCGACAGACCCGATTCATTAAATCCATAAATACAGCAGGGGCGTTAGTTAAACCGAAAGACATAACTAAAAACTCATAATGACCATATCTGGTACGGAAAGCGGTTTTAGGAACATCAGCATCAGAAACACGTACCTGGTGATAACCCGAGCGCAGATCAATTTTAGAAAAATAAGAAGCACCCTGCAGCTGATCAAACAAATCATCAATTCTGGGTAAAGGGTATTTATTTTTAACCGTTCTCTTATTCAGTTCCCTGTAGTCAATACACATACGCAAAGTACCGTCTTTCTTTTTCACAAATAAAACCGGTGCACCCCACGGAGAAGAACTAGGACGAATAAAACCCCTGTCTAACAAATCCTGAATCTGTGTCATCATCTCACGGATTTCAGAAGGAGCTAACCTGTAAGGAGCTTTAGCCACTGGGCTCGAACCTGGAATCAAATCAATCCTATATTCTACCTCACGAACCGGAGGCAACCCAGGTAATTCATCGGGAAACACTTCCGGGTATTCCGAAACCACCCGAATATCAGAAACAATCTGTTTCTCCTTTTTAACAACAACCACATGAGCAAGGTAGGATTCACACCCTTTGGCCAGAGATTTTCTAGCCTTCATATACGAGATAATAGGAAAAGCAGGTCTAACCCTCTCCCCGCGAGCCACTACGTATGACCCATCAGGTAAAGGAAATGAAATCAGTTTTCTATGGCATTTAATAACAGCTCGGTTCTGACTCAACCAATCCATACCCATAACAGCATCAAAACCAACTATAGGCATTAACAGAAAAGAAACAGGAAAGCATGTACCATCAATTTCAATTTCAGCCCCAGACACAGCCGTTGTGACTGGAACCGTTTTACCATCAGCTATCTCTACTTCTAATGGAGCAGCAACATTTGAAGTAGGCAATTTCAATTTATCACAAAATGCCACAGAAATAAATGAACGATTGGCACCAGAATCAAATAACACACGTGCAGGTATAGAATTTATGAGAAACATACCCGTGATGACATCATCAATAGTAGCAGCATCATCTACTGACATCCGGAATGCTCTACCCTCAGCTGACGGAGGGTTCTTCCTTTTCTGTCCTGAAGCGGACGAAGATCCCACAACCGATCCCGATACCGACCCAGTCCCCCATTTCTTACCCACACGGCACTCACTTGCTCTGTGCCCCTCCTTTTGACAATTCCAACAAACACTCCTCGGAAATCTACAATTCTTCAATTCATGCCCAAACTGACCACAACGAATACATCTTGCTGTCTGTAGAGTACAAAGTCCATGATGATAAGACTTACATTTATTACACCACGGGGCTCTCTGAGTAGACCCACCAGATGTAGGCCTATGATTCTGACTGCTCTGACTCTGACCCTGTCCTTGATGTTGACTTCCCTGACCTCCTTGAGTTCCCTGCCGATGTTGGGTATTAAAATAATCAAACCGGGATTTCTGTTGAGAAATTTTGATTTATTCAACTTCTCCTTGGCTTGAGCATCACCCTCGGCTGACTTAGCTAGGGTAAAAGCTTGAGATAAAGTGTTAGCCCACCTAGTAGCACTCCTGTAATCTGGATGCAAAGCTCTCACAAAATGCTGAACTCTTGAAGCTTCGTCCGGAACCCACTGCTGTGCAAATCGTAATTTCTCATTGAATTGCCTAATCAATTCATCCACAGACATATTATCGGTCATCTGCAAATCCATGAACTCCTTCTTGATTCGTTCCATCTCAAAAGATCCACAGTATTGCTTACAAACCTTTCTCTCAAATTGCTCCCAAGTAATACTACTCATCTGCTGCTTTGTAAAATGACCTGTAATCGAATCCCACCATACCATGGCATCTCCTTGGAGTCTTTGAGTAGCATATAATACTCGCACTTTCTCCTCGCATTCCGCAGTATCCAAGGCCTTGGTCATCTCCCTCAACCAATTCAAAGTTTTATTGGGGTCCGTACTACCGCTATACTCTGAAGGTCTACAATCCATGAATTACTTATATTTATTATGTTGACCAAATCCTGGGTAGGGGTAAGCTCCTGGTGCAGTAAATTGATAGATAATCGGCTGTTGTGTACCCTGTGAAGCAACAGTAGAATATGGAACAGAAAATGGTACTGAAAGTGGTGGTGTTGTTGACACTGTAGCAACAGCTGCTGTTGGAATCGGTGTTTGAGAATTCTGTATCAACCTCCGCTGCTCAAAGTTGTGAACTGTTTCTCGAAGCTCTTGTAGTTCACTTTCAAGTTGAAATATATAATCATTCTGAGTTGTATCTATTTCTTTACCCGAGGTGTTGACTATTACTGGATTCTCTAAAACTGGAGTTGTAGAAGTTCCAGCCTGAGCAAGGGTCACAGGAATCTCGGTTGGGATCTCTTGACTTGCCATATCTGTTACAATCACATCACCTCCAAACTTATTAGACAACCGTTAGTACACACACACAACAAATCCAAACACTCTAATTCCCCCACAGGAAAGGTTTGACCAACCTCGAGCCAAGATTTGGGAATTGAACACTCTAAACGTGCTCGCATGCCAAACCAGGGCTCTGATACCAAATTGTAACACCGCAAAAATACAAGCCATATATATATATATATATATATATATATATATATTTTTTTTTAATCACAGCGGAAGTAATACGTTATAAAACTAAAAAGGAAATAACATTAAAAGTTAAAACCAACACTGTACAAACATACAGTACTTCCTTTAATGTTACAAAACATTTCATAAAGTATGGCTCATCATTCTAAAACCCAAAATATCAGAGCTACGGTCAAACTTTCCCTGTACACAAAAGCTGCAACCTACCGTGCCCTCAAAACCTGAAACAGAGAGTTAGGGTGGGAAATTAGCACAAAGCTAAGTGAATGAAAATCAAGCCACAAGCAATTAAAGCTGAACCACAACGATCATAAGAACAGTTTATCTCAAATATCAAAGGACCGGCGGCTCTGCCGAGCCTACGACCAATGCTGGCCATAGCAATGATCTACCGATAGCCATCTGCTAACTGGCACAGTTAAACCCCCTCTGCTACAACAAATGCAACAGAGGATCTAAAACTGCCTAACCAGAAGCAACTGACCCAGCCCAAAACCACGCTTAGCTGACCTCTGCCACAAACATCATGAGCACAATTTCATGCCTTGATACTCATATCTTGGACACAATTTCAATAATCATCACATAACCAGTCAAGTAATCACATCAGACTAAACAGTCTATCGCATGATTAATCGTATAAAATTCAAGTAACCATAACAGTTACAACTAAAACCACTAGTGAATTAAAGTCCACTCACCTGTGTTCTCCAACACCACACTCAGTATTCTAATTTCACTGAGCCTTCTCGTTTCCTGAAACACATCATAACTTAGTCAGTAATTGGGATTACATTCCAATTTACAAAAGCGACAACTCTCATTGGCTACAAGCAATAAAATTACAGAATTATCGTCTGAATCACTACGCACGAAATGATCACACTTCGCACGAAATGATCACACTTCGCACGAAATGATCACACTTCGCACGTATTGAACTTTCAAACTCACGAAGTGGCTAACCCACTTCGCACGCAATGGGCACTGGTAACCACGAAATGAACCTCACTTCGTGCGACCAAAACTCATCGACTTCATCTTCTTCATTGAGCACTACGCACGTAATGGAGTCACTACGCACGTAGTGGACTCCACTTCGCACGTCCAACATTCAACATTCAAGAACTTCCTAATCAAAACTCGACATAAACAACACAACATCACCTCTTGCTCGAAATCCAAACGTTAACCCTCCCTTTAGAACTCGAAAACAGAATTACAGACTCAAGTTGTGAATGTGTGTTAAAGGTTCTTTTCTCTCTTCTCTTATGCAGCCAGAACCAAAACGAAAACAAACATATACAAATGTTATATATATAGGTCAAGACTGAAAATATTACACTACACAGTGCAAATACTGATATCTGAGATACAAAAACCTAAATAAAGCGGTCCTACTCAAGTCATCAACAAGCAACGAGGTATTATTCGGGACCCTAGTATAAAAACGAATCATATGCTACCAATAACATATAAAAATATTAAACTAATATTTTTACCTCTTATCCCGCGATCCAATTTAAATACCAAGTAAGCATCAAATAAATATATAAATAAATAGCAGATAATTATAAACAATCAAATATACTAATATAAACAATTAAATAACTTACCACCGCCACGAAACAACTAGGCCCTAAACGCGGGTGTTACATACAAGGGGGCACGAAAATGATGAAAATGATGAATTTTTATCATTTTCGTCACCTGTTTTTACGTGACATACAGGGGGAACGAAATGATGAAAATGACGAATTTTCATCATTTTCGTGCCCCTTATATATCATGTAACAGCAAGTGAAGAAAATTGCATATGAAAATTCAATTTCAACAACATAAGCATTTTGAAAAAAATCCGGATGAAGATGATAATGATGAGCATAATGCAACCCACCTAATTTAAACATGATAACCAAAATGCAAACCAAAATGAATATGATAACCAAAAAAAATTACCCATCAAACTAACTTCCCACAATAAATAATTTAGTATCATTTTCAACAGATGGGTGAAACAAAATGCAAATTTCAAAATGCAAACTCCAATACTCCATGACATCTGCATCTTTATATATAACCGTAAGCATTTACGTACAAGCATTTTGATCAGCCTCTGTTTTCCATTTTTCACAAATCAAAAAAATACATTTACAAACACCAGACTTCCATTCAAAATTAACAACAAAAATTACAATACTATCATTAAGAACTTGCACTTTCGTAAAAAAAATGTAAAGCATTTTTATAAATAACAAAAATACAAAATTGCATAATTTCAAAAAGACCAATGATTTGTGTCTCTGGAAGAAGGGATACAGACTAAAAATGCAACTACAAAATGCTATGATCTTCCGACTGAAAATGCAAGTGATTGTATGAACACTCCAAAATGTTAATCAAGACTCCAAAATGCTAATAAAGACAGCTGCTAATTATTCAATCAAAATGCGTTCATCAAAGAATACATAACTACCTTCATCTTAGCATTTTCATACCAAAATAATCCATAAGCTGAACCAAAATGCAGATTTACTTGACGAATTCACCGTTGAAAAAGTCGCTACATTTTCAGAAATCAAAGGCCGTGGGATTCAATATTGCAACCGATGACCATTTTAAATGTCATCATAATAAGCCACCCACAACTATCAAGATCCCACCGACTGTGATGGAATTACTAAATTAAAATTTAATAGATAAATAAGTTAAGTAATGGAAAGGTAGATCTCAATTTGAACAAAAAGTCTCCACCACATCGTATCATTCTTGGAAGATAATTCAACCATAGTTATAATCATAAATCAGTAACTATCATGATATTAAAACATATAATCGAGAGAACACAGATAAATTTGGCATTTTAGTCGGCTGTTACATCTAGGGATGTAAACGAGCCGAGCCGAGCCGAGCCAGACCCTTATCGAGCCGGGCTCGTTTAGAATTTTTTAAGCTCGAGCTCGGCTCGTTTAGAGCTTATAATGTTGAGCTCGAGCTCGGCTCGTTTAATATTTGTGAAGCTTGGGTTCGGCTCGTTTAGGCTCGTTTAAGCTAGGCTCGTTTATGCTCGGGTATTATTTTGATATTTTTATTAAAATTATATATATAATTATCAAAAATTAAACATATAAAATATAAAAATATATTATACATGGAGCTCGTTTAGGCTCGTTTAAGCTCGCGAGCCCACTCTGTGGAGCTCGAGCTCGTTTATTAAAAGAGCTTTAGTCTAGGCTCGAGCTCGAGCTTGAGCTCGTTTAGGCTCGGCTCGTTTCGAGCTTTTAACGATTCGAGCTCGAATAGCTCGCGAGTAGCTCGGCTCATTTACAACCCTAGTTACATCTTACCGGAGATGAGCGGGGTTGTTGCAGTCGCCGGAGATGAGGGCAGGGTGACGAGGCAGGCAACATAGGGACGACAGGGCAGCGCAGGCAACACAGGGACGACGAGGCAGCGCAGGGACGCGAGGTCAGTCGCCGGAGTAGTTGTTGGAGTCGCTCAGGTCGCAGATGGCGGAGGGCGGGCTGCGTAGGGTCGACGAGGGGCAGAGGGATGCGATGGTGGAGAGAGAAAGAGAAACGAGATGCGTGAGGGGAGAGAGAAAGAGCAGACTATTAAGGGTGGAGGTTATTTTTTATTCCGTTTTTACCCTTGCAGTTGTAATTAAGTCTAATAATTAACATGTAATTTACAAAAAAGTATCATCAGATCTAAGCCATTAAATTAATTGATCTAAAGGCCCAGATTGGGACTTCAGGAACTATGGTTAAGAGGTGAAACTTTATTGATCCAATATATATATATATATATATATATATATATATATATATATATATATATATATATATATATATATATAGAGAGAGAGAGAGAGAGAGAGAGATTAAGACTAGTAATAGTTTGCATAATTATGTTTATTAACTCTTTTATAATTATGCAAACCATGATTGGTTTTAACGATCTAGATTACTGCTTTTAGACGGTATAATTCTTGGATTAACTGTCCACTCGATTTAAGTAATTACATGAATAGATTTACTCAATGTAATTAGATATCCATGATTTAACTATTAATGTGTTAGTGACCTGGTGTAATGAGGAGTTAAAAAGCTATGATCCTCCGATGATGATAAAAAATATATATATAATCATGTCTTATGGTTATTACATGAATATAATCATATACATTCATATATGAAACTTCATTACATCACTTGAAGCCATGTTTAGCATTCTCAAAGCCAATAAAAGACAAAAATATTAACTAAGCCATGTTTCGTAAGTAATAAAATGGTGTCCAATAAATAAACAAAATAATAATTAAGAATATCTGATTTGGAAAGATGTTAATAGGATGTGGTTGGTGTATAAAACAAAGTGCTGACAAAATGCCTTATTTCCTTCTTGATCCTTCTCTTTCTCATAAACCTAAATGTCACATCACCATTGCCTTCATAAACATTGCTACCCACCATTCATAAGCTCTTCAGTCCTATTTCAAGTACTCAAATGGCTTGCATTAAAAATCTTTCTTTTTGCCTAAAAATTCAAAATTCAACTGCTTTCTTCATCATTCTTTTGTTTTTAAGCTCAACCCTTGCAAGAATTATTCCTCAAGGTTTGTCAATTCTCTTCATCTTCACTTCTCCATGTGTTTTTATGTATACATATAATATAATATGTGTATATGTACCATCATTGACTGCAAGTCAACCATTATTCTTGATAAATTACCACCATGGTCATATTGAAAGTCAATTGATATGAATTAATGAAGTTGATTTCTTATGTTTAATGATTGCAGGGGAATCAAATTCCAAGCTAATCTTCAATGATTCAAAGGTGATCTAAGCACATCCTCTATCTTTATGAACCAACCTATTCCAAAAGTTCAAACTTTTAAGTGCAAAATTCATCTTAATTTCTATAACAGACGTAACGCAGTTTTATACTTCATGGTATCAAATCTTACCAAGTTTTTTGGGTTCATCAACATATGTCTATAAAGTTTTTATTCAGATAAGATTTGAATCTTGTCCAGTGATTACATTTGACCATAAGAGTCAAACTGTAACCAGAAAGGACATGATACATTGTATGCAATTCAAGTTATCATCTTAAGGAAAAGGGATCTATGTTATTGTTGTGTTTTAACATGTTTGGTTGTCGTTTCTTCAAACGGGTTGATAATTGTCACACGTGAGATAATTTGTAAGAAAGATCTTTTTAAAGAACGAAAGTCGGCTTTCCCTTATTATGTTAGTGTTTGTGCATGATTATGAATGCAGGTGATTAAGAAGGAGGAAGAATATTATGGAGTGAATGTATTGGTAGGATCAAGACCACCAAGATGTGAGTGGAAGAAGTATTGTGCAAAGTGTGGCAAATGTGAAGCAATTCAAGTCCCAATAAGCCCAAGAAGAGGCACTGATACAAATACAAGAAGAGATGACATTTCTAATTACAAGCCAATGTGTTGGAAGTGTAAATGTGGGGACTCCATATTCAACCCTTAGACTTTAACTTATATTTCTTTAGAATTCAAGTGTACAAACATCTTGCTTTATTACTATTACTACAACAACCAAAAAAGTGTTTGAAAACTCGTCGGTCGATTATTCTGAGCCTTGAAGCTAGTTTTGTAGAAACCGACCAAAGAAGATTAACAGTTTGATCTATTAAACAGATTTATAGTAGATTTACGGCATTGTAAGTAAATAATGGATAAACCCCTTTCGTGTTTGTGTCACTCGTCACAAAATACATAATTTTGAGTTGTAAGATTCATGATATTCTCATATCCTACTCGAACAAGATTAGTAATGTTGTAGTTGTATAGAGGATTCATTAATCTAACATCAAAACAATGCATGTATGTTTAAATTGAGCCAAACCCTTCTGTGATTTGATCTAAGAATCAAAATGAAAAGGTGAACAAGAATAACTAGAGCTGATTTCATAAAATGAAGATGACAAAACCAAAGATTAGGACTCTGCAGAGGGTACAACATACAATTAATGGTGGCAGTGTTTGCAGTCAAAAAGCTTTACCCCAAAGTGTCAGATTGAGGAAGGTGACAACTACCTTGTTAATTCACTGCATCCACCCAACATCTGATATTTATTATTATTATTACATCTTTTCATTTTAAAATAGTTTCTTGTAACATGATTCATAGTTTTGGCAAATATACTTAAATCTGTATATAAAAGATGAAATTGGCACAAGAAAAAAGGATTAAATCAGAGAAGAATTTTGCAGTAAGGATGTAAATATGGTGTCAAGGTACACACCTACCATGACCTAATTCATATATGAAATATCTACACACATGCAAACACTGCTGTTTTAACATTTGCTACATTTAAAAGATGATTGAAAAGAATCCATGCCCATCTTTTTTTCAGCAATAACAGCAAGAAAACCAATTAAATATCTCAACTTTCTGTGCATACTTGGCCACCACCGGCTAACCCATGGTTAATTAACTGCCTTCGGGCTCTAACCACGTTCAACTTCTTGTTGGTGACCTCGGTTTTATTGAAATCTGGAGGTAGGCGATTCAAGGTAGACTGGTGGAGCGTTTCTTGTACTTGCTTTTAGCCAAGTTCAAAAGGAAGTCTGTAAATATATGCTCGTATTCGGGCATTTTACCATACCCTGCAAGTGTAACATCCAAACACATTTCAGAAATAGAGTAAAATATTAGATTAAAAGCACCATATTGACACTTATCAATAAACATAAGGGCAAATTGCATTAAAACACAATGAACTTTATCTTAGTTACCAATATATACAATCAACTTTATTTTTTTTTTAAATAATATAACCAACTTTTATATTCCTCACATTGTATGCAACTTGTTGTATACTATGGAAGAGTTATGATAAAGTTTATCGTATACAATGGTAACTAAACATCAGACACATAAAAAAGTTGTTTGCATACAATGAGAGGATTATGAAAGTTAATTGCATTATTTTTAAAAATTTAAAGTTGGTTGTATACAATGGTAACTAAGACAAAGTTCATTGCATTTTCATGCAGTTTGCCCTAAACATAATTACCTGGAAAATAATTTATATCAATGACATAGAAACGATCTCTGGTTCCATGCTCACGAATCATATCCAAATTAAACAGATGAAGCCCCTGCACCAAACAGTTTATAAACGGTGAACAAGATATTAATAAGACCATTTTTTTAGGCTTAATTATGCATAACAGCAAAATGCTGCAAAAATCATCAGAAACAGCAACATACTTTCACTAGCAAAAAGATGTATATAATTTTTTATACAATTTTTTTAAAAGAAATCAGAAAGTGTAGAGTACCAGTCTGCGGCGAAGTTCTTTAGCAAGGCGTTCAAGTAAGGCTCGTGGAGGAAGCTCTGCAACACAAACACATGAAACATATATCAGGTTTCCTGCACTTGATCATAGGTGATTGGTGCTTTTGAAACATTTTAAAAAAAGTATGGAAGAAGACTTGCCAGCAATACATGGGTCTAAATCTGCATCATCTGCTGATTGGGCTGCTGATGAAACCCTCGGAAACCGAAACACACCAGCACTTCTTGACAGCTCTCGCTTGCTCACATCAGGTAAAGAGAAACGCCTCACAACCTTAATTGCATCTCCAACAATGTACACTTTGAACAAAACACCTCCTAAAAGAACAATACACATTCCAATTTTAAGCATATGCAAGTATGTAACACGATAAAAAATAATAATAATAATAATAATATCTATGCTGATTGTGATGAAATACCATGGTTAACAAACTCTTGAAGAACAAGGGGAGGCTCCAACTTCTCAAGGGAATACTCATCGTATGCTAGTGATAGCTCATGTGACTTTGCCACCAAAGGTTTTGCAACTGTTAACATATTTTCAAATTAGATAATACTGAGAAATTAAAAGCAAGAAAAACATGTAAAATAGGGGAACATACCAAGAGGAAGGGCTAGTCCTGCCTTCTTGACAGCATCAGAGATGGATGATGGATCTTTCTCTATGAACAATTGTTTCGGGACACCTACTGTACCTGCATCATGTCCTAACATGTCACAACAAAGACTTGAATAAAGAATCAACTTTAATCAAGAAACAAAATTAAAAACTTTACCATATGAATCAGAAAAATCCAAATCAGCAACATCCTGAAGCATAGACTGTCTATTGTAAACATGTTGTATGGCACCTGGAGGATCAAGAACCGTAACTTCTGGATGTGTCAGCCGATAATCCTTCAAGAAAATAAAAATTACCAAAATGGGTTAGATTTCATCCAAATTTTATAATCTTGTTGTCATTATATTATACATATACATAGTTTAACAAGGACCAACCTCGAGAATTTGCTGCCATTCTTTTCCAGACAACTGGACAATGAAAAGTTGAATTATGTATATCAGTATCATCAAATTTTAAAAAGCTCAGATGTGAAAAAAGAAAGATATGAAAATAGAATGAAAAGTTCACCAGGGTGGTTGACATATGTATTTCAGACCAATATGTGAGAATAGGCCGCACTGACCTTATGCAGCACAATGTCAAAAGGACCTTGATCTGAAAGAGGCCTTGTTTGATCGATAGCAACAAAAAATATTCCCTTATTCCTGCATCAATCACAAACAAAGTTCCCGTCAACACATATATTCATTTTGATTTTTTCCACAAAGTAACGTATATAGCAGGCATAAGAAATCTCTATTCAAGTGACCACTTCAAGTTCCAGATAAGCATAATTTACACAAAAGTCAACATAACAAAATCTAAGCTAAGCTAGCATCTAATACAATTTGATCCACCAATACAAGACTGACTTGTAAATACAGATTGACAGATCCAATTCATTAACAGGAAACACATTTTGTTCCATGAACCTAAGGAAAACAGACAGCATTGGCACCTTATGACTGCTAAATACCTTATAATTTGTTTATTATCAAATTCAAGAACGGCTTAACTCAAATCACTACTTGATAAACGAATATCAACCAAGCCGAAACCAAAATGGTCAATTCTAAGAAAAATATGTAACTACTACATAAGATACTCGAATAGTTGTTTTCCCAGAAGTCAACGAATATATGAATATTCATAAGCAAGAATCTTTCTAGAAATCCAAAAGAATCCCACTATCCAACAGGCAAAAAAAAACTCACAGCGGATCGAATCAAAGCCAGATTATATTTTCAGATCACTTCAGAAGAATAAAAAAGGAAAAATAATTCATTGATTCTCCACAACACAAGGGACAAATAGTTAATTCGATTTCTTGATTACGATTTCGCATTTCTAAAAGCAACCTTCCAATTCTCATCCGAAAGCAACAATATTTTTACGAAAGACGATGCTTGCAAGCGTAGATGTAATGCATAAATGTATAAACGTCATTAAATTTAAACAAACAGAATAAATTAGGGTTTCTTTAATTTGGTCAATAGGGGTAAAAATCGGAGAACATAGTTTAAAAATTACCTAGCCAAACCTTCAAGCTTTGGTTGCAAAAAGCTCTTGATCTTCTTAGACGTAAGAGCATAACCAACAACAACAACCTTCATCGATTTCTCCTGAAACCCTAATTCAACGATTGAACGACAGCTACTACTCGATTCCATTTCCCTTTCCTCCTCGCTCTCATACCCAATCATCTCCTCCTGCATCAACCTCATTATTCGAAACCAGGAAGTCACCCTCAAATTTCAAACAAATTCTTGCCAAATTGATGATAAAGAAGCTAAAAGTTGCGTTTTTTTCAAACAAAATCGGATCCCAATCGACTGTGGATGATTAATAAAGGAAAAAGGGAGAAATGTAGGAAGAAAAATCGGGGGTTTAGAGGGCAGGTGAAGAAGCGAGAAAAACTGCGAATGGGAAGGAAAAGATATGAAAGAAAGGTAAAATGGGAGTATGTGGTTGTGGTGTGTATATATAGACAAACATAACAACATTCACCCCCAGACCTCGGAGAAGCTTCTGCTGTCCACTTGCTCCTTTTCTACTACTTCCTATTTGAAGTGGCAGGCAGGCGATTGTTTGTTTAAGTAATTGACATAAATACCCCCCCTCCTTCTTCTTCTTATTATTATGATCTTTTCGGCATTTTTGATGTGCGACACATTTTGGCTTTTTATGTCGTCAACTATCTAAAATTCTCACCTTCTATTTTCTTATCATGTCTTCGGGATTTCTGGTTCTTTCAGTTTTATGTGAATTAGACACGTTTTTTTATTACATCCAGATGTAATAAAATATCTCTAATTTAGTATATAATTTAACAGATTATATATTTTATGTTAATATAATAAACTATCCAAAATTTACATCTTATGTAATGTGATCTTTTCACCTTTATTTTTTTTTATTCAATTCTTTTATTACAATCGGTTTCATCTTCGGCAAGAGTGATAATTCTCTTTTTATCTATCATCACAATAATAATATGGCTACTTACTTCTCTACATTGACAATATTGTTCTTACTTCTTCTTCCTCTACGTTACAAACAACAATTATTACTTCGCTCAAGAAAGAATTTGAAATGACCGATCTTGGCACTCTTACTTATTTTTTGGGTATATCGGTTGCAATATTCAGTAGCGTTAAACTAATAGTTATAAAAGTATTAAATAAAGTAAGAAAAAAATAAAGGTGATATGCTAAGTTGCTAACTAATGGTTAAAGATCACATTACATAAGATGATAAAGAAAGAAGTTGATTTTAAAATAGTTTATAATTTATTGAACTTTTTTGACATTTACGATTGTTTGATTGTTTATAATTTTTTTATATTTATTATTGTTTTAATTAAAAGTTATCTTTATCTAATTCATATTAGTTTGACTCTAAAAAGTCAAAATCAAAATTTTAGAATTAAAGAAATTAACGGCTAAGATTAAATCTTTTATAAAATGAAGAATCTAGATTATCTAATAGTTTTTTTTTCAAATTATATATATATATATATATATATATATATATATATATATATATATATCGAGAACCAAAAAAAATACGAGAACTGCGAGAACTGATCCCCATCTTTTTAAAACTAAAATATCTACCAAACGGAAAGATATTAAATTATGAAAATTATACCAAATTAACGACAAAAATATGCTCTTTAATATGACATCCATATTGCTATATTTTTTTCAACAAAAAAAATTCGTTACATATATGTAACTACCTTATAGTACTGATTACAAATATGTTAAGTATTGATTACATATATTTAACATACCTTATAGTGATAGAAAAAAAAACTCGGCAAAAACGAATTTTTTTTGTTGAAAAAAATATAGCAATATGAATGTGATGTTAAAGAGCATATTTTGTATAATTTTCATAATTTAATATCTTGGCGTTTGGTAGATATTTTACGGTTTACATCGGTTCTCGCAGTTCTCGTATTTTTTTTTTTGTTCTCGATGATTAAAAGATTATTATTATTGTTACTATTATTATTAAATTAAGTGAAGATGGACGACCACCTTAACCAAAAACGTAAACATGATAAAGATCAAAGACTGCAACTCGGAAAATCTGAAATCCATACTCTTCACATATATATACCTAACTCAAAATGGTCGAGGACCTCTCAATTCCCCATCTCTCTTAGCTTACCACCACCACACCCAACTTCTCTCTTTCTCACAGCCTAGCACCGCCATCTCCTAGCCTTGTCAGAGAAAACCAAAAAAGTTGTTCACCAACTTTCCACAACTTCATCATCACAATAATCGAAAAACAATGTCCTAAATCGAGTATATCGACGAGTTCAACAGTTTGCTAGGGGTTTTCATCTGCGATTCAAGGTTTCGACATGGGTTTTCATATGAGATTCAAGGTTTCATCATCTCTTCCTCATATGGAATTAGATTTGTAGATCTAATTTCGAGTTTGAGATTTGACTTCGAGGTTCTATAAGTTGAAGGTTCGATTCTATATCTGATTTCATTTTTGTTTTTGTTTCATACGCTCAATTTCTTGAAGCAGGTCTGACAATATTTGTTTATTTAAGGTCCGATTTTTTCTGAAACTAATGGACCAAGATGGAGAAGCGAACAAGGTCTGTTTTTGAAACTCTGTGTTTGTTCTTGAAGGTTCTAGATCTGTTAGTTTTTTATTAATATGTTGCTCATAGTTTTGAAGCTCTAATTTGTATTTTGTTCATAGTTTTGATGCAATGTGTTCATCAAGTTCATAAATATATGTTGTTAATTCTGGGTTTAAATCTATATGTTGTTAGGTTTGTATGAGTTGAATGTTATGCCATCGTCTATATGATTGGATGAATGTTCATCATCTTCATCATCTTCAAAGGATACTTAATAAATAATAAAATAATTAAAAAAAACAAAGGTGGCCTGCTAACGTGTGATTCATGTCACATTACAAAAAAATTATTTTCGGATAGTTTATTGTAAGGCTGGCAATTCCTGACCGGAAACGAAATACGATCCGAATCCAACACGAAAAAAGTGACACGAACCCGATATGGGTCAAAACCAAGTTGACACGAAAATAAACGGGTCGGGTTAGGGACAACCCGACAACCCGAAAGTGACTCGTATAAGGGTAAAACTAAAAATTATAAATTTTTCTTTAATACTTAAAATTAAAATCATAAAAAGGAGATTATGAATTTAAATGAGGGAGTGACATCTTAGGCAATAAAATCCGATAAATAAAAGTACAAAACTTTTAAAAGCTAAAAACTTAAATAAACAATAAAATCTTTAAACCTAAAGAATATTGCATCATTTTGCTATTTTTTATTTGGACTATACTGTAAGATGATTTAAATCAAGACCCTTTGAAACCCACTCAACCCGATATTTCTTCCGAGAATACAACGGTGAAGAAAAAAGACTTGCTTTTTGAAATTGAATAATTTCCTTTAGGTTATTTTAGTTCATGGTTTGTTCACTAGTTAGTACTTTTGTATTAAAGCTATTAAATTGTATTGATATTCGATATTTTAATCACTAGTTCATAGAGAAAATTGGAAATAGAAAAGGAATTCGAAAATATTATGACAAAAACCATACTTGAAAACCAAATTTGAAAGCCGTAATTGATAACCGTATTTGAAATCAATAATCGAAAACCGTACCCGAAACCCGTATTCAAACCTGACACGAAAATAAAATGGATCGAAATTGGGTCAACACGAAATTGACCCGAACCCGAACGACACGAACCCAACCCAAATTGGCAGCCTTAGTTTATTGTATTAATATCAACACAGTTTAGTTCATTATACAGAATATTAAAATGAACATAATTCATTATATTTCGGATCACATAACCATTTTATATGTTTAAATTAACTAGAGTCAATCATATGCAATAAACAATTAAACATTGATGAGATCTAGATAACTTTGACTAATCTACATGGACTAGCTAGAGATGAAGGGTGATGAACAAGTCATGATCAGTGTCTAACAATTAGAAGGATCTTATTTCATAATTCATTCATTCTTGTGGCTCTCTTTCTCTGACACAAAATTGAATAAACACCACCCTCACAGCTTGTAGCACTACCCATGCATGTGGACCTCCTCTAAGCTCCTTGCAGATCCAAGAGTTTGTTCATGGTCCAAACGCTAAATAACCAATCATCACTCAAATAGAATCTCAAAGGCCTTAGTTCACTGCTAGCTAGCTAGGTTCTTATATTCAGTTAACTTAACAATTACAGAGAAAGAAAAGAACGTATATATAGTGATACAAGATAAAATTACCTACAAAAGAAAAACGACAAAACTGCCCTTACTAAAAAGGAAGAGGTTGACCTATTAGATCAAGATCGAAAAAGCTTAAGCTCAAACGCATATGGTTTAACATTTCTTTGCTCAATTCTTCTAGAACTTTCTGCGTGACACAGCCTCTATTAATTTAATTCCAATAAAAAAAGCAGTAGGGTATGCCGCTCATGAAGTTTCAATTCATGGGATTCTAGAGATAAAATGATCAATGCATGTTGCAGGTTCTAGGGATAATATTACGACCCCTGGCAAAGAGAGCAGCGAAGAAACAAGTCAGGGTGGCCAGTGAATATTATGTAATATCAAGGGGTCAAAAGTGTTAAGTCTTTAATTATCTTATTCTAATGGTACGTTTGTTCTTAATTAATTAGTTGCTTGGCTTAATTAGTCGCGGAGGAATTATTAAAAGAGACGTACGTACGTGAGGTGGGAGAGTGTAGGGTATCAAGTTTTTTGATAGGTACGTATGCGACTTGGGAGTTACTTGTGTCTTGATCAAATAGCTAGTCTTGTTAATATATGGTACCTTCTTCTTGGTTAATTTGGTGAATTAATTAAGCTATCGATTTCGTTGTTCACCAATTAATTAATTAAAATCTTATTCTTCCTTCAAGATTGCTTACATTGTAACATCCTTGTTTTCAAAACTTTCCAATTATTAAAACTTTTAAACATTTAATTAATAATTTGTAACGAATGACTTTTCACCGCAATACATGAATATAAAAACTATAATATTCATGTCCCTATAAAAACCACAACATTACTTCCGAATCCGTAAACCATATCATTAAAACAACTGTTGTACCAAGCTAGTAAAATATAACAAAACTATATCAAAGGACTACCCATAAGTAACCCAAATCTCACAAGGCCAACCACAAACTAATTACACAAGTACAAGACACATTTCAAGATACACAGATATCAGCTATTTAACGTCTCTTGGGTCAATAGTAGTAATCATAAAAACAAGCCCACAAGATACATTACACATTTACCGTCCCGCCCACATATTTGACTCGTCATCATCCATAACCACATATCAAGAACACGGATCAAGAACCATACATAGAAATCGAATCTAAAAACCAATTAGTCATTAATGACACCAAATACCACATAGCCACAAAACCATTACCCTGAGTTATTTGCCCTTTTGTTTTTCGAACCAGACTAGCATCAAGAGCCGTCATATAAGTCGAACATATATAATTCCATATACTATGATACAAACCGATCATATTTGTAACACCCCGATTTTGAAAACCAGATTTTTCATTTTAATAATAATAAATCAAGAATCCATACTGCGTGGATCCGTCTGCAAACTTTAATTATATCAAACCTGTTTTTCAAAACATAATAATTACAGCGAAAGCTATAAAAGTGGCGATAATACAATCAAAAGAAGCCACGGTATACAAAAGATTTGTTGGTGTTACGGAATTTGTTCACCGACCACTTATACATGTTTATACAACATAAACAGTAACTAAAAGTAATATAGATAAGTGTTCCTCCAAAAGATTAGTAACTACAAGCAGGTACCCAAGCTCACATATCTAAGTGCCACCTGCAGTCATGGGGAGAGTATCTGTTAGCTAATTAAAGCTAGTGAGCATAAGATAGCATATTCAGTAATATAAACATATCACATATCAACAATATATCAAACAGTGCTATCCTAGCATCTCGCGATGAGCTGGCACAGCCAGAAGGAAGCATAATCTTGCAGGGTAGCTAGCCCGGCTCAACACTCCTAACTGGGGAAACAAGACACATCAACCGCGCGGGTGGGTGAGCGGGTAGCGGTCCACCGTTGCGTTTCAGGCCACAGCCTTCATGGAGTACAACAATAAGTCATCCCCATATGACTCGGGGAACGTTGGGTTTGCAACCCCAGGTAGTTGACGCTATCATCGACCCGCAGGTCTCAAAACGCCCCAGCGCACTGGCCCCGTTCATGGACTATAACCAGCCCCCATATCTCGGATCCGATCACAAATACAAATCTGACCCATTCGGGCCTCATAGCGCGCATATCATAACCATATAATATCCATGGTTCAATTCATACATGCTTCTTGCATAATCATAATCATATCTCAAATCCTGATTCAATTGTTACATGTGTCATGCATAAACATAGCATACATAAAGGTTAATTACATTTCACGGAATTACTAATACATAACACATATAGATAACATGTAACACGGTTATATTAATTCTTATGTTATCCTATACTCACCTGAGAGGCTAGAGGCTACAGTAAACAAATATCGTGATTGTCTCGTTCTTCAGAGTCATACAATTCACCTATAAGATAATACTCATGTTTAAACACTTCACACTAATACATCTACTAATAAAACTCATATGATATACCTAATGATGTCTTTAAACTACTTAGAGCCCTAAACCAGCGTCCCGTATAACAGAACATCAAAAAACAGCACAACACAGCCTACTGCACAAAATAGACCCCTACGGCCGTAAAGGATTTGTTCTACGGCCGTAGAACACTTCACAATACATCTCTACAGCCGTAAGCCCCAAACCCTACGCCCGTAGAGCTTGCTCCTTCTGTAAACCACACAAAACACCCCCCTACGACCGTAGAGGCTCTTCCATACGGCCGTAGAGAACACAAAAGAGTCCTACGGCCGTAGAGATTATCCTCTACGCCCGTAGAGAAACCACGAACAGCAGGCTTCGTCCCTGTTCGTGGACAGACCTGCAAATACCCATTTTTTACACCCAAATCGACCAAAATTCAGCTTCAATCGTTTATATACTTTATTTCACATCTATAGAAGTTGACTAACACCTTTTGTACATAAAACCCACATCAAAACACCATTTAATCCTTCAATTTGGGGTTTATTATTTACAAACCCAAAACTAGATTTGGAGCTCAAGAACACTTACAAATCTGTGAGTACACAGCAGATCGGAGCTTGGTTTGCTATTGAAATCACTTGCCAATCCTTTCCCCTTCTTGATTTCTCTTTCAAAACTCATAAGAGTTGAGAGAGTATGCGTGTATGTACGTAAGTATGTATGCGTATGAGTGTGTTTTGGGAAAGAAGATAAGTCTTAAAAGACTTAGACCGACTTAAGGTCTAATACCCCACACGGGTATTTTGTTCTCCTATTCAACTTAAAACATAACTTAGGATTACCCGTTTCAACTAACAAAATATTTATTTAATCACTACTACTCATAATTAAAGTCATGGTACAACCCTTTGAGCATGAAGTACAACTAAGTACTACTAGGCCCATTTTCAGGATGTTACAATATTGATTTCACAAATACCATGAAATGTACAATATCATAGACCAACCATTTACCGTATCCGAAAACCGAACCATCAACCATATTATTAACCATTTCCTAACCACCCTCTAAGTTTTTCTTAGTCATTTGGTCCCGCCAACTAGGTAACCCATTCACTAATCACTCGCTAAGTAATCTATGCATCGATAGGGTAGCTACTCCCGATTTGTGCATAAGTACACCTTAGACAATGTTTTCGCTACTCCAACGGTGAGAGTAGAAGTACTGCGTTGTCGTTTAGATGTATGATCAAGCCATCGTTCGTCTCATCCTTACACCCACGCGATGTATGATCAAGCCCACCGTTCGGCCGATATCACTCCAATACACAAACACATTGTAACACCCTCCTTACCGGCCTAGTGGATTAAGGTAATTAAGTGGCTTAATCTTGATTTAATTAATTAATTGATTAATTAATTGTTATTATTATGTGTTAATTGATTTTTTTAATTAATTAAGAGATGAATAATAATTAATTAATAGTAGTGTTAGTTTGTGGAAGAGTGACTTGTGGGTTTGACACCTATTACACTTCTAATTGCCACCTAATTGCCATTCCATGCAAATTGAATTAAAGTGTTTGTGTGTGTATTGTGTTTCGGCCGAGAACATCAAAAGAAGAAAGAATCGGACTTTATTGATTCTGATTTGCGCTAACTGATTTACTGAAGTGTTTATCTTCATCAAAAGGTTAGAAATTCTAAAACAATTTGTTAGTTGTTGATTATTTTCGGATTTATATGATTTTATATGTGAAAATCCGATTGAATGAAATGTATGATGAATTTGTGATTTAGAATGCATGTTTGTTAGTATTTGATGTTAATATGAACAATACATGTTTAGAATTCAGTTCTGGAAACCATAGATGAGTTGCATGTCTGAAATCAGATTGAAAATTGAGTATATGCATGATCTAGAATGTCTCGGAATTACAAAGTATGAATTGATCGGGATTCATGTATGAATCGATTGGATTTGGTGAAATCCGATTAAATCTATCGGAATTGGTGAATTCCGATCATTTCTATCGGAATTGGTTAGAATCCGAGAAAACTGGACTATTTGCCTTAGCTTTTTATCGGATTAGCTTTTATCGGATTGTTGGATTCTCGGATTCTCGGATTGTATGTTTATCGGATTTGAAGTCTATCGGATTGCTAGATTTCATCGGATTCCTTATTTAATTGAATGGAGGACTTTTATCGGAATTGGCCTTTTCTCGGATTGTACATTGTATCGGAATCCGACTAGATTGGAATTTCCTTTACTCGGATCTGCATTTGCTCTGAATTGGTTGATCAGATTTCATGTTAATCGGATTTGAACCAATCAGATTTGATCTTATCGGATTTTGACACAATCGGAATTCAAACCATACCTATGCTCGGAATTGGTAAATATTGTGTTATGAAAGATCAACTCTTGGATGATTTGAAGATAATCATGAACGTGATTGCCTTGGCTTATAAAAGGATGTATGTAATGCCTAAGCTAAGGAGTTGGATGAATTCACAAGATTACAGTAAGTAAAGAGTAATAGTGAATTGTGGTATATTGGTTTGAATATACATGAGTTGATATGTACTTGTGATTGTATGTGCATATATGTTTGATTATAGTATTTTGCTTATTGTGTGTTGATTAAGCAAATACTGACTGTTAGTTGTTTGTTCAGGTGGAGACAAGACTCAGTAGTAAGAAAAGACTGAGTTGTCTGAACTGTTGAAGATATCGGTGAGTGGATATATATCTTGGATGTATAAGATATATCACTTGATTGTTTGCTCTTACTCTGTATATACATGACGTTGTTGTGAGATCAGCTTGGCGGTTGTTATTCAGCTGGGCCTATGTTTAGAGATACACAGTATTAGTAGTTGTCTTGATAAGCATTTGTTGTAATCAAGAAGTGCTATTATTGTTGTCTGTTGTAACTAGGCTATCGGTAAACCTTTGCTTTGGCCGGCATTGGTTGAAGGTCCCGCAAGACCGTCGGTTCTCTTGTTTGTTTGAGCATTGTTTGTTTGGGTTTTATGCCTTGTATGTTTGTGATATCTATTCTCTCACTTAGCTTTGTGCTAATTCCCCACTGTTGTAATATTTTACAAGTTAAACCTGGTATGTGGATTAAAGAGATGAAACTGGAATTTTGGGACTGATCATTACTCTGATATCTGTTGTTTTGTAAAGAGTCTGTTTTTGAGTAACACTGTATATGTTGTTTTGTAAATCAAACAGATTAAAGTTGTATTTTCTTTATTATGTTATATTAAAAATGTGTTTTAGCTTCCGCGCGTATTTCAAGGTAGTATTAGAAAGTACGGTGTTACACACATATAAATCCGCATACCATGAGTTGCAAAGATTATTTAGAAACCCTGCAACTTCGTGTGTGGCTATCACTTATACCTAGAAGTCAACGAAGTAACTACTAAGCCGGTAAATCTATATGTGAGCAAGTTAGGTCTACTCCCGCCCACTAAGTCCGATAGTGCAAGTAAACGTAAATCGTTCGTTAACATGCAACTATTACCGACTACCTCATATAATATTAATTCTAAGACATCATACATGCAACAATCGCTTCACACATTTCCAATTTAGCATACATATCAAATAATAACATATATCACATACTTTACCAAACTGCTATCACTTATACCTAGAAGTCAACGAAGTAACTACTAAGCCCATAAATCTATATGTGAACAAGTTAGGTCTACTCCCGCCCACTAAGTCCGATAGTGCAAGTAAACGTAAATCGTTCGTTAACATGCAACTATTACCGACTACCTCATATAATATTAATTCTAAGTCATCATACATGCAACAATCGCTTCACACATTTCCAATTTAGCATACATATCAAATAACAACATATATCACATACTTTACCAAACTGCCGTAGATGTAATATATTAACATGTAAGATTCACATAAGCTATATGTAACTAAGTAACTAACATACCACAAAGCATAAATCATCGAGCATGCAATATATTAGTTCTAACGTAACATATAACCGAATCATAGAAATTATATTTCTATAACCTACGAGCCAATTAGATTAGATTCCAGTTTTTACTCATGTTAAGTAGTGCCATACTAGCATCAAACTCTAGTCATGTGTTACCAAGATTAGTTACTCAATTCATGTACAAGTAATCATCACTGTTGAAATGATTATCGGGAAACCTTTATTAAATACATGTTTAATCTATGTACTCACTTTTGTAAATTCTATTGAACTCACTTGATCCGTACTGCAACTAGAATCATGAATAACAACGAATGCTAATACATGAATCTACACCATATTTTTAAACATAAAATCAACATACCATCAATTAGGTCCTAACCGACCTAATCTACATTATTAAACTATGTTCACACTTATAAGAGTCATTCTCTAATTAAGTTTGAAGAGTCTCGCTTTTATTATTACTATCAATTAACCTAACTCATTTTCATCAAACTTAACATTTATACAATTCTACAAGTATATTTAATCTCATTATACTTTCCCTTATCCGATATATATATATATACTATTATTATGCTTATGTACATGACTATATTCATATTTCATAGCGTATCATATCGTATCTTTATAGCCATGCACTCACACTTACCATTTATGACAAGTTTTCATCCACAATGTATATCCTTTAGACTTTCTAACAGCATATAATTCATCTTTTTATATCTTTAATTAGTAACAAAACCCATAAGCTTGTCACCGAAATACATACAACACACGCTACACGCATGCTGCCATAAAAAAAACTAAGCAAGCAACACCCTCTTGAACTTAATTACACACTAACACACCTTACACTATGCTATCTACAAACACAATCACACACTTGCATACATCCATGGCACATAACCTACGGCCACCCCTCATGATGATAAGCATATATATATATATATCAGATATTGTTTCCAGGATCTTGGTTGATAATCCATGACTCGTCAACTCCATGGGCGGTTTTCCTTTTTCTTGATTACAAACCAAGATATAAAAACCAACATCCCAAAACCCAAAACACGAAAACAACTAGGATTAGATGACATTACCTTAAGAATAGGACAATGCTAATTGACTGTCCTTAGTCCCTTGTTAACTCGGTTTATCACAACGCACCACAAATTTTGGAACTAATTAGGAATAACGCATGATAATTTCTAAAGGTTTACCATTTCAAAATAAAACTATCGTTATTAATAGTTAACTAGATACATGTCTGTGTGATACACGAGTTAGTTTACAAACGATAAATATTAGACATTAATAAGAAGATATTAATTAATTATAACATATGAAAAAAATGATCAAAAAGTTAAATAAATGATCAATAATAAGAAATTAAAAAATAATGTATTCAAACAATAAATAAATGTATACATAAAAATGGTTTACAAATCAATCAAATGATTAGAGGACGTCTAATTAAAAACTAACTAACAAATCAAATTGTTATAATACTTTTGTTGCCTAAAAGTTCGTTAAATTTAGTGTCATTTTTTTCAGTAGTGGAATTATCTATGCGTGCATAACTCAAAATTGAAAAAAAATTAAATAAACTTTAATATAAGAGATAACAATATTTACTTAAATAATGAACATGTTAATCTAGATGAGGTCAATAATTTTACACCATAAACTACTCTTGATGTGATTTCAATTTCCTTACACTTAACTTTAAGTTTTTTAATTTGTATATTGTATATTGTATGATGTTATTTTGTCTTGATACTTGCAAAAAAGAAATTAAGAGATTATTATTTTTATTAAAATACTATAACAGAAACAAACATTTTAATATCACAAATCTGCATATCATGTGTGACGATATATGAATTATATTAGTAAAATAATGTTAAATTAAGTGTAACATTTTATTATGAAACTACTAATATTACATTACAAATAATTAGAATGCGTTCATGGTTTTACTTTTCTTCTTTATTTTTTTTTATAGTTTTTGAAGATCTATATCTCCTTAATTTGTAAAGTGGTGAGTTTTAATAATTAATATTAAATAAAGAGAGTTATAATTCAAGTAATTAAAACTTACGTTTGGAATTTGACATTCATAGAATTTTAATTCAAATATACTTTATTTATCTTATACTTTATCTCGTATTAAATTTGAATTTGAATAAATCTTATACATTTTAAGGTCAAAATTAATTTTCAAGTTTGACTAATTAAAGTCAAAATTAAGTTTCAATTTTGATTAAAATGAATGGTTAAGATTTAAATTTAACTAAATGAATGGTTAAGATTTTCTAATTAAATTATTTAAGGTTATTCTTTTATTTATATTAGAAGATAGGGTTTAGTTCCTAAAAGTATACCCAAGTTGTTACTTTTTGCTATTGTGTATACCCATCTTTCAAAACTCTCATTTAGTATATTAAACTTTCTAAAACTCACGATTTATGCATTGGGTAACTTGTTACCTGCTAGATGATGAGGTGTAACAGGTAATAGCTGATGTGGCAATGACTTGGATGCTTATGTGGTGTTCTCATACTTAGAAGATATTAAAAAAACAATTTAAATAATAATAATAATAATAGCAAGTTCATCTGCTTCCCAATCTAAAAAACAATTTAAAAAAACGATTCTTGGGTTACGAACATATTGAGGGCTTATTCAACGAACAAATTTGCAGATCTTGGGTTACGAATTGAGGGCTTATTCAACAAGAAGATTTGCAGATATTGGGTTACGAACAGATTTGAAGATTTGAACAAATTGAGGGCTTATTCACGAGTTTCGCAGATCGATGGTGGGTTTATCAGGTGACGGCGACAGTTCACCACAACCACCACGTGGGTTTCTCAGGCGACGACTAGTTCTTCCATGGTGGGTTTCGCAGAAAGATGGCTTCTCCGCCGATTAGGATTCTTCGACAGGTCTAGTTCTTTACAAATCGATTAAGGTTTTCACATCTGCTTCCAAGCAAGGTACGATTAGGGTTTTCACATCTATTCTTCACAGATAGAGGTTCATCTTCTTATCATTCCATATCTGTAGTTGCTTATTTGTTCTTTATGATGATTCCAGATCTTCATTTCAATATTACTTTTTTAGGTTTCGATTAGGGTTTTCGTTTTTATGTTTCAATCTTGCTTCCAGATTATCTGTTGATTAGTTGGTTTCGATTTTTTTATTTCTATGTTTCGATCTTGCTTCCAGATCATTTGTTGATTATTTCCTTTAATATGTTTGTTTAAGATGTTGGTTCTTTGGATTTCTTTGTTTAATGCTTTAGATTTTCAAATATTGGAAGAACACATTGAATGTTCTTCAAGAATATATGAGTTGGCATTGATTTATCTATGTGGAATTAGATTAGTATATAAAATAAATAAAAAATCATAGAATTACCGGTTACCTATTCAGCAGGTAACCGGATACATAAATCGTGAGTTTTTGTATGTTTGATACACTAAACGGTAGTTTTTATAGATAGGTATACACAATAGCAAAAAATGACAACTTCGGTGTACTTTTAGGAACTAAACCCTAGAAGATATGGTTGAATTATATGATCAAAATAAGAGCTCGATTCGATGACAATTTTAAGAATAATGTAAAATTTTGTTGTTTAAACAAATATACACAATATTAATTATAAATTAGACAATTTATTAACATACTTATTAAATATATAATAAACAATATTAAATATTTATTAAATAATAATTTTGATGTTAATCTATCTATCTATCTATATATCTATATATAAAAGAGATGCAAATTTTCTAAAAATAACTATTAAATCAAGTTTAATCCACCAATAGAAACTCTCAATTGTAAAATCAATCAATTCTCAAAAGTAATTTTAGAAGATGTAATTAATTATAAGTTGTTTATAAATTATGTTTAATAACTTGTGATATATTTTGTTTAGAGAAAAAATAATTATATATTTACGACCGTCTCATTTTTATCTACGTTTCGGTATAAATTTTATCGTAATGTGACATTTTTTTGAAATTAGTATATCTTGATTTTTTATTATCGATTAATAGTAGTGGATATGTAGTTTCAAAAAAGACACTTTTTTGAAATTAGTATATCTTGATTTTTTGTTATCCATTAATAGTACTGGATATGTACTTTGCTATGACGATTAACAAAAGTTAAAGACAGATACTTTCAGAAGTTGGTTTATTTCTCAGGAAACTTGTGTTTACACATGGTCAATTGTATGTTTCCGTTTCACGTGTTAGAAGTAAAAAAGATTTAAAGTTTTGGTTTGGGACAACAATGATAATTTTACAAACAAAACAACAAATGTAGTCTATAAATAAATGTTTCAAAAAATTTAGTTATACCCTCTTTGTTAAGAATTCTAACATATGTAAGTCTTCGGTGATATTTCATTTATCGCATTATTTTTATTCGAAAAATTTTAATATCTCAAATATAGTTTCGAAATACCCTTGCGTGCACGGGGCAATAAACTAGTAATTTTGTATGATATTAACGGATTAATAAGTGTATATTAACGGGTATATATCAATAGTGTGTATTATAATAGTATTATTAAATAATTGTAATAACTTAAAACGTATGATAAGTAAAATCAACATATGTACAGATATACATTTAAATTAACTAGGTATTAAAATTTAAAAAGTATAGATAAGCAAAATCTGTAGATCTATTTTTAATATTATCAAATGGATTAATTTAGTAGGATAAAATTTAAATACTTTGACTCTAAAAAATTAAAATTGATTTTTTAATTTGAAACAAATGAACGATCAAGATTAAATCTTTTGTTAAATTAATGTTTAGATTATCTAATATATTTTTTTCTAATTAGTCTTTTATTTATACTAAAAGAAGATAATAATTTTAATTAAAACTCTCATAATCTTCTAGGAATATACTTGTTTCTTTTTTTCTAAAAACGGGTTGTTACATACATCATGTTAGGTATTCTTTTACATTTGTTCCAGTTTTTTTTCAGATTATTATCTAAACGGGACGTGATTTAATTATAATGACACTGTTTAATTATTACGTAAATCACGTACCTCCCTATCAAAATTAGTGAGCTAGTGATGTCATATTTTGACAAAAATCAAAAAGAAAAACTTTCGTTAAAGAATATGAAACTCATTCTTGAATTATTGACGTGTAAATCACTACATGCAACTTTTTAACATAGGAACAAAAAATACAAAGTGGAACTAAACTGTTCACCATTATTAAAACTTGATAGCACAATTCGTTTATTTGTGAAACCTATGGAGTCCACGTATCCTGAAAAGGATATGAAACATGTGATTCAAATTATTAATTAGAGAGGGTTTATATTTTTTTATAAAATATCTTTACTTAATTATTATATTCATTAAATAAAAAAAGTGTGATAATTTATAAAGCTAGGATACGAGAAAAAAAAATTAGTTGATTTAATATGTTATGAACGATAAAATAGGAAAATATAGTAAAAATATGAAATTTCTATTAATTTATTTAAACTTTAAGGTCAAAAATATAAGTTTTACTTATTTTACTTTTTTATAAAGTATTTAAAACTTACAAAACTCTTAATTTTCAAGTAAACTGAAAGTATCCTCAAATCAAAGTAAATGAAAAATATAAAATGAAGTAACTATTGATGGATATATTTAATGAGATTCATATATATTATTTTAGTAAACAAACCTTCCATAATAAGAAAATATTTAAAACATCAAGTCAATGCCAATTAATTTAATTATTAGAAAATGTGTATAAACAGACTCATTAATTTGGATAACCTATAATCTAAATTTATAAACATTTATGATATTTAAATGACTCAATAATTAAAAAAAATAAGTTTCTAAGCAGAATTATTCATTGTCGCCGTATTAACACGGATACTATGCTAGTAGTTATAAACCTATTGATCAATACAGTACTTATAGTTGGTAAATATGACTTTTGTAATTTAAAATCATTTTTATACTTTGTATAAAATTCATTTTCGTCCCTAATTTACTAGTGTTATACCCGTCCGTTGGCCGGGTCCGGGATAGTTATATGTGTGTGTCTATACATTCTTCTTTACTGGTGATCGACGTAATTAATAAATTTAAAAGTATTTAATAGATGTTTTATTATATATTTCATGTAATGTGAGAAGGTTTTGATATTACATAATTAATAAACATGCATAAAGTTATTGCCGTTGGTTATGATTCAAAAGATGAATAAAAATAGGTTTAAATGAATCTACAAATAACCATTACATTGTAATAAAAAAATAAAAAGAACAACGAAATTAAATTATAAACAAATATATGGGGTAACATATTTATATATTTTTTATACTTTTTATAAGTATCTTTTATAAACTGTAAAATTGTATTTAAGTTCTAAAAGTTTTTAGTATAATATTAATGTATTTTCTCGTGTCCATTATTGTTAATATAAGTAATATTTACGTAATGGATAAATTGAAAAAAATACTCTTATCACGTTAGAACGCATGAATGAGATGATCACAAATATGATAATGATTTTTTCTCTAAATAAAATATATCACAAGTTATTAAATATTATTTACAAACAACCTATAATTAATTACACTAATATACATTTTCATAAAACCCCTCCCATGTTACATACAACCTCCTCGCAATTTACATATGAACCCTCTAGTTATATTGAATTTAAATGTAATGTTACCGTTTTTCTCATTATCTACCAATAATTGCGATTCACGCTATTGATGGAAACAAAAACGACGAATATACTAATTATTAAAAATATGTCATAATAAGATAAAATTTATACCAAAATGTAGATAAAATGAGACAGTCGCAAATATATAATTATTTTTTACCGAAACAAAATATATCACAAGCTATTAAACATAATTTATAAACAACTTATAATTAATTATATTATAATTAAATTTTCATAAAAACCCCTAAAATATTTCATAAAACACATTCAAAATTTTCATTTAACCCCCTCCTATTTGAATTAAAATCGAATTGAATTTGACGGTTTCTCACAATCCATCCCACATCCCACCAATCATGTTTCTTTATTTTGCCACACATGACATTTATTGTGACACATCAGATTTTCTCTATGCTCCGTGAACAATATATAAATATAATTAGTTTTCAACTCTATAGCATTTATTAAAGAAAAGATCAATTTTCTTTTAAATTTAACATTCCTCTGCATTTTCGATCTGTTGTCATTCACATCGTCTTCACCATCCCATTCTCATCTTTGCCATAGTCAACATCTAGACCATCCTTAAAGTTTCAACAAGTTAAAACCTTTTGGTTTAATTAATAACAATGTAATTTAGCATAAGCCAAAACTTTTCCATGTAGCATTAAGCTTATTTTTCAAAGTTTAACAAATTTTTTACCTTAGTTACAACACCATATACACAATATGCAACCTCATAAGACATGTCCATTTGGAGTTATGATTGTAGCTACACGGTTATAGTTTTCAAAAAAAGAAAAAAACAAAAGAGTAATTTCCAAACATCCATAATCATAATAGTAGGGGAACCACTATCTCTCTCGATCACCAAGCCACCTAGTGATAAGTGACCGACTAATTAAGGATAGATAATCAAATACAACGCAAGGGTGTTAATTAACCATCAACATAGTTAGGTGCATGATCAGGCAATGGTTCTTACTCATTAAATCCAAAACATTAATTCATCGCGTTTGTTTGACATGCTTATACTCATTAACAAACACAAGTTAACCGATCTCAAAGTTGGATATGAGGGTAGTGCATCGAACTTCCATTATGCCTTGCACGGTAGCTAGTTGTGCCTTACATTAAGCTCTCATGGAAGACGTCCACATCCCAACTTGGAGGCTAGCTTTATCTTGTTGAACCAAGCAATGGTCATGGTCGCCTTAAAAACAAATGAGCATGGATCGTCTTGGGTTCACTTAGAAGTCCTTTTAATGGAAGCCATCCTGCGTGAGTTTCACCTTCTCTTCTAGCATTCTGAACTTGTAATCGATGAGTTATGATTTGTTAACTCTGAGAGGGTAAGGTGCAATCATCCAAGGACTTCAGAGAACCCTCAAAGGTACATAAGGTAACCAAAACAACTCTAATACAAACTAAACAAGCTTTATCTAGAACAAGCACATAACATAACATGCATATACAATGCCACATTTCGTAGCTCAAGCAATACCAAATCTTTTAAACAATATTCTTCGATGACTTTTGGATTTAAACTCAAATAATCTTTATCGGTTGTTATTATTCTTAATCCTAACAATAGATTTAGTAACTAAGGTCCCGTTTGTTTCACCGTAATGCAAAGGAAAGTAAATGATTTTAATTTCATTCATGTTTGTTATGGAATGACATTCCTCTACCTAAAGTAATATTTACACTTCGAAGAATTTAATTCCTTTCCAAATAATGTTACCAAACGCAATATACAACGGAATTTGAATTCAATTCCATTACATTCCTTCACATTACGATGAAACAAACTGGACCTAAGATTAATACACCAAAGGGTATCAATGCATGAATTAAGGCGCTCATCTCTTCTTGTTTCTTGAGGTCCTGGGCTCAAATATTCTTATAGACATATATAGATGTACAAGTAGAAATTGTTATCGTTCTTAATCTAACACATAATAAAAGACATATTTACTTTTACCCATCGGCATACGTAACTTCAACGAATCTCACTAGATCTATGTGTCGAATATCTTCTTTTGTTCTCTTGTATGGTGCTTGTCATAATTAAACCATTCAATTTTGTCTTGTCCTGTAATGAAAATGAAAAAGGTACCATCCATCGTGTTATATATATACCCTAAAACATCTCCTAATGACCTAGTGGGTAAGACACTTGCCCCCCATAGGGGAGGTCAAAGGTTCAAGTCCCACCAGGTTTTAATTAGGGATGGCCATGGGGATGCTTCGGAAACGGCCACGGGTAAAACCGATTAGACCACATACATCTGAGCTAGGGAAGATTCATTAGAAAACCGATTTTAGTGTGAATACCATGAGAACCAATCTTAGTTGTTGATTTAATAAGTGAAATTCATGAATGTAGAGCATGGGAGGATCACATGTGGTAGGATGCATGTGATGAATTCTTGAGTGGCTGATGACATTGAAGTAGGAGGAATTGGACGACTCAGATTAACTCTCTCGGTTCTTGTAATATAAATGGTTCTCAAATGAACTTCTTCATATATATAGGTGAGTATTCATTCGAGAACCGTTGTTAGTGCGAGAACCAATCTCAGTCGTTCCTTAATTATGGGAAGTTCATGGATGGAGAGCGTGAAGGGATAGAGTGTGGCAGGGTGCACATAAGAAATTCATGGGTGGGCAATGACATTGAAGAAGGGGAAATTGGACGACTCAGATTGGTTCTCGCGGTTCTCACACTAAGAATGGTTCTTAAATAAACTTCTTCATATATATATATATATATATATATATATATATGCAAAAGCTCAAACGAAAACTGTTTTCGTATGAGAACAGCGAGAAAACTGTTTTTAACACCATTAATAACTCATTGAATAGGGGTATTTTGGTAATTTACATACTTACCCGATCGTGAATTGCGTCCGGGTGAGCGGTCATTAATCTGCGAATCTTGATTTTCCTGAAATAACACTCATTAATGCGTCATAATGAGCTCAATAATGAGCCGCCAAAAAAATCTTAGTTATTGATTAATCTTAATCAACGGTTAAGACTGTTTCTCGTAGTTCTCGTACGAAAATCAATTCTTGTTTGAACCGTCCCATATATATATATATATATATATATATATATATATATATATATGGAGTGGTTCAAATGATAACTATTTTCGTACGAGAACCGCGAGAACTATTTTTGGACAATCATTTACTTTTTTGTTTTTTTTTTAATTTAATTTTAAAAAGGAAAGGGTGGTATGAACATTTTTACATTACCCCGCTTTTTTAAAAGTAATATATTCATCAAGCGAAAAGGTGTTAAATTACGAATATTATACTAAATTAACGAGAAAATTATGCTTTTTAATTTGATACCGATCTTGTTATATTTTTTCGGAAAAAAATTTCGTGTTTGCTGAGTTTTTTTAACACGACTCTCGACATATGCACATGTTTTGGTATAATTCAAAATAAAGCAAACACAAAAAAAATATAACAATTTTATCGTTAATTTGGTATAATTTTCGTAATTTAAAACATTTCCGGCCATATGATGAATATATTAGTTTTAAAAAATGGGGGTAGTGTAAAATATCCAAATTGCCCGTAATTAATTAAGGATAAGTTTGATTAGTTTAAAGTTTTCCATTAGCGACTCTTTAATAGTCAAACCTTCCATATTTAAGTAAAATCAAGTCAATACAAATTAACTTAATTATTAACAATATTTTCATAACCAAAGTCTTTCATTGTAAATATTTTATCATGTAATAAATATTTTAAAGTAATTATGGAAAAATATGTATAAATGGAATCTAGCTAAAAATCTAAATAACGTATAATCAGAATTTATAAACATATATTTTTAAGAGTTTATGTAGCTCATATAACCAATAGTTTGACATAAGTTTACTCTATTTTCCTAATCTTTTAATTTTAAATAGTTTCAAATTACTAATTTACGCTATGTATTTTAATACAACTTACCCTATTTTATATGTATAGACTTTTACTTATTTAATTTTCTCAAAATTTATTTTAAAAATAACAAAAGAGTTCATTGAGAACAGAAAAATAAAAAAATAAAAAAATAAAAAAAAGATTACGAAAATAGGCATGTTATTAAAGGAAACTATTCGTTGTTACTGTATTATACGAAAACTGAAAAAGAATAAGTTATCGATTAAATTCATTCGATAACGACACATTGCGCGGGTACCGTGTTTGTTATACTAAATACATATACATAATATTTTCTTTAAAAGTTAAGTTTGATAAACATGAAGTATGTGTGAGTTTCCATTTAATTATATAAGTTTATCAGAGCTGTGTTCAACAAAGTCTATGTAAAAAATATAATCTTAAATTTTTAATATGTAATCACAGGTGATTAGTAAACAATCAATTGTAATTTTTAAAAGCATCACATATGAATTACGAATATGCCCCTTTATTCAAAACTTTAATAAAGCAACCTGAACTATTAATACCATTTATCTAAAGACAAAACTTAGAATTAAGTATTAATTGCATTAAACATTTTTCAAGTTCATTATATTTTGCCCGGGGAGTGCTTTTGAGTTCTGATATATGTAAATGAATAAATTAACCTGGCCAATTCATTAATTAGTCTTTACTATTATATAATATATTTATGTTTTTCTCTTTTCAAATTATTTAGACTATTTAAATTAAGTAGTTCAAACATTTATGCATAATGTACAACCTTCAAATTATTAAAGCTATTTAATTTCAACCCTTCTTTTGTCTAAATTAATTTCATCCATTATTAATTTAACTATTTCACCCTCCTAATTTACTTTAACTTTTTATTTATTTAAATATATTCTCCACTAACACACTATTTCACACAAACACAATTATTCACCCACATCAACATAATTTCCAAAATCTTATTAACTTTTTTTCTCCTTATTTTTTAAATATAATTTTTTTTTCTTATTTTATTGTTTTTTAGAATTTATTTTAAAATTAATAAAATAATTTATACAAATATAAGAAAATTTGAAAATAAGAACATGTTGCTGGAAACTTTTTCGTGACATTGAATCGCTCGAATAATATATCATTACATTCTTGAAAACGACATATTACAAAACAAAAACTATTGTCGCCGCTGCATTGCGCTGGTACGCTGCTAGTATAATAAAAACACTCTTTTGTAGCAATATATTCATCATATAATCAAATAAATACAAATTAATTACGTACACAACTTCTCTCTCACTACATTTTTTTTAACAGCCAAAATAATCATTTCATTCATCACATAGTTGTTTGAATACACTGATTTCTTCATTCTCATACACAGAACAGTTCTTCTCGACATACAAACTCTGTAACACATAAACTGAGATACGGCGACCCAAGCAACATCAAAATCACACACCAACTATACAAACGACAAATTAGATAGCCCCCCGCGCGGCTTCATCCCAATATACAACAGCAACCAGCAATGACTAGCATCTGCGTCCATAAGAACTATACCAGGGACAGACTCCAGGTGGGCTTCATCAATAATTCTAACGCGTAAAATTGCTGAAGATAATATATATGATGTCCGCCGATGTGATCGAGCATCATATTATATATCGATCTCAAAGCTAGCTAGCTAGTCTCCTTGTCAATTTACTGGCCTAACGAAACTTTAATTTAATTAGGTATTTTTTTCAATCAAATGCTTTTAAGTTTTAGACAAATTAATTAATACCATAATTTAATTAATTAGATAAGGATATAATTATACATGTGCATGTGAATGTTTCCATGTACGTCCGTGGTGTATATATGTTTCGTTTGTTATACCCTTTCTTTTTCTCTTTTTTTAGTAAGTGTAATGCTTAATTACACCTAAACTAGAGTTAATTAAAGTACTTTCGTTTCTTTAATTTTCTAACACGGCACATAAGTATTTTTTTTTATCAAATATATACACCAAGTTTATTAAGCTTTTAAATATTGTTCGCAAAACATGTTTCATATAATAACTCTAACCAGGGCCGGTCCTAGTATCGTGCGGCCCGTGCGCAGGCCCAGGGCATCAAATGTTATGGGGGTATCATATTTTCAGTCCAACTTCTATAGTACTAGGCCAATTATAGATTAAAAAAGGTAAATAAGTCGAGGCGAGATCTGGGACTAGGAGGCGGCAAAGAAGCAGAGTATCGAGGTGGCTTCGCCATTCCCCAATAGCAACGGAAATTGTGACGGAGAGAAATACGATTATCAAGAGAGTTTTTGAAAGTTGGAAAAAATCCAATCAACATATCAAAACCCAATCGTTATCCTTTTCATTCTTCTTCCTAAAATCCAATAGACAAAGATAGAGAGTATCATCGCCGTAGTCATCAGCAGACATCAAAAAAAAAATCAATAGGTTCAACACTTCGACTCCCCTTCGATTATAAATAGGTTTATTTTGAGTTTAGTTTATCTTAGACTTTCTTGAAATTGAATATTTAAATCCTATTCTATCAAGCTATCGATTAGAGTTTAAAGGATAAAGGATTAGAAATTTAGAATCGTCTTTCCTCCCGTTAGGGCACAAATACGATTAAATGAAGTGGTAATTTGGTCGATCAGTGGATTGCACCACGAAGTGTGAATCAGAAACTCGGAATCGATTTTCACAGCAAGAGACAGAGACAGTTCAGTGAATGAGAATCGATTTTGCATCCAAGGTCAGTGAACCAGTATTTGTTTTACTTTTGCAAATATTGAAGGATGCCAAGTTTGTATATGGTTCATGAATAAAAATCAATTGTGTTTGTTTGTTCTAAACTTCTAATCTCTCATAGCTAAGTAATTTCTTCTTTCTCATGTAGTCATGTGCAATTCCTAATTCAAGATATTCAGACTGCAACAAGAAATAGAATATTGCACACATAAACTAAGAAGATACAAAAAAAAAAGGTTGATTATAATTTATGAAATCTTGATTGTATGTTCAAGTGTTTCGTATCATCTGCACCTTAATTTGTTTTAACTGCAATTTTCCTTGAATTAAAATGATCATGCCTTCCTTTAGACATTTGCTTTTTGATATGCATACCTCGCTAATTTAACAATTTGTCACACACTGAGATAAGATGATAAAAAGTGTTGATTTTGATGCCTAAAGTTATGAACTTATCTCACATATATAGTCACATGGATTTTAATTAGTGAATGCTGATGTGTACAAAATGTAAAACCTTTCTAAAAAGCATCCCAAATTTAGTGGTTCGACTCCTTCTTCTGATGAATCTTACAACCTTAATGTATCTAAGCATATATATCAGAATTTGAAATAACCTTTGTGTATTTAGGCAAAGATGATGGTGTTTGAAACAACCTTAATGTATTTAAGTAAATATATTGGCATTTGAAATAATCTTAATGTGTCATAAGGTTTACACATGAGAGCATTTTTTTAACCTACTTCGCCTTAAATATAAAAACTATTAGACCGACAGTGACTCTAACCTATATATAGTTTTATGGATGCTACGCCTTGTAAAACATATCCAAATAGCATAAATAGATAAGAAATTTGGTTCATAAGTTGTATTTGTGTACGTACTCTTGTTAATCTTATCCAATAGGTTATCCGGATCCGTAGATATTATAAGGTATCTTACATGTCTTCTTGAATTATGTATGATAGGACAGATCTTACGTGGAGTCCTTGCTTATAAAACTTTATGCATGTAGTGGGTACTAAAAAAATACAACTACAACAAAAGAAATATCAAAACCATGTAGACTAAAGATTAATATATTATTCAAATAACTGTTATCCAAATGTCTTACACAATGAATCTAATTTATATCTTCTTATTTTGTACTTTAACTAACTTGATTGAATGTGTTTTTGTTTTCTTTCTTTTACTTTCTTGTTCTTTTGTCACTGTTATCCACGTAGTAATACAAAATATATATAAATACATACAATAAAAAATAAATAAATATAAGGAAACTTTGTATTTTATTATCGAGAGAGGATAAGAACCAAATTGTGTACTTATAATTGAGAGAAAAAGTATTTTCATATCTATACAAGTGAGTTGTGTTCAATATAGTCCATATAAAAAACATAGTCCTAAATTTTAATATTTAATTACATGTGATTCAGTATAAAATCACATGTGATTCACAATACAATCACATGTGATGGTAAAATCATTACATGTTAATTACGAAAATGTCATTCCGCCCAAATTTTTAAAATTCAATCTGGACCATTAATGAAGCTGGTCCATGGGCTAAGATTAGTCCCTCAGGACTGTGCAATAAGTATGGACTATATTGAACATTTCTCCTATACAATTATATATAACAATTGCAAGGGAATTGATATTACAAGTGGTGATATTATATTCGCTATTATTAACTAATTAATAAAAAAAAATAATGAATATAGGACTAATGTCAATATCAACCTACTATAATTAGATGAAGATGATTGTTAAAACTTTCTTCTCTGTGGGCTCGATTGATGGTCCACTGATGGCCCACCCGAGTCCCTAATGTTTAGGTCCCCCAATGCTAACACGAATGAATTCAAGCCTGCTAGATTCGGATAAAATATATTATATTATTATATTCAATATTTAATTAATAACAACACCACATATTAATGGTGTAACCCCCAAACAACACCACATATGATTCTTCATTCTGAGTTTAGGTCAGTTTTATATCGATCAATTTCTAATCTATTTATTTTAGTAAGGCTTGGATCGGGTCATTTTTCATGTCAGCTTATTTCGGCCAGATTGATGAGTAATGTTTGATTTTCAAGTACAGTTTTTTGTTTTGACTACGTTTTTCTTTATCAATTTTTTAAGTTTTATATTTGTTTTCCAATTTTTTGTAAGAATTTTAAAAATGAATTTGTTTATATCCTAACTTTAATAACCAATGTTCATTTTGATTATATTCAAACTTCAAATTTGGTATCTGTTTGGTTTAATTCGAATTTTAATTTTACTTGTTTATACAACTTATATAAATAAATATAAAAAATATATGATGTACTAATATTCTACTAAGTACCAATAAATAATTTTATTAAACAACTGGATAATATAAAATATTCATCATTAGATAGAATTATGAATCGAATTCAAAATACTAAAGTATTATCTATCAACTAATCAAATGTCAAAGTAACAATCATTTAGTCAAACTAACAAATTCCAAAATGAAACATCATTGTTTTAACTGTAAATCTTTTATTGTTTATGTTAAGCTTTTATCGTTTAAAGGTTTGTACTTTTATTTGACAGGTTTTATTGCCCTAAGATGTCATACCCTTATTTAAATTCACAATTTTTTTTTGAAATTTTGAAATTTTAATTATTAATTTTTTTTATAATATTACAGTTTTACCCTTAAACTGCTTAGTTTCAGGTTGTCAGGTTGATCATAACCCAACCCGTTTACTTTTGTGTTGACCGAAATTTAACCCGTTTCAAGTTCGTGTAACTTTTCATGTCGGGTTTCATGTCGACACAGAATTGCCGGTCTTATTGTGGTAGAGGTTGTAGAGTTGGTAATGGTAATAAACAACTAAAAAAGCTTAATGGGCTAGTGACCCTGAAAGTGAGCTTGGCCTGGGCTCATATGACAGGCCCATAAATTGAGAGGAACGACCCTTGAGGTGAGGCCTTGAATCGAAAAATGATTCAACCCCAAATATTATATACGTAGTTCGGTTTTAGATAAGTTTGAAATATGTAATTTGTAGTAGACATGGGCAAAATCGGTCCTGGACCACAGCCGGTCCGGTCCGGTCCGGACCTAGTCGGTCCTGAGCCGGTCCGGTCCTCGGCGGACCGGTCTTCGCGTAAGACCATTTCGATAAATTCGGTCTTCGGGCGGTCCTAGACCACTTCCGACTTCGGTCCTGGACCGGTCCGTTTTTCGTTCGGGTATTTTTCCGGTTCGGTTTAGATATTTCCGGGTTTTTTTTAGTTTCGGTTTAAAATTTTCCGGTTTTCGATTCGTTTTTTTGTTTGAAAAAAAAAGTGACTTGTTAATTTAAAAAAATTGCAAGTTATAAACTATAAAATATAAACATATATAATTGCAAGTTAATAAAAACATATAAATAACATTGCGATACAATTACAAAATAAAATTACATATTGTTGAAACTTAATTTATTTTTTTAACAAGAAAAGGGAACTCTAGCAATGGAGCTTCGGCATTGCCATCACCCCAAGTTAGAGACCCGAAAAATACATATTGTTCGAAAGAAATAACGTCACAAAATATAAAGAGACAACTACTAAAATGGATAGTCGGAATTGAAATTCCAATAGTTGTAACTATCGTCGGTATATGGCACATGCCCATAATAGGCGACTTCGTTCGAGTGGACGTTGGATGATGAACCCGCGTTCATTCTATTTTGAGTGTCGTCAACGTATTCTTCGCCGGGTTCGGGTTCTTCAGTTTCAGCTTCAGTGTTAGTGTTTGATGTTCCCGATGCGAAGTCCCTGTTGTAATCGTCTTCCATAATCGCTTCCTCCAAATTAGTTAAGCCTTCTTCGAGATCTGCATCGTTTTGACATCTTTCCATAGAATCATAGTAGTCCTTAAGCATCACGGCCATTTGCACCGACTCGGCCTTCAACATACACCGTCGTGCACTTAAAATCCTGCCACTAAGAGAAAAACAACATTCCGAAGCTACGCTACTAGCTTGGACGGTTAGTACGTCCCTAGCCATACGGGCTAGGATCTTAAATTGACCAACGTTTTCTCTTTCTTGCCACCATTTTAATACATCAAATTGTGTAAAATCTTCGGTGCCAATATAACTACTGTAATCAGTTTCTTTATAAATGGAAAGTTCGTCTAAAGACGATTGAACTCGTGTACGTTTTGATTGAGATACATTTTGAAGCCAAGACGATCCAATGCTAAAAGTAGTGTTTGGCCGAGAAGCCGATGCTTGTGAAGTCGAAGACCTCGGGGTGGAAGCAAGTTGTCCCCGTGGTGCACATTCATTATCATAAATCATATATAATTGTTTAACACTATTTTCAAATTTGGATATACTTATCGTAATCTCATCTGGAGATTGACCCAATGCTTCCCCGATTGTAGTTAAAGATTCCGTTACACCCTTAAAATTAACAAGAGGGTTTAATGCCGAAGCAATCAAAAAAATTGTTGGAAACTCTTTAAAATATTTTATAAGACTTTCACACATTTCGTTGGTAATCATATCCCACCTTTGATCCAAAGAACCAAAAGCCTTTAATGTTCTTAAAATTTCACAAACACCTATCATAGCGGAGTGAGATGATGGAAAATATGTTTGTGATAGCATTATTGTGGCTTGATACAAAACTCCCAAACCGATGTGTAATTCTTCTAAAATAATCCAATCAGTTTCCGTAAGTACTTCATATAATTGGGGTAGGTGTTCTCGATGATATTCGGTAAGTAAATCCTTATTTTGTATCAAACGCCCTATCATTTTATAAGTCGAGTTCCATCTCACGGGCATATCTATGAGAGGTCTCAAACATCTTCTTCTTTTTGTTTTACAAAAATGTTCATATTTTTCGAACGCGACTGGTCCGCTTTTAAAAATTGTCTCATTTAATCTTCTAAATTTCAAAAGACAAGTTTCCATAGCCCCCAAACCTTTTTGGACCGCGAGGTTGAAAATATGACAACAACAACGTACATGCAAAAATTCCCCGTCACATATTGGGTTTAAAACCCGTTTCAATCGTCCCATAGCGTTTGTATTGTTGCTAGCATTATCTAGGGTGATTGAAAGTATTTTTTCTTTTATTCCAAAACCGTTAAAAATCCTTAATAAAATATCGTAAATTTGTTCACCTCCATGCGGGTGAGGAAAGTTTTCAAAAGCAATAATACGTTTTTGCATAAGCCATGTATTAGGGTCTACCCAATGTATCGTAACACAAATAAATGAATAATGGGTTGTATGTGGAGCGGTCCAAATATCGGTGGTTATAGAAACTCTACCATCGAATCTAGTAAAGAATTCCTTTAAGTCTTGATATATTATTTTCCATTTTGTCATAGCTCTACGTTTAAGAGTTCTTCGACTTACAGAGGAATAATGAGGTTGTAAAGCTTTTTTGATAAAAGTTGTGACTCTTGGGCGGGAGAAGAAGTCAAATGGTAATGCTTCTTGTATTGTTAACTGCATGCTTAATTCCTGAGCTAAAGCGGCATCGAAACGCCATGTTTGACCATCAACTTGAGTTTGACTCTCAACCTCAGCGGCTTGTCGCACCAAGCATTTAGTCTAATTTTTTAAAGTTTATATTAGAATAAACTAAGTTCAAGTAATGTAAACTATATTTAACTAAGGTCATGTATTTAATTCAAGTACTAAACTATATTTAACCAAGTTCATGTATTTAATTCAAGTATTAAACTATAGTTATTGATTCTAAAGTAATACGTTTGACTACCAAGCAAAGAGTGGCCAGGCAGGTCAGTCGGGGGGCAGGATCCTTTCGGTTTAAAACCTTTCGGAAAATCCAACAACCACAAGCCGATCGTGACTATTCTAGACACCACTCTCCGGGTTATATCTACTAGTATTACGATTAGAATGAATAACTAAGTTATGAATAACTAGAACTACATCAAATTGTTTTAGGCTCATGAATTCCTATAATTTCAATTTCATGAATTCCTATATTTTCAATTTCATAAATTCCTATAATTTTAAATTCACAAATATAATAAGTTGTCCACCAATATTTTCAATTTCATAAATTCCTATATTTTCAATTTCATGAATTCCTATAATTTTAAATTCACAAATATAATAAGTATTTAAATAAACTAAACTTAAATATAAAAAAACTAGTATTTAAATAAACTAAACTTAAATATAAAAAAACTAGTATTTAAATAAACTAAACTTAAATATAAAAAAGAATACTTACTAAATGCCGAGCGAGAGAAGAATTAGAGCCGGATAATATTCCTCCACAATGCGTACACTACGCATATTTTTTGTTATTTTGTTTGAGTTGCACAAAATCCTTCCAAATTTCCGCAACTCGATTTGTTTTTGGAACTTCTTCGTACGGGAGATTTATATTGAAATCACTTCGACCCGCGTTCAAATTGCTAGATCCTTCACCCGCCATTTTTTATAATCTTGATTCTTGAAGCAAATCAAAAAATTATAAGCAAATCCTTGATTCTTGAAGCAAATTATAAACAAATCCTTGAATTGGAAAAATTGCAAATTATAAGCAAATCTTGAGAGAAAGAAGAAAGAATGAGAGAATAAGTGGTTTAGAGAAGGTGTAGGAGAAAAATGGCAACCAAATGGGGGGTATTTATAGGAAGAATTGAAAAAAAAAAAAAATCGGAAACTAGCCGTTGGGGACCGGTTCGGACCGGCTCGGACCGGTTTGGACCGGTTCTGGACCGGTTTGGACCGAAAAAAGAGCCGTTGCATTTTGAACTTCAACCGTTGGGCATTGGACCGGTCTTGGACCGGTTCGGACCGAGTTTGGACCGGTTCGGTCTTGGACCGTTTTGGACCGGTTCGGATCTTGGACCGGTTCTGGACCGGTTCGGACCGCTTACGTCATTTTCGGTCTCGGTCCGGTCTTGGACCGGTTCGGTTCGGGCGGTCTTTCTTGGACCGGTCCGGTCGGTCCTCAGGGCCCATGTCTAATTTGTAGTACACCTCGGGTTCGGCCAACGTGCAAACAAATTTTTTTTTATCTTTTTCTTTTTGGGTTTATACAAAAGTGAAATGGAAAATATCACCAAAAAGCTATATAAATATGTAAAATAATTTTATTTTTTTTATAAAAGGATTGACGAGGTGTTATGCATCTTAAAATACACTTTGGCCAACTTTCTAACACGTATGACTAGGGATGGTAATGGATCAAATATAGATCGGGTGATGCCATATCCACATCCATATCCATTAAATATTTCATCATTCATATTTATATCCATATCCATTTAATATAATTTCGTCCATCCATATCCATATCCATCGGATTAACCGGGTAAATGGATATCAATTAGATGTCAAAAGAACTTTTGCCCCAAAGAAAATACCATTTTTTATATATAATTTATGATCTTTATTGATACAAATACATATTGTCTTCCAAAAAAGATAGTAATCATTGTTTCTTTCACTTTGACACTTATATGTATATAATCGATACAATTGTACAAAAATATTATAGAAGAGAGTGGGAATTTAATCTACATAATTATATATATATATATATATATATATATATATATATAGACAAAAGTTCATGCGAGAACTGTTGTTAGCGCGAGAACCGCGAGAACCAATCTAAGCCGTCCAATTCCCCCTCCTTCAATGTCATTGCCCACCCATGAATTCCTCACATGCACCTTGCCACACTCTATCCCTACACGCTCTCCATCCATTATACTTCTCATATTCAAGGAACGGCTGAGATTGATTCTCGCGGTTCTCGCACTAACAACGGTTCTCGCATGAACCCTCCCCTAGATATATATATATATATATATATATATATATATATATATATATATATATATATATATATATATATATATATATATATATATATATATATATATATATATACATATATATATATATATGTATATATATATATATATATAGAAGAGAGTGGGAATTTAATCTACATAATTATATATATATATATAGACAAAAGTTCATGCGAGAACTGTTGTTAGCGCGAGAACCGCGAGAACCAATCTAAGCCGTCCAATTCCCCCTCCTTCAATGTCATTGCCCACCCATGAATTCCTCACATGCACCTTGCCACACTCTATCCCTACACGCTCTCCATCCATTATACTTCTCATATTCAAGGAACGGCTGAGATTGATTCTCGCGGTTCTCGCACTAACAACAGTTCTCGCATGAACCCTCCCCTATATATATATATATATATATATACATATATATATATATATACATATATATATATATATATATATATATATATATATATCTTTATTAATATATTTATATGTAAGTTTTAAAATAAAATACATATATGAAATTATACTTTTTAATTCGGGTTAATGGATTCATCCATGGATGAAAAATCGTTATCCATATCCACTCCATATTCGAAATTCACCCATTTAACTTCATCCATATCTATCACAGATGGATTGGATTGTGTGAATGCTCATTGGATCAGGTGACAATTGTCATCCCTACATATGACCCGTTTTCCATATAGCTCATCTTTTAAGTACAAAAATTAACCCAAATGGCCTAAAATGAGTCAGAATTATCACCTTTAGTTAATTACTGTATGCTTTCATTTCTTGCCTATTGGACTTGAATCCATGGATCAACATCTTATCAGAGAGCCAACAACATTGACTGCTAGAAGCCGAACACGAGGCATTGGATGCACCAAAACCTGTTTGAAACTTATCTATTAAAACTCAACAGTATGATTATTATTATCAACATAATGAAGAACAACATATGAAAATTTTCCAACTTTCAAAGATAAAAACATATTTTTCTACATTATAAGATTACGTTTTAAGTTTCAAGAAGTAATTCCTTGGGACAGTGAGTAATAAACACATATGGACAAAGTTACTTGTGCAGCCTTCAACTCCGTTACAACAATCCACAATGCACAACGGATAGCAACGAATGAATCAATCAAACAGCAGCTGTTGTCTTCAAAAGTGCAAAACGTCACTAAAAACACAAAAAATTCTTAGAAATGCTACAAGTATATTAAAATATAACTTGACTCGTTAAATGAGTCTACAAAAAAGAAATCAGGTGAAAGATGGGATGAAGAGCAGCCAAAAAGATTTAACATGTGTACGCAATAGATGGCCTGTTTCATCTTATCTTCCTAATGCTAAACACAAAAAAGTAAGGAAAGGTATTAAGCTTACTCTGTAGTCTCTATACTTCTGTAGTATGAATTAAAATTACTAAACTCGGTACTTCCTGCTAACCAGAAAGGGATAGAATTTTAACATTTATAGCCATCACAATGTAAAATATTGCATCTCAAAGGATCAGAAAAGTATAATATGTGCAATAAATTGGTAATCTTGATATAGACTAAGATCCATTCACTTACTACTCAGTTATATAGTATTATTTTCAAGATTGTAGGTATTCATTGAAATTTTCAGTAATGCTAGGTTACAATATGTGATGACACCATATGATTTACAGTAAAAAAACCGGGACCGAATTACCAAAATCAGCAAATTAAATACCAATGTACATTATAGATAACAATTTTACAAATCACATAACATGCAATTAGTCAAAAAAAGAAAATAAAAAGATTATTTGAAAGAAAGGAGAAACAGCTGAGAACAAAAAACAATCTCTAAAACCAAGCTCTTGTAAGGGCCATTGCTGTCAAAAACTTGGATACAAGCGAAAATGATGTGAAACTTAGCTTTTAACTTTAAAAAGATTTTCTAACCACGTTAGTCTTATAAATCGTGACGTCTATCCTATCACTAAATCTTAATGAAGATCATAATACAAATTGATGGGTATGTTATTACTTCAGCTTCTCAAGACATATCATAAATGAAAAGAACTTAATTAAGAAATTCCTGACCTTGTGATAGGAGTGTCATCTTCATCCAAAATCAACTTCAAATTTTCATCACCAAAGGAAAAAGATCGATTCCACAGCCTTCTGTTTTTCAATGCAACTTTCGATTCCTTTACTAAATCAATGTACTTTTTCCTTACATTAGCAAGAGGATGGGCATTGATAGCTATTTTTATCATAGTATGCTTCTTTTAGTATTACAGTGCACGTATCATTCCTCAAAGATAGATAAAACACATGGGGATATCGTTCAAACGCCTTATGGACCTTTTGTGGCAATCCCAAATACTTTCTCAAGCACAAAAGCTTCTTCCTCTCAGTAGAATGTTCAACAAATAGACAAAGCAACTCATGAAGCAAACCCACGACCCGTTTCTCAGCCACATCGCTATCCGGGTACAAATCTGGGCATTCCTCATATGGTGAAAGATAAGGAAGTTTTTGAAAACCATCCATCCAGTCAAAGATCTTTGTCCTCAACCTTAAACCTTTAGATGGAAACAATGGAATTGAAATAGCTTTCATTTGTCCGCCGTTATAAATTCCATTGTTAAATGCATTTTTTTGAATTACAGACAAAATCTTTTCCCCTTTTTCACTTTTCATAATAGCTAACCCCTTCAACCCATCTCCCATTTCAACTACCTTAAAACACCTATGGACATTTCCTTCCAGGTTCTGCAGATAATCATCAGGTAAACCTAAATACCACAACATGCCTGGAATTATCTTCAATGGCAACCTATTCTCAACACTCATAACTATTAATTTCTTCAATCTTTCTTGGAATTCAACCTTCTAATCTCTATAAATAGCTTGTTCTTCATCATCAAGCAGAATAGCCTCCGGGGTTAACCTAAACCAAGGCAGATTGTATATGGGTCCAATAACTCTTCAAAAATTGACAGGTACAATCTAACAAACCTAGCAACCTTGATGGGTATGTCTAATTATAAACCTTTCTTTGAAACATCAGAGATGGGGATGCAGCCTTCTGGAGAGGCAGTAATACGGTTCTTGAGAGCAATTATGGGTTTGAGTTGGATGGATTTGCGGATTGACTCAATTAAGTCCAAGTATGAATATTTCTTCCATTTCATGTATACATTAGTGTAATTGTGCTTTTGAGTGTGTAAACAATCGAGTTTTAATTGATTTAAGAGTAGGAAAAGGGAGTCTTAGTAGAAAAGGTTACTAATTGTCTAAGATTTCGACGACAATATTGATCAAAAAGCATTGTCGAATAATCAAAAAATGAAAAACTAAAAAACAATTAAAGTTGAATAAAAGAAACAGTTTGTAGAATATAGTGAGAGAGAGAGAGAGAGTTATAACCTGGTGATCATTAGTCGTGTTTGGAAGAGAAAAGTGGAAATGTTAGGTTTCATTTGGGCATAGTGGTGATGTTAAATGTTTGATTATCACAACAGCTAGCTAGCTCGATGGAAGAAGAATGCATACTAACAAAAGAAAGTATAGAAAGAAAAGAATGTATATAAACACAAATACAATTGGCGATTACTAAGAGGAAATTAACACCAACCCCTGAATCTTTTCACGGGCCAGAAGTAAACAAGGATGCCGCTCCGATTAATATTCTCGTCTCAATTCTTTAATTTCCTTCCCTAAACATTCCCCGCTTATTATGAAAAGAGAATTCAACAAGAGAGAAAGACGGGGGTGGGGAACTAAAGTTGTGTTCTCAAGTTTTTTTTTTTGGAAGGAAGGGGATGAGAGTAACATGGTAGGTATGATTGACGGAAATAGTTGGCAGTTATAGCGGTATGTATGTTTGGCGGAAATAGTTGGTAGTTATAGCGGTAGGTATGTTTGGTGGAAATAGTTGGTAGTTATAGCGTGTAATTATTGCTGGAGGTTATTAGTTGATAGCTGTAGTTGGAGCTGGAAGTTGTATATTTTAATTTTAGTTATATATGTGTTTGACAATTTAGCTGCTAGTTGTAGCTTAATTGTGTCAAATGACAAAAAAAATGACAAATTATAAAAAAATTAAAGTTGATATTTAGGTAAATCGGTATATAAAAAGCTTCAAGCTATCTTTAAAAGTTACTTTAAGAAGTTTTTTTGTTTATAAAAAGTTTTTGTTTTTTCATTCAAACATGACTTAAAGCTTTTTCTTTCAAAACAAAAGATACAAGCTTGAAAAAAACTTCATACCGAACATACCAGTTATGTTTTGGTTAAAATATCATTCTTTTTCTTTCCTTTCTATCTTTTAATACAACCATTTCGTCTTTTTTTCTTTTCCTTCACTTTCTCCCACCCACTCCCTCCCCACCCTCACCCTCCTTCGTTAAAAAACTTGAGAACAGAGCCTAGAAGAACCGAACCATGAGCTCGTATCATTGTAAGCTCGAACGATTATTTATGTTTTATTATATATATGTAATATATCATTTCAATAAAAATTTCAAAATAAAACCTTAGCATAAACAAGTAAAGGGAGATTTTCATGGGTTGTGTCTCGATCTCCTATGTGTGAAATCTGAGAGACTTGTTCCTATGGAGATTCCTCTTGATTTAATTCCACGCCTTATGACGAAAGGAGAGTTGGTGTGGCATAAAGTGAAGATTGGGGGGAGTAGAGAAAAATTCCCTTATGGGTAAAGCATACACGAGCCGAGCATGAGTTTTATATATCATTATATCCTATATGAACCGAGCTCAATCTCGAAATTTAGAATAACCTAAGGTTTGAGGCTTGAACTCAACTCAGCTCGTTTACATCCACAAGGACGGGGGTGGTTTCGTCGTGTTGAGGTACCTGATTGGTAGGAAAGGGGAGGGTAATTAGGGGGTGTTTTTGTGTTCCATAGGGTACCCGATTGCCATATGAACATGATTCTAGGAGATGAGGGGTCTCACAATAGATTGTTCTCGAGTTAATTTAAGGAGGGGAAGGAAAGGAAGGACAGGGGAAACTGTGTTCTTGAGTTTTTTTAAAGAGAGGAAGGAAAGGGTTGGGAGGGGCTAAGAGGGGCAATTTTACCATTTTTGTGTGTAAAAAATTCCCCCCCCCCCCCCCCCTCCCCCCACTTTTGGGATGATTGGGAGGGGAAGTTTTTCTATCCTTTCCTTTCCTTTCCATCCTTCCCACTCCTTCCCTTCCCCTTCATTTAAAAACTCGAGAACAGGCCCTTAAAGAGCGGAATCATCATTGTTATGATTGTGGAACCAACCTAAACATGTCCATTGACATATAAATAACCACTATAACATGGATGTTAAGCGTGTGCTAGTTTGTTATAATTAACTTCTTTTGGACCATATTTGTTAAATGCGATGAATGCACATGAATGTTGTGCAAACATCTTTTAAACATACGTTTATACGTGGTTTTTTATAATAGTAATAGTTAAAAATACTAAATTTATACATCAAAATAGTAATTACAATGTAAGTTTTTACGATGGATAATATGTATAGTAAAATATACATTTGAGAAAGCTATACTCCCTAAAGGGTTTATTTAGTTAAACAAAACCCTAGATACAAAAACCACTTCCGCCACCACCTCCCTTCTCCGGCCGTCGGCATACGCCGGCGGTCCGGAGGTCCTCTCATCCACCACATTTCTCCTTCTATTCTGATGTCCAAGGTTTCGAGTTCGTTTTCGAGGGTCTGAAAGTCGATTTCCAGGTCGTTTACGTTTCGAGGTTTGACGTCGTTGGGGTCTCTGATTCAAGGTCTGAAAGTTTTTTCCAACCGTTGCGACGCAACCGATCGAGGTTCAAGGTGTTCACGTCGTTGGGGTCTCTGATTCAGGTCGTTGCGAGGCAGCCGGTTCATTTCCGTTTTGAGGTTCTAGTTTTCCCATTGGTGGATCAAAGTTTTAAGGTGGTTCTTCGGTTGAGATCTTCGATCGATTCGTGGTTCTAGTTTTCCGTTCGTAAATCAAAGTTTTAAGGTGGTTCGTAGGTTCAGTTCGCATTTTCCGTTCGTTAATCAAAGGTTCTAGTTTTCCCGTTCGTGGATCAAAGTTTTACCGTTCGTGGGTCGAGATCTCTGGTCGAGTTTCAGTTCGCATTTCAAGGTTCAGTTCGTGGGTCAAGGGTTCGGTTTTCTAATCAAGCTTCAGATCTGATTTCGAGTTTCAGTTTCAGATCGTATTTCAAGTTTCAGATCGTATTTCAGTTCCAGATTGTGTTTCAAGGTTCGTGGTTTCAGATTCGTGTTTGGTTCATGTTTGTTGCTCTAAATGGTTAGTTGGTCAGGTTCGTTGCTTCGGTTTGTGGGTCCAAGTTTTCAAATTCCTGTTCAAGCTTCAGATCTTGGTTCAGTCGAGTTGTTACGGTTCGCGTGGTGTTTATCGTGGTCGGTTCGTGGTTTCCAACTGTTCGGGACAGTCCACTATATCTACTATCGTATTTCCACCACCTGGTTGGACGGTGTGATCTTTGTTAGTTGTTAGTTCGGGGAGTTCGTTGAAAACGTTAAGGTCGAGGTTTGATAAGATCGAGTTCACCGGGTGACTGCCCTATGTGGTTTGCGAAATTTAAATAGGTTGATTGGATTCGTCTGTTAATGTTGGGTATCATTAGATTTACCGGGTTATGTGTTTGTGGTCAAAGGTCCTTGTTTATTTATTGAGTCGTTGTATTACCTAGCATCTTGCTAGCTTTTAATTTATATTATATATTGCCTTTCAAAAAAAATATGCTCTCAAATCATAATACCAAACTTGGTTATCTAAAAGATTATACTTGACTAAATTTTAACCTAAACTTGAATATTATTATGAAGTGGATGATAGAAATAGTTTTATTTTTTTGAAAGGCAAAATACTTTATTTATGATATATAAAAAAACATAACAGGAGGACTCTACAAGGAATAGACTCCACCCATACAGTGCACTTTTACAAACTATTACTTAAAACCCACCAACCTTGAAACCATGATCTAGCCATCAGAATCCATACATATTTCTTAAAAAACCATACTAAAAAACTAAATCTCAGAAGCTACTAAATCTGGGTTAAGTAGCCATACTTCCCATTTAATCAAACCTTTTTTGTTGACCGTCTCCTTTAATCTTTGAAACAGATTCAATTGAGCTTCAAATAATACTCCCATCAATTGCATACCATTACCTTTAAACACTAACTCATTTATGTTCTTCCATATTCCATATGCCACTGATTTTGCTACTGCGCTCCAAACTGCACATTGTGATTGATTCCATAAAGCTAACTTCCTGTTGCACAGTTCTCTAACGTTGCAGTCATCCTTGAACTCTAAACCCCACCATGATTATAGATTCTTCCATAATTCTTTCACTTTGCTGCATTAAAGAATAGCGTGGGTTGCGTCTTCCACTTCTTCAAAACATCTAGGACAAAGAACCGATGGAACATCTATGTCTCGGTCCCGTAGTTTTGCAAGAACTGGAATCCTCTCTCTAAATAGCCTCCAAATGAACACATTTATTTTTTTGGGTATCAACTTCGACCATTCCGTAGCTATTTGCTCCTGTTGCTCCTGAATTCTTCTTTTTCCAAGTATTTCCTGATGTAGCTCACCGAATATTTGCTATCGTTGTTCATTGACCATTTATCATCCATCTGTTTATCTATTGACACTTGACCCAACAACTCATATAGACATTGACTCTCTCTCCCGACTCTCCCAACATTTGATACAAACGACTCCAAAACCCAAACCCATTTTGATTCTGACCATGTACCGACCTCATTTACTTTTAACTCTTTATTACGGCACCTACTATACAATCTAGGAAACTGGTTTGCTAAACTCCTTTCTCCCACCCAAATATCCGACCAAAAGTTAGTCTTTAGACCATTACCTACTTTGACTCTGACAAATGACTTCAAACCTAAACCTAGACCCTCTATTTCTTTGACAGCTTTAACAACTCCCCCCCAAATCGACCCTTTAAAACAGTTTTCAGACTCAAAAGAACCAGACTCACCATAGATACTTTTAATAACTTTCACCCAACCCGCATCTTGCCTCATTTTGAATTTCCATAACCACTTCCCCAAGAGACTCAGATTGAAACATTTTAGGTCACCCAAATTTAACCCTCCCTCCTCGAAAGCTCTAATAGTCTCTCCCCATTTTACCCAATTTATATTTTTGTTTTTCCCATCCCCACCCCAAAAAAATGTTCTTCTAATTCTCTCTAGAGCACGTATGATACATGTTGGAGCTCGAAACAACGAAAAAAAGTATAACGGAATACTTGTGAGAACCGATTTAATGAGTGTAATCCGACCCCCAAACGATAACATCTGTTTTTCCCAATTTGTCAAGCGTGTTTCAAACTTTTCCACCACAATCTTCCAAAAATCTTTTCTATTCATATTAACATTTATCGGAACACCCAGATAATTAGGGATGGCAAAAACACCCGAACCCGATGGGAAAATCCGAAACCCGAACTAAACGGGGCGGGGCGGGGCAGGCATTATCGGGGATCGGGGCGGGGAACGGGGCATTAACGGGGATTTTTTCGGGTATCGGGGCAGTGACTGGGGATGTCTTGCCCCGCCCCGATTATATATTATATTTATAATTTTATATATTATATTTATATTTATATATATATTTATATTATTTAATGTGTATTAGTGTATGTAGAGGGTGCAAATTAGGGTTTTTATAAATCACTTTAGTTCTTTACCCTTGGCATGTAAGCATTTTGTATTTATATTTATATTTATTTTTATATTATTTAAAATGTATTTTTTTTTTAATTTCGGGGCAAAAACGGGGATCGGGGCGGGGATCGGGGCAAGCTGTAGCCCCAATGGGGCACCCTGATAAGCTCCCCGACGGAGAACGGGGCGGGGACGGGGCAGAATTTCCTTATCGGGTTCGGGGACGGGAATTGTCTGCCCCGCCCCGAACCCGCCCCATTGCCATTCCTACAGATAATTAATTGCTCCCTCCCCCATTTTACAACCTATACTTTTTGCAACTCTTTCAATTACCACTTTTTCGACTCCAAACCCCGATAAACTACTCTTTTTCCAATTTATTTTCAAACCGGATACTTCCTGCCAATTTTTTAAAATGATCTCCATTGACAAAAAATTTCTTTTACTCCACTCTTCAAACAGAACCGTGTCATCTGCATATTGTAAGTGTGATATTTCAACATGTTTTTTCCCGATTAAAACTCCATACTCCTTTTTCCAGATAATTAATTGCTCCCGAATAATAGTTTTATTATTCAACTCTCATAATAAACGTTTTATATTTTTCTCTACCGATTATAAAAATATATTTGAAACTAAGATTATAAAAAATTCACAAAGTTTAGATAATTAAAGAACATATAATGTATGGAAAGAATATATACATATAGGTGAAATAAATATACCTGTAACTCTAGTTACTGATAGGCCAAGGCCATAGTAGACTACGCAGCATACATCACTGTGAGCCTGTGGTAACCATTGATAGCCATAAGAGCCTGTGAACATTTTGATTTTTACCTACAAAATTTTATACCATTTAATAAAACAGGTAAGTTAATTAATAAACAGGTTGAGAAAAGCAATGAATAAATTAAACATTTTATATTTTGATAAACAGTAAAATAAAAAAAATTACCTTGATACAGAATATCTCTCTTATTTTGTTCATTCAGAAGATGATATCTTAATAACAACATACATTTCTCCTTTTATATTAGTCGTACGATCACATAATACTAAACAAACATATTATGAGACAAAATTATTCGTTGCCGCAGCTTTACGCGAGTACTATACTAGTATTATTAAATATATAAATGGGAATATTAAATAGTAAGTTTATATTTTTGTAGGTACATAAAAGTTATAATTTATGAACGCTATAGTAATACCCACAAGAATACAAGATACACAATGTCACTTCTCTTCCTCCTAAAATAATGAACTTGAGATATTAATTATATAAAAAAACAATATATATATTTATATATAAAAGACATGCAAATTTTCTAAAAATAATTATAAATTTAGTATTAATTAACCATCAAAATTATTCAATTTCAAAAACAATTTTAGAAAGATTAATGGCTATCCAATTTCAAATCTAAATCAATTGGGAGAGGACTGAATGAAAATTATGAGGGAGTTTTATAAAATATGTTAGGGGTTTTTAAGAAAATATGGGGGGATTTTATAAAAATTGTATATTAATATAATTAATTATACGGTGTTTATACATTATGTTTAGTAACTTGTGATACATTTTGTTTAGTGAAAAAAAATTATATATTTATGATCGTCTCATTTTTATCTACGTTTTGGTATAAATTTTATTATAATATGACATTTTTTAAAAATTAGTATAAAATCTTAATTTTTTGTTATCCATTAATAGTAGTACTTCAAAAAAAATTAGTTATTGTTTTTTGTTAAAATTCTGACATATGTAAATGTTTGGTGATATTTTATTATTTTTATCTGAAAATTTTAATATCTCAAAACATTTTTGAAACACTTTTACACTTATTTTACTATACCTTTCATAATTTCATACCATCAAATTTCATTTTTTTAAAACATCCCCGGGTTTTTACACGGGGTAATAAACTAGTATCAATTAAAAAAGGTTAATTTCAATGGTTCGAGTCCATAAGAAGACCGGAGATTAAGGGGTGTTTGTTTTAGCTTATTAAAACTTATTTTTATAAGTTCAAAATTTCAACTTATTTCCTTGACGTAATTCATAATAAACACATAGGTCCCGAAAAAACCAACTTATCAAAAATAAGTTTTGAAAAATAAATCTTTATAACATGCTAAAACAAACAACCCTGAGTATGGGGGGCGTGCTATCTTAGCCCGTCTTTGCAATAGCCTTGATTAACAAGAAAAATTCGGATCCAAATTCAAATACCATCGTGAAAATATGTACACTTGCACGTGCCGAATTTTCTAAAGATTGAATTAAAAAATTTAACATATGAGTACAATAATAAAGTTTGCCACTTTGCCCCTATTAAATGTTTCAATCTATATGTTTGCTCGTTAATTAAATTTAACTCAAGTATAGTCAAATAATTTCACTACTTGCGATCAAGTTAAAGCTCCATGACAATAACGCTTTTATTTATAAGAGTATGTTTGTCATTTACCATACATTTATCTCTTTATTTCTCATTATTGACACATACAATTTCACAAGTAGTGTCCTTTCATGATATATATATTATGCGGTGGCAATTTGCATTGCGTGTATAGGTAAAGACAAATGTACTTTAACTTACGTCTACCTCACAGGAACAACTCTCTCCTACCGCTTCTATTCTCTCTCTTTCATGCCGGATGTTATATATGTAAAGATGTGAATAAGATTATTTTGTATTAATGAATGAAAGAATATGTTGTCAAAATTTGAACTTTTCTAATTTTAAACATCTGTAAGTATGTGTCCATGTTAAAGTTTTACATATAGAATAAAAATTAAAAATAAGGTATATAAGAACTAATTTAAGCTTCTTTGAATTTGAGTTTGAGTTCGAGAAAAATAAAGTCAAATAAACTCGATCGAGCATGCATGTAGTTTATTATATCAAACTAGATTAAATACCCGTGTGATACACGGATTGATTTAAAAAATAAAAAATATTAAAAGTTAATAAAAAAATATTAAATAGTTATAAAACACGAAAAAAATAAGATTTAGAAAAATGAAAACAAATGACGTCAACATTAAAACCAGCGATAGAAGCGTGTGAGTTTGTTTAATTAATATATAATTAAATCAATTAATTTGTTCATGTTATGTTTATTAATTAATTATATAATGTTAAAAATTAATAAATTATAATAAATTAATCCAATAATTATTTCTTTTATGTGATTGTCATTATGTATCGTTTATGGATTTATGAATATCTGTGGGTTTATTCAGTTTATTTTAGTTATTATTAATTTGATTAAAGGTTATCTTTATCTTAATTTAAATTGGTTAGTCATATTAGTTTGACTCTAAAAAGTCAAAATCAAAATTTTAAAATTAAAGAGATAAATGGTTAAGATTAAATCTTTTACTAAATGAATGGTCCAGATTATCCAATAATTTTTATCTAATTAATCTTTTATATATATTAGAAGATATCAAGTTCAAGCTTAAGTGTGAGAGTAAATAGCAATACAATATTTGATTTTGTGATAAAATTGTAAAGGTTCAAAAGATAACTTTTATTATTTAAATTGGCTATCAGAAACTTCATCAAATATTCTATCATAATGATAGTATCGTACATTTACCATGAAAAAAAACTACTTCCATAATATATATTAACAAGGTTTTTAGTGCCCGCGCGTTGCGGCGGGGTTTCTATATAATAAATTTAACGAAAATGTTTAACTGGCTATTAAAACATAAACATTCAATTCAATGGGTATCATTTATTTTTTAAACCAAACACTATTCTTGTACCCCTAATAAGTGTCTTGGTGTTAAAAACAAACTTTTATCACATGTACAACATACTTCCATAGCATCATATATGGTCTTCCACTCTAACAAAACATATTTCCATAATCATTTATGACCTTCCACTCTAACAAACTTTTATCTCCGGTTGAACATACTTCCGTAGCATCATTTATTGCTTCCACTCACAGAAATTCAGAACCACTTAGATATCCCACACTTCAATCTTGTTGTATGAATCAACCTAAACATCAGGGTGAGTAACGAAAGTTTATCCACTTACTATAATTCAACCCAAAAGTCATCTCTCTTTCCACCCACATTCATACAATTTTACTAAAAAGACACATGAGACATAAACACATATACATATATGTTGGTAGATACACAAATATAGAATAACAACTTAATCGGCTTCATGGATCTAAATTTTTTTTTAATTATTTGACTCCTTCTGTTTTTCGTTTCAAATTTGCAAGTTGACACAACCTTTTCTAAGAATAGGCATCAATATTTCAACTCTCGAAAGAAAGTAAACACATCTATCTCTGTATCAAATATGTATACTTATATAAACAAACTTCAAAATACACATCTATTAAAAATTAAAACTTGAAAACCCCTAGAAATCTGAAACTTACCACAAACACGAACCACCCTCGTAAAAATATGCAAAATCAAGCCTCATCCATTACTAATAGTTACACAAATCAACCATATGTCATACAACCTTAGAAGGTAATGGTTGACATAAGATTATTGTAATATATTTTCTAATGTTAACTTTAACTATATTAGATTTTGAAGTAGACTTTGTTAGTTAGTTTTTTAAATAGTAACTTTAATAAATTAGATTATGAGATAGAATTTTTTTATAAAAAATAATCCTTATGAGAAAACTACATTTACCATTAATGAAAAAGTCCTTTTTAGATAAATAACATCCTAAAAGTAAAAAAAAACACTGTAGATGAATAGTGCTTAGGAATAGTGAAATAACATTTGATAAATGTTAGTATGTTTAATTACACATTTTTTTATCGGTAAATGAAGACACTTCACCGCCTCTCCAATGTGGATTTGAATTGTTTGGTGGCGGATTTTCAACCGTCCCTCGTTATTTGGTTTTAACCAAGATTCAAGCATCATACATTCACTCTATGAATGAAACCTCTAAGAAAAAACCCTCATCCCACTGCATACAGCAGGATTTGATCCCCCAACCTCATTCAAGGAAGGGAGGTGCCTTACAAATGGGCTAAACCCCATTGGCTAATTACACATTTGATAACAACCTATGTGTTTAATGAAAAAAAAACTACTTCCAATATGAAACACTTTATAACCCAGCACGAAATGCGGGCTTATAATATCTAGTAATAGTAAATTTCATACGAAATATTTAATTTGTTCAAATAATTAAATTATTTAGTATTTAATCATTGTTTAAATGAATCCAAACACTCTAATTTAAGATAGAATATGAAATTATGAATATGAATACGATTATACATATATAACAATTGACTAGTTTATTGACCCGTGCACGCATTGGTATTTCGGAAGTGTATATAAGATATTAAAATTTTCAAATAAAAATAACGCAATAAATAAAATAACTCACGTGTTAAATATTAAAAAAATCAAAATGGTTTCCTGTTGTGTATAAAAAATTAACACTTCTATTTTACTGTTTTCTTTGGCTAACTACCTATACTAATAATATAGTTTGAGGACCATAAAAAACAACTATCTTTATATCTTTGAATTTAAATTTTTAAATATATAATATATCATCTTTTAATGAAACATTTTATTTTAATCCATATTTTATAAAAGATTTCATACAACTTTTAAATAAGATTAAAAATGTTTTAAAATCAATAACTAAACACTTTGAGTAACATATTCAAGTTGACTACTTAGCCCATCACTATAATCCCAAAAAAAACCCACTCAGCTAAACAAAAAATTACATACCACTACTATTAATGGATAACAAAAAAATTAAGAATATACTAATTTCAAAAAAGTGTCATATTATAATAAAATTTATATCAAAAGGTAGATAAAAATGAGACGGTCGTAAATATATAATTATTATTTCTCTAAACAAAATATATCAAATGTTACTAAACATAATTTATAAACAACTTATAATTAATTATATTAATATACAATTTTTATAAAACACCCCTACATTTTCTTAAAAACCCCTCATATATTTTATAAAAACCCCTCTCAATTTTCATCCAACCCCTCCCAATAGATTTAAACTTGAATTCAAATTACGCTATCCAAGTTTTAAATGTTGCCAAAATTGTTTTGAGAATGGAATAATTTTAAAATTTGAGGTTGTGATTGTTTGATTAAAACTCAATTTATGGTTATTTTAGAAAAATTGGTAAGCCTTATTATATATATATATATATATATATATATATATATATATATATATATATATATATATATATATATATATATAGTGGGAGGTTCAAATAAGAATCTTAAATTAATTGAGAATGGGAGACTCCATCCCAGCCGTCCAATTCCCCTCCTTCAATGTCATTGCCCACTCATGAATTCCTTACATGTACCCTGCCACACTCGATCCCCCCACGCTTTCCATCCATGAATTCCACTTATAAAATGAACGGCCGAGATTGAGTCACCCATTCTCAATTAATTTCTCATTCTCATTTGAACCTTCCCCTATATATATATATATATATATATATATATATATATATATATATATATATATATATATATATATATATATATATATATATATTATACTAGACTTAATGCCCGTGTGATACAAGAGTTATTTTAAAAGATAATAAGTATTAAAAAAATAATAAAACATATTAAAGAGTAATAAAATACGAATTAAATGAGAATTTAAAATATGACGACGTACGTTATCTACACTTTAACCAGCGGTAGAAACATCGACGCAAGCGGGAAGGCAAACTTGACGGCGTAAACATGGTAGCATGATAAGAAGAGACGTGATTGTATTTCTTACATTAATCATCAATCGTTATTTTTACAATCAAGGGTAATAAAGTTAAACGTTACTGGTTATATTGTTATAATTTAAAAGGAATTAAAATAATTATAAAATATTTCAGAATGATAAAACAAAGAATTTGGTTAAATATAATATTTTAAAATATTATAAGGGTTAAATATAATATTTGTAAATTAAGGTGGGCAATACGATTTTATATGATTTAATAAGGGTATATATGAAATGATCTATAATAAATTTGACCTTAAAAAGTAAAAATTGATTTTTTAATTTTAAATGAATGAATAGTCAAGATTAAATATTTTTTAAAATGAATGGTTTCAATTGTCTAATAGAATTTATATATATATATATATATATATTAGAAGATAGATATAAAAAAGATAGGTAAATCAAATTTTTAATAATATCAATTTGAAAATTCTTATAGACAATCTATATATCTATATAAAAGACATGCAAAATTTCCATAAATAACCATTAAATCAATCTCAATTAACCAATAGAAACCCTCAATTGCAAAATTACAAATTCTCAAAAACAATTTTAGAAATACGTGATAATTCAATTTTAAATCAAGGGGGCCTAATAAAAATTATGAGAGGGGTTTTATAAAATATGTGAGGGGTTTTTAAGAAAATATGAGGGGGTTTTATAAAAATTGTATATGAATGTAATTAATTATAAGATGTTTATAAATTATGTTTAGTAACTTGTGATATATTTTGTTTAGAGAAAAAATAAATATATATTTACAACCATTTCATTTTTATCTACGTTTTGGTATAAATTTTATTGTAATATGACACTTTTTTGAAATTAGTATATTCTTGATTTTTTTTGTTATTCATTAATAGTAGTGAGTAGATAACTTTTTGTTTAGATGAGTGAGATTTTTTGGAGTATGGTGATGAGCTGAGTGGTTAACTTTAATGAGAAATGTTCAATATAGTTCATACTTATTGCATAGTCCCAATGGACTAATCTTAGCTCTTGGATCAGCCTCATCAATGGTCCAGATTGAATTTTAAAAATTTGGACGAAGTGACATTATCGTAATTAACATGTAATGATTTTACCATCACATGTGATTGTATACTGAATCACATGTGATTTTATATTGAATCACATGTGATTTATATTGAATCACATGTGATTTATATATTAAAATTTAAGACTATGCTTTTTATATGAACTATATTGAACACTACTCTAACTTTAATATGTTATTCAAAGTGTTTAGTTATTGATTTTAAAGCATTTTCAATCTTATTAAAAAGATGTATGAAACCTTTTATAAAATATGGTTTAAAAGAAAATGTATCATTAAAAGATGATATATTATATATTTAAAAATCTAAATTCAGAGATGTAAAGATAGTTGTTTTTAATGATCCTGAAACTATATTATTAGTGTAGGTAGTTAGCCAAATGTAACACTAATATAGAAGTATTATTTTTTTATACAAAAATAGAAAACCATTCTTGATTTTTTTTTAATATTTAACACGTGAGTCACTATTTTTTTCTTTTACTTGCAAGGTGTACGAAAATTCGGCTTTAAAAGTGGAAATGCAATTGAGTCCGTTTAAAGGTAAGACATGTGATCATCATTAGCGGATTTAAGCATGGAGATGAGTCTCTTTATCAACTAAGTTGATTCATTAAATTATTAAACGATTCTCTATTGAATTATGTTATATTTTAGGTTTAGTCATGTAATATTCGCGTGTACAAATCTCTATGTATATTTTCTATCTCTTAAACATGTGCACTTAAAATCATCATTCAGTTATTAGTTATGTGAACTTGGATTTGCATTTTCTCTAAATATGAAAAACTTTTAGTTGTTCTTTATATTTGATAGTTTATACTGACTATCATTTTATTCTTTCTTAATGATGATGTTGACCAAGTAGAATGATTGTTTATTAGAATGTTGTTGTTTTTGCTTGATTTAAGAATTTTTGTCTTGAGTAGATTCACTTCTTTTTCTTATTTCTAGATCATCCATTGACTGATTCGTAAGATGTCATGATATGTGATATAAGCATGTTTAAGCGTCTAATGTGTTTTTGTTGTTTTATATATATTTTAAACATTTTTTATGTCTACTTTTTTATTTTTGATGTATTAGTCTTAATTGTTTTGTCGTTATCTACATACTTGAAACATGTTTTATATTCAATTATGTTATTTTTCAAGTTTGCTTGTGTATAAAGTACTTCAAAAAAATTTAATTTGGTTTTTTATGTACGTATTTATAATTTTGTATATGTACGGTACTTACATTTTTCTATTTGATTTTAATTCATTTTAAGTTTACTTATCTAATAGACTAATACCCGTGAGTGCACAGGTCTATAAACTAGCAAAATCTTTAGCAAATAGATCGTTAGCATCCTCTCTTATGATGATGAAAAAATTATATGAGCAAAGATATGATTAGAAATTTGAGTCAGTTTTCAGTTAAGAATTATTACCTGATTTGACTTCAACATTTGAATTTACTAAAAATGACATCAAGTAATACATGTTCTTCCAAATTAGATTATTGTTGTTTTGGGTTTAGTGAATTATATTTTGATTTTCAAACTTCTATATATTCTTCAATCAATGATCATCTTTATAGTGAAAATTACTTTCATGATCAAACAATCTTGGTGCAAATAAATGACGATGTTGAGTAAATAAATGATTATATGGTTTCTAAAATTGACAATATGGAAACAACTTATTTAATTTCTGATTGTGTATGTGTTAAAGATTCGTTAAGTTTATTTGAGAAGTCTTTATACTGTCTTAAGATACTCAACTCATTAAAAATATTTGGTTTTCCTCATCATAAACATTCCTTAAAGATTTGTGTTCTTGTTATGTTACTTAGAAATTTAGACCAGTCTAAGGGTTTATGCAATGGAACAAAGCTACAAATTGTTCGGCTTGGTGCACATGTTATTGAGGCAAAATCATTTCGGGAAAGAACATTTGTGAGATACATATATTCCTAGAATGAAAATGATTTCATTAGATGTAAAACTTCCGGTTAAGTTTCAAAGAAGACAATTTTCTCTGATGCTGTGTTCTACAATGACGATTAACAAAAGTCAAGGACAGTCACTTTCAGAAGTTGATTTATTACCCAGGAAACTTGTGTTTACGAATAGTCAATTGTATGTTGTTGTTTCACATGTTAGAAGTAAAAATGGATTAAAAGTTTGATTTGTGACAAAAATGGTAATGTTACAAACAAAACAACAAATGTAGTCTACAAAGAAGTGCTTCAAAAAATTTAGTTTTTTTTGTTAAAAATTCTGACATATGTAAGTTTTCAGTCATCGATATTTCATTTATTGCATTATTTTTATTTGAAAATTTTAATATCTTTAATACATTTCCGAAATACCCGTGTGTACACGGGTCAATAAACTAGTTTATATTATTTCACGTATGTTTAAATTTTTATAGATAATTTTAAATAAATGTTAGTTTTTATTAATTTCAAATGCATCGTAATTTGTTTAAAAGTAATGGATAATGTTAATTACCATGGTTTTTATGTTTTTAAATTCACATTAGTTGACTCTAAAATGTCAAAATTAAAATTTTAAAATTAAAGAAATTAACGGGTAAGATTAAATATTTTTTTAAATAAATGGTCTATCATCTAATAATTTTTTTCAAATTATTCTTTTATATATATTAGAAGATTTGATAACGGATAATCACGAGAGATGAGCAGAACGTATATATATATACTTCTTTATAATCCTTATCTACCGAAGCTAAAACCCCGTTTCCACAATCAATATTCAGTAGCTGTATCCCCTTCAGAATCCTCCTCCCCGTTGTTTATATCTGCCGATCACACAATCATCGCCAATTTGGATCAAAGAAGCCGCCGATAGTCTTCATTACTTCAAGCCTTCAAGGTATAGTATCTGTTCCTTTATTCGGATATCATTGAGTTAATTCTGAAGAAAAACAGTCACTTATATTTCTTGAGTGTTGAACGTGACCTAGTTTACTGCCTTTTGATTTAATTTGTTTAATTGAATATGTAATCGTTGTATTTGCTGTAATCAATCGATCACAGTAAGCTATAGTTATAATGATCTAGTCATTAGGGTTTTTTTATCTGCCGATTTAGCTTTCATTCGGTAATTTGTGTTTACTAAGCATTATTTTTTGAATCATAAATCTTGATCTAACCTCGTTATCATAAGGGTTGTACCCTGTTCGTTTTTGTAGAGTTCAAAAGATAATCACTTTTCTAACTTTGTGCATCAAGTCTAAGTATTACTGTATTAATAACCTAACTGGGTTAAAAAAATCTTGGTAAAAAGCTTCCATCTTGTTCAATAAATTGACAAAAACATCTTAGATATGTCTCTATATGATTAGAGTAATAAGAGACCAATAGAGAGCCATGTATCTTTTGTTATAACCTAGAGCAATTGACCTTCTATGGGTATGATGCAAATGTGCAAAAAATGTAGTTGGAGTACTTGCAATGATCATTCATAAATTTGGGAGCTAATGCTGTATGTCTGTTGACCAAATTTATACTTGCTCTATCTTTTATATAATCAGTATGATCTATTAAAAACCGTGCATCTGATTGTTATCTGTGTCCATCTCAGCTTTTAGCCACTGTTCTAAACTAAATGGGATAATATATATACATAATTCTTTATCAAGGATTACAACCTGCAGATGTAAAAGGATCATTTATATGTTTATCATGCAGGAAATTAAGGTTTTTGTTAAGTCTGGCTTGATAACTTTCCATGGAGGATTCGTCTCTCCCAAAGGATGCTCTTTTTCTTGGATTTGATAGCTCCACACAGTACGTCTATTTTAACTATCTATGGTTCATTTATAAAATAGTGAATGATGGTGTTAAAAAATTATGATTAGATGCCCCTCGTGTTAGAATTGAATCTTGAACTAAGAATAAATGTTGCCTCCTTAAATCGGGTATTTGTTAATACATGATGAACTTAAATGGCTAAACCCTAGAAATTTGTTTATAAATTCTACAGGTCATTAAAGGCAACTGTGTTGGATTCTAATCTCTGCATTGTGACTTCAGAAATAGTCAATTTTGATTCTGAATTGCCCTATTACAAAACCAAAGATGGTGTCTATAGAGACCCATCAATTAATGGCAGAATTGTTTCCCCTACCCTAATGTGGATTGAAGCATTAGACCTCATTCTTCAAAGACTTAAAGATTCAAAAAAGCTCGATTTCAAGAAACTTGCTGCTGTTTCAGGCAGCGGGCAGCAACATGGCAGTGTGTATTGGAAGAAGGGTAGTTCCAAAATTTTATCATCTTTAAATCCTAAGAAACCTTTGGTAGATCAATTCAGGCAAGCATTTTCAACAAACGAATCGCCAATTTGGATGGATAGTAGCACAACAGAACAATGTGAGGCCATTGAGAAAGCTGTGGGTGGTCCATTGGAGTTATCTAAGCTGACCGGATCTCGAGCCTATGAGCGGTTTACGGGCCCACAGATTAGAAGGATTTTTGAGATGAAACCTGATGTTTATAATGATACCAAGCGAATCTCGTTGGTGAGCTCATTTATGGCATCTCTTCTCATTGGAGGGTATGCATGTATCGATCATACTGATGGTGCTGGAATGAATTTGATGGAAATTAAGGAAAGGAATTGGTCAAAACAGATTTTGGAGGTCTGTATCTCTTGGTAACTTTGCTATTAAAATTTATGCTTCTTAAAATGAATCTAACATTATGAGATAATTATTATTTACCATTCATAATAATTATAAAAGTAATGCTTTCGACTTGTTGTAATATAGGCTACAGCTCCAGGTTTAGAGGAAAAACTTGGAAAGTTGGCCCCTGCTCATGCTGTTGCAGGCATAATTTCTCCATATTTTGTTGAGAGGTTAGTGTATTTTGAAATAAAGTTTGATACTTTTCATATGAACTTGAGTCCAGAGGGCATTATAGTCATTTCACAAGGTTCTTAGATGACGACGATGATGATGATGTTATGTTTATTTAGGTTCCAATTCAACAAGGAGTGTTTGGTTGTTCAATGGTCTGGAGATAATCCGAACAGCTTGGCAGGTGAAATTCATCTTCCTTTTTTTTTTACTTTTAAAGTTCTAATATTGTTTGATTCGTTAACCATCATTGTACTTTGTTATATTGATGAATGGATGGATGATATTACATTCACCTCTTTGACTCTTGACAGTCAAACTTGGTAAAAAGAATCTAATGGGAAACAAACTTTGACAGGATTGACTATCAACACACCAGGGGATTTGGCAATTAGTCTTGGCACCAGTGATACTGTAAGCTTCGGTTCATATTTTTTTTTATTCTTTAATCCTTGGACTTTTCTAGTAAAAATGTTTATTGTACACCTTACTATCTTCTTTAATTACCTGTCATACATCGCATGCAATTTTCAGGTATTCGGGATAACCATGGATCATAATCCAAGCCTAGAAGGACATGTTTTCCCAAACCCTGTTGATCCCAAAAGTTACATGGTTATGTTATGCTACAAGAATGGGTCATTAACTCGTGAAGGTATTATTTAAGATCTTAGTAGAATCTTGTTATTATGAACAGAATTCCGCCACATAATACATTTAACAATCCTGTAAATCTTGAATCTTGATAGATATACGTGATCGATGTGCTGATAAATCTTGGGATGTTTTTAATCAGTCCCTATCACAAGTTCCACCCTTAAACGGTTCGTTTTACTTGATTATCAATCTTTATTACATTGCATTTCAAGATTTATTTTATCTTAGAATTCATATATATATATATATCTTTTTTCAGGGGGCAAGACGGGTTTCTATTACAAGGATCATGAAATACTTCCTCCCCTCCCAAGTAATTTATACCCTCTTCTCTGTTTGTTCCATTAGAGCTTGCTTTTGATCTATACAAGTCAAATATTTGACTGACTTAATTCAAATTTCAAAGTAATTTATACCCTCCTCTCTTTTTCTTTCTTTATCAGTTGGTTACCATCGGTATATCCTTGAAAATTTTAACGGTGACACATTGGATGGGGTCGTTGAACATGAAGTAAAGGAATTTGATCCTCCTTCTGAGGTTTGTATAATCTTTTAAACATATCAGAAGTCCTTTCAACTGCTAAATACACAAAAAATAATGTAAACTTTTAAGTTTCTGTAAATCTTTTATACAGATTCGAGCAGTGATTGAAGGTCAATTCCTTTCCATGAGAGGTCATGCAGAAAGATTCGGGATGCCATCTCCCCCAAAACGGATAATTGCAACAGGAGGGGCTTCAATGAACCATAGCATTTTGAGCTCTGTAGCTTCCATTTTTGGCTGTAATGTCTACACTGTGCAGAGACCAGGTAAATACCCTCAAAAATAAAAATGGAAAGACGAATATACCCTTGGGAATCTGTAAACAGTTCTTGTTCTGTTTGTGAAACTTGAGCAGATTCGGCATCGCTAGGGGCGGCATTGAGGGCTGCCCATGGTTGGCTATGCAGGAGTAAGGGCGGTTTTGTGCCGATTTCAAGCATGTATAAAGATAAGTTAGAGAAGACGGCTTTTGGATGTAAGCTAGTTGCAACTCCTGAAGATGATAAACTAGTTGAAAAATACGGGGTTTTGGTGAAGAAACGTATGGAGATTGAGAATCGGCTTGTTCAAAAATTAGGACGACGATGAGATTCTCGCTACAAAGTACAGACTGAAGTAGTGTCTTTCGGCAAATTTTCGGTTTTTCTTTTAAGTGGAGTGTAAGTAATAAGTTGATCGTATTGTGGATATCATAAAGACTGGATTTAATAAATACTCATATGAGAGGGTATCAAGTGGAGTCTTATATCTTACTCGAGTCTTACTACAGGAGTGCTCAAAAACATCCTTCATTCGATAACTTTAGAGAAAATTTTAAGGTTTCGTTTGTTTCGTAGAATTCGAATTTATAAAATTGATTTAAATTTTCTCTACAGAATACATTTTTAATTACTTGAGAGAATATAAACATTTTTTAAGAAAAAGAAAAGACTATCATAAAAAACAACTTATGTTGTAGAAGATTTCAAATTATTGATATATTGTAGGATATTAAGTCTTTTGTTTTATGTAAAATGAATCTTAAAGACAGTTTGGGAAAATATAGGAAAGTGAGGAAGCTGTCTATTTTTTTTACAAAACATATGTAAATAAACAGATTTTCTGCCTTTCAGTTTTCTTAAAAAAATATTCTGAAAAAATAGAGAATTTGCATTTATGTTTTATTTTAAGCTGAAATAAACACCTAAAGATCTATAAGAATGTTAATTGATTTTAAAAATAAATTTAAGCCGTGAAAATAAAGCTTTTGGAGTACGTGTATGTATTTTTTCAATACTTCATAGTTTTATTGAAGATATCAAATTCCTCTACTAAAACCAAACATTTTTTTAATGAGAAATACTTCTATTTTATTGAAAGATTCATACAACACCTTGACATGTCATGTGTATGGCCGTCCAGAAAATATAATTCGTGATACATGTTTAAAAAAATATTAACTGCGATTTGACCATGAAATGTATATTTAATTATACTTAAGAATATAAGTAATTATTAGTATTTAATAAACTTTTATGATACATAATAATTGTAACTTTTTATATTTTAATAAATTTATTAGTTTCTGTTATCATTCACATATTTAGAGATGTAATTATTCAATTAATTATTTCCGTGAAAATATTTCTTTCATATTAAAACAAAAACGTAGTAAGTTGTTAATAATAATTTTAGAATGTTATCATTATTTGATTTGATAATTTAAGATGTCTTATTCCACGAATCAATTATGTGATAAACCATTGTTTTTAATTATACCAACATTATACTCGCATTTTATAGCGGTAGCGAATATTTTTTCTTGATAATTTATCTGTTTTAAAACATGGTGTTGTGTTTCTTGTCTAAAGTCTGAGTCGATAATATTTTACATAGCTTAGTAAAATACAACAACAGTATTGCCATCATGATTATATTTTATTTAGCTTTTTACTCATTTAAAATTACGGGATTTATTTAACTAATTCAGGCTATATATTATTAAGATTTGTTAATTTAAGTTATTCATGATTTCTATAGTTAAGTTAAAATATTTATTGTAGGATAGAATCTTAAATATCAAAAGTTTAATTATTAATTTTTTTAAATATTAACATAACTTGCATACTTGATTTTTTTAAAATATTTTTATTATAGAAAATTTAGTTATTAAAATGATTTATAAAATTGTTTTTAAGTCCATCTAACAATTGATTCATTTTATTTTGTTATTTTCTTGCTTTGAACTTCATGATTTATTTAATCTTTTATAACTTCTTAGTATGTTGTAGTTGTTCATAATTTATATAAGATGTAAATATTTGTATTATCTAAAATTAGAAGATAAATTTATTAAGAGAGATAATGTTAAATGTATTATATATTATTAGGATCAACAAATGGCTTAAACATCAAAGTTTAAGTCTAGTTTCGGTTAAATTATCAAAGTTTTTCATTAAACAGTTATACCATAAAGTTTTAAATTTATTATAAATTTAAACTTCAAATTTTTTTCAAATAGATTAAACATTGAAGTTTTCTGTAAAAAAAGGAGTTTGACCCACTTTATTTGGTTATACAAATAAGTTTTCTAGAAACTTAATAAAATTTAAGGTGCTAATTAAATTATTTTCTAACAAAAATTTAAGTGCTAAATCATTTGAAAAAAACTTAAATGTTTTAATAAAAAATATATATAATTTTAAGAATTAAATCATAACAAATTTAAATATTATGCTAAACTGATTTAGAAAAAAAACTTTGATTAGTAACTTAAAATCAAACTTAAACTTTCATAATTAAATTATTATTAACTATTATTATGATAGATAAAACTTTATTTATTTTAAAGTTTAAAATTTATCCAATGTGACACGCGACACGGAGATCTGAACCATATCACACACAACCACCATATAGATTGTATTTGAAGTTATAGTAGCATTCTGTTCGTTTCAAAAATTCATAAATGATAACAAATTAAATAATTCAATAACACAAGCACAAAACATAAGGTAAAAATACAATGGAAACGATATTTTTATAAAAAAAAATCGATTTTTTTAGCTATGATACAAGTTAATAATGCAATATATTTTCGTAAAATATCACCTCCCAAAACATCATAAATCTTGATCAGAACAATCAACATAACAGTGACCAAAATCTCATATTTTTCATCTTAAATAGTAAATATCAAGAATGATTAACAAATCATTAGCTTCTCAACTCTTTCTAACAACAATCCATCGACATCTAAACATAAAATTAGAAAGGAAAAAATAAAAAAAGTGTAAAAAAATTCTTGAATATAAAATAGAAAATCAGAAATTTATATAATATTAGCTATTTTTTTTTCTGGGTTAATAGAAAAGATTCATGCCTGGCTCCATCCTGTTATGCCTAAAACCTTCCCAAACTCATAATAAAAAGATGTTCTTACTTTGGAGACCTCTTTTTCCTTCCTTCCTTCAGTGAAATCCCCAAACCAGCCTTTATTAATCAACGTAGGTACCTCTTTATCTTTGTAACCCACAAGGGCAATTTCGAAATTGAACATACCATCAAGAACCGCCATTGTTGCACACAGATTGAAGCCCTCTCCTTCTGTTTGGTATCAAGAACCAAAAGGGCATATTTGTCTATCAACATTTCCTCAAGAATCACCACCATTTTCACCCAGAATTGAGAAGGGTCAAAGTCTTTATGAGGTAGAAGTGCATGATTGTCATCAAACATGTCCTCAAGAATCTTGATTTCAACAGAGGAGAAGGTATGGGAATGGGAATGGGAATGGAAATGGGAATGGGTTTTTTGGAACAGAGGTTTTAGAGAGAGAAAGAGGGGTCGTTGGGAGAAAGAGAGAGAAAGAGGGGTATTGGGATTTGAGAGGCAATTTCTAACTTTATTTTTGTTTCCTTTTTGTGGAAAGAAGTCTACAATTTGTCTCTGCTATGTGTGTCTCTTATACCCCTTACCCTATGAGAATTGCCCAATGTCACAATCTTTTAATTATTATTTTTTTTAATAATTATTTTATCATCAAACAATATCAATCAAGTTTGGGGTCCATTTGTTATATATTTTAGGACCAAGGAAAAGTTTTTAAAATTAATAAGAGATGGGTGTTGCGTACAAAAAGAATTTAGTATAGTACTCGACTCACAACTCAACCCCTGTCGTTGTCTTTGATGTAAAAAGTATTATTTAGACTCTTATTTTAATTATTTATATTTTAGTTCTAATTCTAATATATCTTTTTTATTGTAAAAGTATAAACCGTCAACTCAAATTTATTTTTCTTCTTTTTTATTTATAAATCTCGAAAACATCGTTTTTATAGCCTCTTAGATTATTTTCTTTCATTATTTAACAAAAACGTCTCGCTAGAATTGTCTTACTATCATTTTTATTTTTTTTATCTTCTTTATTCATTTAATATGGTTTAGTTCTTAAAATTTTAAACACTGATTGTAAATTCTTATGCAGTGCTCCACAACATTGTAAAGAGATCAAGCCATGCCATTATGGCGTGGCGGTGGTGTAGTGTGGTGTTGTTTACGGAAAAGGATGGTGTGGCTATTTTGGAGTCATTTCTTATATATTTTTTGTTTTTTGCCATTTTATTTATGAGTTATGCTATAATTGGGTATCAAAATTTGATATTAGTAAGTGATATATTGTTGGTTGGATGGTGGAATAGTGATATTGGCGTAGTGAAATGTTCAATATAGTCCAAAGTTTTTGTGTAGTCCCAAGAGACAAATCTCAGACACAGGATAAAAAAAAAGACAAATACCCACCAGCACCTCGGGCCACCACCATTGCCGCCGACCACCACCTCCGGCCGCCGCAATCACAAGTGATTGAAGCACAATCACATGTGATTACCGCCAACCACCACCACCGACCATCACCTCCGGCCACCACCACAGCCGCCGACCACCACCTCCGGCCGCCGCAATCACATATGATTGAAGTCACAATCACATTTGATTGCACACCGCCAACCACCACCACCGACCATCACCTCCGGCCACCTCCGACGACGACGCAATCATATGTGATTGAAGCCACAATCACATGTGATTGCACACTGTCGGACACCGCCGCCGCCGCCGCCGACCAGATCTTTTTTTGAAGCATCAAATGATGAATTTGAGACCAGATCTGAACTCCTCTCATCAAACCGAGTTGAACCACCACCATCCCCACCCTGAACAACTCCGGCAGCCGGCTAATTTGGCCTCGTCGGCGCCAGATCTGAGAAATAAAACTCTGGATCTTTTTTTGAAGCATCCAATGACGAATCCGAGACCAGATCTGAACTCCTCTTATCAAACCGAGTTGAACCATGTGCGTCACCACAATTAACTCCGGCCGTGGTGGTCGGATTTTGCAACGGCGGCCATGGTGGTCGGAGTTTGCTTGATCTCTCGTTAATGGATGATCATGAGGACGATCAGGCTCCATAGTCTTGTAGGGGAGTTAAAACCGATCACCCTCACCAAAAATCACGATGATCCGACGGTGGGTTCACCGGAAAACGCTTTGTTGATCGTGTGGCTGAGATTTGTCCCTCAGGACTACACAAAAAAGATAGAGTATATTGAATACAACTCTATTGGCGTAATGTAGTTAGAAGTGATGGGAGTGACTACTCATGTTACTCTTATCCTAAATCATCGTTTTAACCTTTACACTTTTTCCGTAATGTTTTAATCTATAATAGTTTGTTTGTCAATAGTTTTAAACTTTTCAACTGTTGTTTAGCCGTGGTTTTGTCATTCTTATACATATTACTACTTTAAGTCGTCAAAATAGCTATTGCTATATTATTATTTTTATTGTTGTTAGTATTGTTGTTGTTTTATTATTACCACCATTTAGCACATTGCGGTGAACCAACCATCACCTAAATCATTGTAACTATAAGATTCCACCATAAAAGTCACCACCACTACCATCATCTCCGAGCGTAGCCAAAATCATACCTTCCACTGGGGTGTTTACGGATGGTTAACCAGACGTTCGGTTAACCGATAACCCGTAAACTGAATTACCGTTTTGAAAATTTCTAGAACCTAAGTCTAAACCGAAAAAGTCGGTTAACCGGGACCAAATTATCGTATTCTAAACATTTAAGTTATATTTGTATAAACTTATATATACATATACACACATATGTAAATTAGTAAGTATATTGTCGATTGACATCCGTAAACTTATATATACATTTAAGTTATATTGTCGATTAGTTGACCCGATTTGGAGAAAATTTTGGGCTTGGTGGAACTTATCGTTTCCAAGACTTCATTCTTTGGAGAACCTTATGGCTTCGAATTCATTTTCAAGCGATAGAGAGTTCCCGAATAAGGTGTTTACAGATGTATGCGTCGTTGTATTATGGTCTATATGGAAGTGGAGAAACCATATTTGGCATCTGGAGGAGGATGGTGCAGCCAAAGCTAAAGAGGAGGACATATTCGTTGGAATACAACGCATCTCGACCTTATGGTTAGCATACCGTTTCCCCGCTTTACATTTATCGATGGACTGTTGGCATTCAAACCCAATGAGCTCATTAATGTAAGTTTTTCCAGCTCATTAGTGTGATTGGCTTATCTTGGTATAGAGATTTAATGTAATAGTTTTATCTTTATTTTATTATAACCGTCTCAACCTTTGAAACTCTTATGTATCTTAGGTTTAAAATTAATATAATCGTTTGCTTTTAAAAAAAATACTCATAAATTTGTTAGCTTTAGATTATGCCTTTAACAAATCATATAGACATATAAATTTAACAAATCATAAATTTGGGTTTATATATATATATATATATATATATATATATATATATATATATATATATATATATATATATAGATAGATAGATAAAAGTTCATGCGAGAACCGTTGTTAGCGCGAGAACCAATCTAAGTTGTCCAGTTCCCCCTCCTTCAATGTCAATGCCCACCCATGAATTCCTCACATGCACCATGCCACACTCTATCTCTCCACGCTCTCCCATCCATGAACTTCCCATATCCAAGGAACGGCTGAGATTGGTTCTCGCGGTTCTCTCACTAACAACGGTTCTCGAATGAACCCTCACCTATATACAATTTGAGCCGTTCAATTCCTCCTCTTTTAATGTCATTACCCACCCATGAATTCCTTACATGCACTCTGCCTCACTATATCTCTCCACGCTCTACATCCATGAATTTCCCATATCCAAGGAACGGCTGAGATTGGTTCTCGCGATTCTCGTACTAACAACGGTTCTCATATATAAGTTTAATTAAAAATTGAATCGTTATATGAGTTTAATTAAAAATCTAAAGAGTGTTTAAATACAATAACTTTTCCGGATAATAGATAATTATCAATTAGTATATTAAATCCTTATATGGGTATAATTAAAATCTAAAGAATATTCGAATACAATAATTTTTCTGGATAATAAATATTTATCAATTAGTACATATTATAAACATAAAGATTAAATTTAGTATTTTAAATTTCTTGGTTTTCGGTATCCGTCAATGTGTAAAATTATGAACCTTAATCAAACCGAAAAATTAAAAATGTTTTAGTTCAGTTAACCAAAACAAAAAAATAAAAAATCAGTTTGGTTAATCTAAAATTCCATATGTTTTTTAGTTATTAGATTAACTTATTGAGTTCTCATACTAAAAGATCCAGGAAAGAGTAATTAAGATAATATATATTTTTATATAAGAATGCAAGAACAAAATTTAGCAATTATTTAGATGTTAATCTATTAGATTTAACGGTCGTAATTCTTACATTGCAATTCATGATCGTCACAATTCAAGTTTAACTAATGAATAAAATGAAGAGGCAAATATAGAATTATAGACCATTCGAACAAATCAAATAAAAATTCAAAATTAAATCTCTCTTTATCACCTATGTATCCATTCTTATTTAAATCTCTCAACACCTTTCCACCACCCTAAACCAAACTTTCTTTCATGACATATGCATACAACCCAATAACACATACACGTACAGACGCCTATGCTACATATATATATATAGGGGAAGGATCATGCGAGAACTGTTGTTAGTGCGAGAACCAATCCCAGCCGTTCCTTGGATATGGGAATTTTCATGGATGGTAAGCGTGGAGGGATAGAGTGTGGCAGGGTGCATGTGAGGAATTCATGGGTGGGCAATGACATTGAAAGAGGGAGAATTGGACGGCTCAGATTGGTTCTCGCGGTTCTCGCACTAAGAATGGTTATCGCATTAACTTTTTCATATATATATATATATATATATATATATATATAGGCAAAAGTTCAAACGAGAACTGTTTTTCGTACGAGAACCAATCTGAGCCGTCCAATTCCCTTCCTTTATTGTCCGCCCATGAATTCCTCACATGCACCATGTCACACTTGATCCCCTCCACGTTCTCCATCCATGAACTTTCCATATCCAAGGAACGACTGAGATTAGTTCTCGCAGTTCTCGTTTGAACCCTCCCCTGTATATGTATATATATATATATATACACACACAAACATACCCTATCAACGCACATACATATTTGATATTACATTCACACACACACACAGTCGCTTTAACCGATACACATACATAAAAGCCCACCCCCATTTCACCAAACAACCCCATACTAGACCCCTATTTGGGTCTAAGAATTAATGCACATCTGATCAAATACACCAACACACACATACATTTTAAACACTTTTTTAAACATAAAGGCCCCGGCCCCCTCGAATTAATTAAAAAAATAATAAAGTTGTGTGGACATTGGTCAAACAATAACACCAAATCCACGTTTGGTTAGCAGGATGAATTTAAAATTAAATATGGTAAAAGAATTGGAATAATAACAAACACGAAATCTATACATCATAAACTAAAACCATAAAACATATGTTAATTACTTAATTAAATATGGGTGGTATTGAGTCGTGTTCGAGGTTACAGATCGTGGGTTGGCAGAGCAGTGGGTCATGATACGAATACAACCCATTTAATTACTCATGTCAGGATACGTGATACGAACTCGTATACATAGAAATATGACATGACCTCATAATCCGTTTAAATATAGAGGGTGGCGGGTAATTCACAGGTTGACTGGTCATTCATGGGTTGGAGTATCATAAACTGCTTGGCGAAGTATGTTTAGTTTTACTAATGTTGTCTATTGTTTGTCAAAATACATAATATAAATACAAAATATCATGTAAATTTTAACGCTATTTATAAAGTTCAAACAAATACAAAAACTTGATGTGTCTAAGATATAATTTAGTTACAAGTGGTTAAACATTGATGATTCTGTATGTCTACTTTCAATGGTCGAAGAAACAAAAGCGAAACGGTGAAGTCGTGTTTTATAAGAGTTACGAGGATGAGGAAATAATTATGAGAGGAACCCAATAGCAAAAAAATATGAAATGTGAAAAATAAAGAGGTACATAGAAAAGGTATAAAGATTATACATGATCACAGGTTGATCTATGAACCCACTAACCAACCCATACACGATATGGTTATTTATACGTGTTGGTGGGTCAACCCAAATTGACCTGAACCCGTTGATCTATGTGTTATATCGATAATTGGCACCCTCAATACTAAACAAGTAAACAACCACAAATCAGCAACCAACATAATATAAATCTGAAGGGTGCTTAGGTTGCATTTGGTTACGGAAAATTGTTTTCAGTTTTCTTAGAAAAATTTTCTAGAAAATGGGTGGAGTTTTCATTTTCATTTTTCTGTAAAAAATTTAGAAAACGTATTTGGTAAAAACGATGGAGTTTTTATTTTCTATTCTAGAAAATTAGAAAACATGTTTGGATATGTTTTCCAACCGCTTTTCATTTTCCAGTTTTTTGTAATTTGAAATAAAAAATCGTTAATTCCTTATTCTTTAATATATATTAAAAGGAAAAGGTTATGATGTTATTATTTCTGTTTTCAAAAAAATTCCCCACTAATCATCCACCTTTATTTCTTAGGTTGAATCCTATGCATCCCATGTCATTTCCTAATTCCTTCATCACTTACAACTATCGGCACAAATCCGTGAGTATATTATTTTATTTCTTAATCTTCCGATTTTTTATAAATGAATCTTGATAATACACATGAAGAAACATACAAATTTGCAACATACGAGTATGAGCCGTCCAATTTCTCCTCCTTCAATGTCATTGTCCACCCATGAATTTCTTTCATGCACCCTGCCACACTCTACCCTCCACGCTCTCCATCCATGAACTTCTCATATCTAAGGAACGATTGAGATTAGTTTTCGCGGTTCTCGCACTAACAACGGTTCTCGAATGAAACCTCGCCTATACTCAACAATAATACTCAATCCTGTTACGATGGGGTATGGGGGGAGGTAAAATGTAGATATTATACCTCTATACCAAGATAGAGAGATTGTTTTCCGAGTTAGACCTCCGTCAATAAAAGCGATAAAAAAGTAATAAGAATAATAAAATAAAAAATAAAAAATAAAAAATAATGATAAAATAAAAAAATTAATGGCAAAAGTCTTAAAAACAAAGTAAAAAAAGAATGCGAAAGAAAATATAATAAAAATATATGTGTGTGTGTGTATATATATATATATATATATATATATATATATATATATATATATAATCGCATGTGGATGGATAGAAATTAGATGTGAGGAAATTTTAGAAAACAGCAACCGGGAGCTTTTCTAATTTTTCAAGAATTTTAGAAAATGAAAATTTTCCTTTTTTTAGAAAAATTTAGAAAATATCACCCACCAAACACTTTTTCAAGTTTTTTTATTTTCTCAGAATTTTTTTTTAGAAAACAGGAATATTTTGCATCTTAGAATTAATAAAAATCTTTTGCCTTATAAAAAAGATTTATAAAATGTTTAAACTTCTATAAACACGTCTAGTCGTCCACTTAATCTACTTCTTCTATTATCTATATTACATTATAAAACATTTAACTTTTTTTTTCTTAAATTTTTTAAGACTACTTAATTTTAAGTAGTACAAGTTTTTATGCTTAATATACAAACACTTAAAACAATAGCCTAATCAATCATCCCTTAATTATTTCAACAAATTTAAGACAATTACTACTTTATAAATCATTGAACATCACAATAACTATTTAATTTATCTAGTTTTGGCTAAGTTACTTACATCAATACAATTTTGAGGCTATAGTATCTTTTTCTCTAATTATTTAATGATAATATTATTTAATTGTTTTTCAAAAACTATTTTAACAAATAATAAAATGGTTGATTGTAAAAAAAGTAAAGAAATTAGAAAAAGAATAAAAAACATGGATAGATTGACTAACACCACATTTCACACATATCATACACTACTTTTTAAATCAAACAGATTGTCAAGCATAAACTATTGTCATCACCGTCACATTACGGAGTACAATGCTAGTTTTATTTATTTGGGATGAGTTTATACACAATTGTTCGAGTTTTTCTAAATCATACATTTATAAATAAAAAAAAATTATTAAACCAACATATTAGGTATACCTTTTTCTTTTTTTAATATTATAAGTTAAATTGATATAATATAAGAAAGTCGGGGAAAAGTTAAAAGTGACGTTTAAAAGGCATTATACTCTGTTTGTTCTTCATTTTCTGACGGAGTTGTCAATGCTCAAATATTATTATTATTATTATTATTATTATTATTGTTATTATTATTATTATTACTAGTTTATTGCCCCCACGCACGGGTATTTCAAAATTATATTTGAGATATTAAAATTTCCGAATAAAAATAATGCGATAAATAAAATATCACCGAAAACTTACATATGTTATAATTCTTAACAAAGAGGGTATAACTAAATTTTTTGAAACACTTCTTTATAGACTACATTTGTTGTTTTGTTTGTAAAATTATCATTGTTGTCCCAAACCAAAACTTTAAATCTTTTTTACTTCTAACACGTGAAACGAAAACATACAATTGACCATGTGTAAACACAAGTTTCCTGAGGAATAAACCAATTTCTAAAAGTAACTGTCTTTGACTTTTGTTAATCGTCATAGCAAAGTACATATCCACTACTATTAATGGATAACAAAAAATCAAGATATACTAATTTCAAAAAAGTGTCTTTTTTGAAACTACATATCCACTACTATTAATCATAATAAAAAATCAAGATATAATAATTTCAAAAAAGTGTCACATTACAATAAAATTTATACCGAAACGTAGATAAAAATGAGACGGACGTAAATATATAATTATTTTTTCTCTAAACAAAATATATCACAAGTTATTAAACATAATTTATAAACAACTTATAATTAATTACATCAATATAATATTTTTATAAAACCCCCTCACATTTTCTTAAAAACCACTCATAATTTTCATCAATCTCCCTCTTGATTTAAAATTGAATTTCAAATTATTGATGATTTTTAATCTTTCTAAAATTACTTTTGAGAATTGATTGATTTTGCAATTGAGAGTTTCTATTGGTGGATTAAACTTGATTTAATAGTTATTTTTAGAAAATTTGTATCTCTTATATATATATATATATATATATATATATATATATATATATATATATATATATATATAGATAGATTGACGATTTGAAAATTATATAATTTTTTTATAGAACATCGAGTTTGCTAAAAGAAAATTCCTAACAGGGGTCATGATACTAAATTACTAATGCATCACAAATTTACAATAGAGATGGTTGTGATTATTAATAACAAACAGGTATATGCCCGCGCGTTGCAGCGGGTGTAATTTAACTAATTTGATAGATTTTAATAATAAGAGATAAAGTACATGGTAGAAAGCACGTTTGTCTTCAGTGACTTCAACCTTATAAAATATATGTCTATTTGCTCCATAATTTTTAAGTATAATAATAATAGTAGTAGTAGTAGTAGTAGTAATAATAATAATAATAATAATAATAATAATATTAGTAGTAACAATAATAATTAAAATAATAATAATGATAAATATAATAAAAATTTAATAATAATAATAATAATAATAATAATAATTCCCTACTCGCGCATTGCGGCTGATGTTATTTATCTAATTTGATATTTTTTGATAATAAAAGATGAATGATAAAATATATGTTTATTTACTGCATAACTTGTAAGTATTATTTGCTAATAATAATAATAATAATAATAATAATAATAATTATTATTATTATTATTATTATTATTATTATTATTATTATTATGATAGAAATAATAATAATAATAACTAAAAGACAAAAAAATTTGCCTAGCACTAAAGACAAAATTTTCTCCTTGTAAATGTATGTATTAGTAATTCCTTAGAAATTAGTTTTCGAAAATGGCAAATAAAAGAGATACATGGACTAAAATAGGGTGTAATCGAGACAAAAGTATGATAATATATTGTTATTCATAGTAAAATCTTTTTAATTTAAGAAAATATCATAATGGTTGGTAATTGCTACTTAATAGAATATATATATTTAAAACAGAAAAATGATATGTGTAACTAGTAAAACTAGTTATAGATATGTCGTCATTGTTACACATTTAATTGAGTAAAGATTAAATGGCTAGTATAGATTTTACTTAAAGTGTTTATAATTACGGTAACAATTATAATAGTTACTGATTGCATTATATATCATATTCTCCGAAGTTTGTAGCATACTTCTAACCTTACATATGTATTTATAGATTATACTAATATAATATTTTATTTGTATTGAGATTTTCTAACGATGTTTAAATGTATTTTCTACGACCTTTAGATCAAAAATGCATGTCTAAAAGACAATATTACAATATCACTAAAAACCGTCTAGATTTTGTATGTTTTCAACCTTTTCTTTATTAATTGAGAGGGTTGTTTATATAAAATAGATAAAAAATCATTGTGTTTTATAGATGGGTTATGATCTATACGTCTTATTTAAAGATCTTGAATACTTAAGCATATATTCTTATCACTTCTTATTATTGGATCTACTTTTTTTTTATGTTTTTTAAGTAATTATGTTATAATTATATTATAAAAAAGGGTATTTGAAAATCATATATTAAGATGTATGAATATCGGATTAAGATCTTTTCATATTTGGGTCAAACATGACTGGTCATGTTTTATCACAAATATGAGAGTGAGTCTCTTATTTTAGTCAAGAATTGGTCCTCTTTATAGGGTTCACTCTCATACTCTATAAGAGATTATAATCTGTTATGTTTGACCCAACATAAGAGAATTATAACCTTAAATATATAAGCATTCTTAAAGAAAGATGTAATCATTTCCAATATTTCTGGTCCTTGTTAATCTAGATTTTTGGTAACTAATCAATGAGTTACATGTAGTATATAACATTATTTAAAAAATTGTTTAAAAGCCAAACACATATATAGAGTAGTTAAGGGAAAAGGACAATAATAAAGGTAGGAAGGAATAGGATTGTAAATAAGCAGCAGCGAGCGAATGGGTGATAGACAGAATTGAATGAGAAGAGAAGGGAATTAAAGGGAAGCAAAAAACGCCGTGGTTAGCTATTGCCTTAAACGTCACTGATCCTGGCGGCGACTGGTGGTCTGGCCTGCTGCATACCCGGCCTGCCTGTTTTCTAATTAATTAACTCTGTAACCTTTATTTTTCTTATTAAATCCATACTTCGTTTATTTCTTTATTATTAACTGGTTTATTATCCCGTGTATAAACACGGGATGTTTAAAATAAAGTATAAAATTTGATAGTGTAAAATTGCAAGAAGTATAGTAAAATCACTGTAAAACGTACATAAGAAGTGTTTATCACCCGTCTTTTCTTCTTTTTTGTTGAAGGTTGTTCGAACAAATATCTATTTGAAAATGATGAAAAATGTTATTTATTCTTCATAATTAACGTCCAAGCAAAAAAAATATCAAAAATAAGGTCTAAACATGTAATCATAGATAGTGATTATCTAGTACCTACTTCTAAACTAAATCATAAAATTAAAGATAAGATTAAAATATGTTTTCATATTTAATATATAAAATCTATTCATGTAAATTTAAGATATCCATGTAAATTTAGTAAAATTTGAAAAAGTATCTCATGTAAAAAGTGTGAATTGAATTAAACGAATGTGAGGGTTATGATTAAGGATAATTACATCATATTTATTTTTAAGTTTAATATATATATTTTTAAAAAGACTCCTATTAATCAAATTATATTTAAAAAAAAAGTTTTTTTTAAAACCTATTATTTTAATAATTAGATTAGATATATATATTAAAAGTTAAAAAAATCCATGAACTATATTTAAATTTGAGTTATATATCTTTCAAATTAATATGTTCTAGTATTTATCATACCACATCGTATGACAATTATTGTTTTTAATAAATATTTTTATTTGATTTGTATTTTATCATACGATGTGATATGTTTTTAATATTGTTTATTTGATTTGTATTTTTTATATATATCTTATATATTCGAATTTTTTAATTGATGTGTTCTAATATACACAGTTTTCTAAAAATTGAATAATGACATATACTTTTATTCTTTTAATTAAAGATTAAAGATAGTTTTTTATATTTACTATTGATTTAATTAAGGGTTATCTTTATATAATTCACATTAGTTTTACTCTAAAAAGTCAAAATAAAAATTTTAGAATTAAAAGAATTAACGGTCAAGATTAAATATTTTACTAAATGAAGGGTCCAGATCATCTAATAATTTTTTTTAAATTAGTCTTTTATATATATTAGAAGATTAATTAATTTACCTTCTAATGTATATAAGATTAAAAAACGTCATTGGTTCTTTTAGTATTAAGACTACTTCATATTCCGTCTATTAACTATACAAAAAGTTACAAAATACATTCCTTTAAAAAAAATCAGATCTGTTGTGTACTTGTGAAATCTGTTGTGTGTTTACGTTTGTGTGTGAGAGAGATCAAATCAGATCTGGCATGTTATGTCTGTGTGTGAGAGAGAGAGAGACATATCTGTGTGTGCTTGATTTCGTGGGAGAGAGATATGTGTACGTGTGCTTAATATCAGGTGGTGAATGTTGTTGGTGAAGAGATGATGATGGTGGTGATGGTCTGGTAGTAGTGGTGGTCAAGCGATGGTGGTGGGCTAGTCGCGCTGACAGTCTTGCGGTGTTGGAGGGCCAATGGCGGCGGCGGTCCTGTGGTGGTGGTGCTATGGGTTTATCACTGTATCAAAGGATAAGAGTTAGAATGGGTGTTTTGATTAAAATACACTGTTTTGTTTAAATTAGGGTGTTTGGATTTAAAACTTAAAAGGCTATGAGCAGACCGTAGTGATTGTTTTCCTGACGAGTTATCTTCCTTCCGTCTCTTGTTTATTTCCATAGATTCACGATTTAGGTTTTTGATTTTCATGTTTATATGTTTGTTGATCAACGCCTCAAAGTTAAGTGTCTATCGAAGTCCTAGCTATCAGTTATGTGATATGACTTTGAGAGGTTTGTGATATGTAGAACTGTACCTAATATTCGCTTGTTTGTTATGTTGCTTTTCTAAGAGGGATTCTTTTGAATGTTGATTGTTAATATTCTAGTTTGGTTTTTTTTAGAGAGTTTGCTAGATTTTGGTTTTCAAGTTTTTGCAGTTTGGTGGTTGAAGTTGGGAAGTGAATATGTGGTTGTAGTGTTGATTGTATGGTTGGATATAACGATAGCGGTGGTGGTGGTTGGTAAAGGATTTTGATTATTGGTTCCATTGTTATTTTTAGATAAGAATTTTGTTGTACTAAAGTTTGTTTTATTTTCAAAGATTTTTCATAAAGTTTTATATCAGAAAACGATGTGTTATAACTTATAATGTAACAGTAACGGTGGTAGTGTTTTTTTAAATAAATCCGAAATAATTATTAATAATTTGGGTTAAAGATTAGGTAACTATAACTATTTTAAGAAATATAATTAAAAAATTATTTATCAATATATAAACATTACTTAATATATTAAAATCAACTAATAATAAATAAATATTAAAAACAGGAGCAATTTGGTATTTTTAAGTTGAAAAGTAAAACAAACATAAGAAAAATAAATCAAGAAGACCAAAAATCACTACAAAAATTACTGCAGACGCCCAAAAATCCATTGCAATTTAGTAACAGATAGATTCCGTCTCTAAACCGTAGCTAACTAGCGATGGATTGAGATCATTTGCCATATTCGTTACAAATCTGTCGCAAATTTGCAATAAATACATTCCGTCTCTAAACCGTAGTTAACTAGCGACAGTTTGAGATCATTTTCCATTTCCGTTACTAATTCGTCGCAAATTAGCAACAAATACTATCCATCTCTAAACCGTAGCTAACTAGCGACAGATTAACAATGGTTTGAGATCATTATCCATTTCCGTTACTAATCTATCGCAAATTAGAAACAAATAAAACTTGTCGCTAAACCGTAGCTAACTAGTGACGGTTTGATATCATTCGCCATTGTCATTACTAATCTGTAGCAAAATAGCAACATACATAATCCCTCTCTAAATTGTAGCTAATTAGCGACAATTTAACGACGTTTTAAAGAGTATATCTATTTCCTTCACGAATCCATTGCATATTTGTTACAGACATGAACTGTCTCTAATGGGGGTAACGTACCTTACCACAACAAATAGTATACTACCTAACAAGACGGAGGCGAAAGCAGGCCGCCACCACCTTGTCAATGTGTAATACCCAGTTCTAAAAAGTAAAAAAAATAAAGAGAAATGATGAGTAATGATATTGCCACTATTGTTTTTAAGTGTTAATCCTTTTATAGTCGTTCTTAACTACTTGAGGGACTTATAATGCTAAATTAGAAATACATGGAAAGGTATTTAAACAAAATTAAGACACAATGCCCTAGGCACATATTCATTAGTCACAAATTACCATCAGTGGGTATGGTTCGTGGAGGAGGAACATAAATCAACTTTGATTGCCGGTGGTGCCAAATCGTTATGATTGAATCAGATATAGTGTAAGTATGATTCAGTATCTCATCAAGAGTTTTCATATCAGTTTAGTATAAATTAACTTATTCTTGTAAGAGATTCATCTAACTGCAGGCGAAAAGCAGAAGGTTATGAATCGTAAATTTGAGCAAGAGTTGAGTCTCTTTGTGAGATTATCCTAGATCGAACAATGATATCGTAAATCACAATTTGAATTGAAAACAGGTTATAGGGCTTCGTCGTAAAATGAAGGATGAGTGCGAATCGTAAAATTACGTAACCATCAGAATCGAAAACCAACTATGACATTACAATAAACAACCATGAATTAAAATTGAATCACAAATCCTTTGTACAAGGGAAATTAATCGTAATCGATAACAGTAGAAATTGAATCGTACAGCACCTCAAACGATAATCGAAAACTTAAGAGCGATGATTATGAATCGAAAATGACGAGGGAGTGTGAATTTGAAACCGAATTTAAGTTGGAATCGAAAAATGGGTAATCATGACTTTATGTGTAACATCGTTATTTTTTAAAATGAATTTACTGCGGAAGCGAAAGAATACAAATACAACCCTATTCATATGGGTAGTATAAAAATAATAATAAACATACTGACACAAAAGACCGGTAACTCAAAACCGGTGTTACATAGTTTACAAAAGGCTCTTCAGTCAAAATATATCAGAGTGCAGTAAAAAACATTCTCGGGAAAGCAACAACCTCTAGCACGACGGCTGAACTTACCACACACCTGCAAAAAGGAGTTTAAGGTGGGGGATTAACTCAAAGCTAAGTGAATTGAAGTTTAACTACAAACAGTACCAGTCACAACAATTATCACAGAAACATGTGATCAAGAATCTCTAGAGGACCGCCTGTTCGGCCGAACCTTACAACCAATGCTGGCCTAGCAAAGGTTTACCGATAGTCTTTTGCGATTTGGCATAGTTAAACACCTTTTGTTGCAACGAATGCATCAGAAAACTCATAACTGAAAACCAATAGCAAACAATGCCCAACCCAATTCATAGTATAGCTGACCTCCTTCAAAACCAACCCAATTCATCGTATAGCTGGCCCCATCACATACCATGTATACATATCACCAATTCAATAATTAACTATCATAAACCAAGATAATCAATTAATCAGACTAAACAGTCTATTCATACATCATGCACAAAGTTGCAACCATAACCGCTACCACTAATACCACACGTGAGTTAAAAGTCTACTCACCTACGTCCTCGAATAATTCAAGCTCTGTGGTCTTATATTATTGAGTCTTCGGGTCCCCTGAAAACACAACATAAACAAATCAGTAAGTCAAATCCTAATTAACTCCAAAAGTCAACTTAATTATCAAACGGGTCAAAGCTTACCCATTATGCCAAACACATATAACCAACTCAAAATACATACAAAATCCTTTAGAATATCTTTATATATGATATTAAACATGTAGCAACCAACAAAACACGTATAAGACTTATTTAAGTTCATCTCTAAATTTTAAGTGCATAAATAACAGTAATGTCTTCATAAATAGGATCAAACATCCAAGACACCCATTTACAACATAATAACCATGAAATACATACATCATCACTTAGAATCTCTACATATGTGGTTTGTAACATGTAAGAATCATCAAAACAGGTTTAAGGTTCATCTACATTAATTTAATTCGTAAACGGGTCAAAACATACATGTTATGCTTAATACATATACCCCACTTGAAATACAACCAAAATCATCTAAGATCACTTCATATGTGATAGGAGACACATAGCAATTAACGAAACACGAACATAATTCATCTACATTAAATTTCCCAATTTCAAGTAAGCATTTAACACCAACATATTCATAATTAAACCAATACCTGCGTAAATAAATTCATCACCAAAACCCTTCATATATATATATATATATATATATATATATATAAAATATCATAGTACATAATTAACAAATAATAATCATATACGTCAGCATACATGGCAACACGAAGCGGAAACATAAGTCACGGGCTGGAACAGGGAGCGTCGTGTCGCGTGCTGGATAGCAGACTACATTCTGTTTCTTGTTCACTTCGCGCCAACAGCCACCATTACACAAACTATCGACTTTCAGGTCTGAATTTTTGACATATAACAATTCTAAAACACTTATATACTTCACATAACATACTAATAACCAAACCATGCTCACCACTTGTCAAATCATTTTAAAAAAGTGAAAATCATAATAAAAAACTTTTTCATTTCCCCATTTCGTTTCCAAGGATTCTTGTGGATTTCTTTTGAAATTATTCTTGGATTGTCCCTTTTGAAGAATGCACCACCATATCACGTGATATTAGGCAATCATGGTTATACTTGGTTCTTCAAGGTCAATCAAAGTTATGTTTGGTTCAGACATGTCAAAATTTGTTCAAATACTTCAATCATGAAAAATGATTAATGAAGGTGGTGTAATATTCATGTAGGTGGTTACGACAAGAATTTGGTGAACCATGTACCTACTTTGTTCGTTCATGACCAATATGTGAGATAGTGGTTTCTCTTAGATAACACTCATGTTCAATCGATTGTTGATCACACACACATGCGCACACGCACACACACACATATTATAACCATGACCGAAGATTTGATTAATAGTTCTGTTTTGACCAATAACCAACCATGATCACCAATTGTCAACATTGGTCAATTAATGTTATATTTGGGCCGGATAGGAGGAACAAAGTCAGCTTTGTTAAATAAAAGTCACACAGAGTTCAAATCAATATCATGTTACGGGTTATTCTCTCCTAACCCTACTTTTTGTCACTCATATTAGCGACGGAATCGATTGTCTCAAATCCGTGGCTAATAGGGATTAGTGAGGTATTTAACAATCATTAATCATCTCTTTTCTTGTAGTGAATGTAATCAAGATATTTTAATTTAGTGATAACCGGATATTCTTTGTTAGTTGTTGATCTTAGTTGAAGTTTATATGTTGTTGAATGATTGACATGTGATATCGGGTGATTCTTTTTTTTATATCTTTTTTTTAAATTTCAAGATGTTTAAACTTAACGAGTAAAAGAATAAACAACGAATATATTATGACAAGGAAAATTATACATGCTATTATTTATATCTACTTTTTCTGTTACTTATCGAAATACAAAAGTTATTTATTTTTTTCATATTTTTTTATTAATTTTGACAATTTTTCATATCTTATAATATTATTAAAAGAAAATGGTTTCTTCCCTTCCCTAAAAATTCTACACCAATCACAACCTTTGATTTTAATAAAAAAATTTAAAAAATGGAAATATTACGTCGAAGATTTGCTTAAGATTTCTTCGTTTCCAATTACATTGTTTAAATATAATTGAAGGGGTTGAATGTAAATTGTTAAGGGGGTAGTATGAAATATGTGAGGGGGTTTTAAGAAAATTGTATTTTAATGTAATTAATTATAAGTTATTTGAAAATTATGTTTAATAACTTCAAATATATTTTGTTTTGAGAAAAAATAGTTATATTATAGTAATCGTCTCATTTTTATCTACGTTTTGATATAAATTTTATCGCAATATGAGTTTTTTTTTAAATTAGTATAATTTAATTGTTTTATCAACATCTAAGTAATTATTGGACATTTTATTCGTCTTTTATAATTATTCTCTCTACATAATATAGTCGATATAACCACTGATTCTTTGGTATTTCGATAAAAAGAATTAAAAATATACTATAACTAATGGTTAGTGGCATAAAGTTATTTACAAAACTACCGCTACCACTTAGAGCTTTTTAAAATTAATTGTTAGTTGTGAGTAAATAACCCTAAAGAAGCTAGAACTCTACATAATTACCGGGTAGTGAAACAACTGTCGTGATAGTGGGGTTTTGTAACTACACATACAACTTGGAATTTTATATAAAATTTTTAGTTGTCTAAGTTTTCTTATTTTTTAACTAATAACTTGATACATAAAATAAAAGTTATTATTACATGGATATTTGAATTCAGCGAGATCTTGTGTTTTTAATTATATTTAATTGAATAATAAATTACACTTAAGTGATTTACGTATGTATAGACATAATCTATTCTATGTTAGAATCTTATTTTTATCTTATCTAATTTGCGTATACTTAGATGGATATCATCATTATTTAATTTTTAATAAATTTTGTTTACAATTTCAAATATTCAAATATATAATTGACTAATAAAAATGTCTTTATTGAAGACGTGTATCATAACTCTTTCATAGCTTTTAATCCCCCCATGTAAGGCAGAATTAAGTGATTAACTAATGGTTTGGTATGACACAGCTAAATAGATCTTAGGGACTATATGTTTGTAGCTGAATGAATCCTTTTAGTACTAATGTGAATCGTTAAGTATTCATGTTTTTAGTTTATTTTAGTCCTATGGCTGCAGTTTTACTTAGGATGCATCAAATATGTTCTTAAGAGCAGCTTGATGAAATTACCTATATTTGGTTGGGGATTTCATGTGTATTTGGTTATCCGGGAGTAAAATAAGAAATGTTAAACAAGTAGTTGAAATTAGTTATCTGATTCTGTTATATATGGATTATATATAAAGTATTACTAATATAAGAAATTACAGTTATAGGATTGCTATTATATAAGGATTACATATATAGTTATCATGAACTCAAGATATATAAAATTGGGTTAGGAATTAGATAACATTATGTTAGTACAGAAAATCTAATGATAATAATATGTATAAATTTCAAACTTCTGTAATGTTTATAATTTCTTACGAGCTTTTATATTCATATATGTTTTCTAATTTTCTTTAACATGTTAGTACATTTTAAATCTGTATAAATTAAAATTTTAGTATTATCTACGTGTTAATATACGGGTCGCTAAGCTAGTATAGAATAATAAGTAAAAAAATAATACTAGGAGAATGTAAAGCCTATTGTAAATAGGGGTGATAGAAGGGCGAATTTGTCTTTTTTGGGTGGCATGTGACAGAGACAGTCGTATTCTACTCACACTTCAACTCGTAGTAAAGTTTTTAACTCTAGGACAACTTACAAATACCACCCTGACTTTTACTATAATTAGCAAAATATGCCCTGACTTCTTAACTGTTGCAATCTAATCCGTTGTGCCATTTTTCCCTTTGCATTGCTGTCCCACACTCCCACTTTCCGATCCAACCCCAACGGAATATGGCAGATGCTTCGCCCTTCAACTTTCTACTAATTTCACTTATACCCTTTTATACTTTCTCGAGTTATGTAAATTTTATAAAAAATTATATTTTTTATATAAAAAAACTAGTAATGAACTTTTTTTGAATATATGAAAATACAAAAATTATATTTTCTTCATTTTTTATAAAAAATTGTATACTCTATGTACACAAATCTACTTGTTTTATTACAATGTGATGTGTCTAGTTCTTTGTGAGCAATTTTGGGGTTATTTTCCACTCTAACAAATGTTTAAATGGACAAATGATGAACTAACTAATTAATATACCCGTTATTTAAAATGTTTGTGAGTATGAAAACATGTAAAATAGGTAATCATTAGAATATTTATACTATTTTATAAAGCATTTAACATTATCTCTCTTATAATTTTTAAGACTACTTAATTTTAAGTAGTACTTTTTTTATGCAAATAATACAAACCCTTAAAACAATAGCTCCATCAGTTAGCTCTTTAATTATCTCAACAAAATTGATAATTGTTTTTAACAACTTATTAAATATGACACCAATAATTTAATTAATCTAATATTGATTTAATCATTCACATAAACAAAATTTCCAAAACTAGATTATTTTCTCTGTAATTAGTAAACAATTACATATTTCTTTTTTAAATAATGATTTAAAAAAATTATTTTTAAACTCAATAAAAAAGTTGGTGAAAAAAGGAAATAAAGATAGTAAAAAAAGTGAATGAAAACGGACATTTTGATGAGAAAATAGTAGCTGACACCACTTTTCACGAGTACCATACTTTTATATTTTTGAAATCAGACATGTTATCAAACACAAACTATTCGTTTCCACCGCATTGCGCGGACACAATGCTAGTATGTATGTATATATATATATATATATATATATATATATATATATATATATATATATATATATATATATATATATATATATATATATATATATATATATATATATATATATATATGTAAAAGTTTAAACGAGAACTGTTTTTCGTACGAGAACTAATCTGAGCCGTCCAATTCCCCCTCCTTTAATGTCAATGCCCACCCATGAGTTCCTCACATGCACCCTGCCACACTTGATCCCCTCCACGCTCTTCATCCATGAACTTCCCATATCCAAGGAACGGTTGAGATTGGTTCTCGTAGTTCTTGTACGAAAAACAGTTCTCGTTTGAACCATCCCATGTATATATATATATATATATATATATATATATATATATATATAGTGAAAAGTTCATGCGAGAACCGTTGTTAGCGCGAGAACCGCTAGAATCAATCTAAGCCGTCCAATTCCCCCTCCTTCAATGTCATTGCCCACCCATGAATTCCTCACATGCACCCTGCCACACTCTATCCCTCCACGCTCTCCATCCATGATACTTCCCATATCCAAGAAACGGCTAAGATTGGTTCTCGCGGTTCTTGCACTAACAACGGTTCTCGAATGAACCCTCCCCTATATATATATATATATATATATATATATATATATATATATATATTCTATCATGTTTAAAAAAGAAAAATATATAAGATGTTAGTTTAAATATAAAACAAAAATTACTTATATGTAGAGTTTTTCATGTATTCCTGTGGCAAATGAATTTGGCTAATCAATCCAAAATCCAAAAGAAGAGATACTTTGACGTGATTATTGATGAAATGGGATTTAATTTGAAGCATGCACGATCTTTACAAAAGATCTACTTCACTTCACACATGTCATTTCATCTTAATATCTTACTGCAAAAACCAGTCACTGCTTGTTAGATTTACTTTTGGTCTAGTTTAAGACTTAAAACATGTAAGCCAATAATATTATTGTTTTTTAATTTAATGATCTATTTTTTTAAATAAAAGTCTCAACAAAATATATGTTCATTTCTATAATTAGACGGAACATTACTGGTCTCGCTTAATGATCTACTACGGTCGTTTAGTGATGAAACGTTATTGACTCACCTAGTCATCTGTCATCCTCATCTCGGCTCATGATGTCTCCCTTAATCACTTTTTTCCTTCTTTGAAAAACATGTGATGATAGTTATTATTACGTGTATTTACTGATAAGCCATTAATACTGTAGGAGTTATATGATAGTTTGTAATAACAAATTGTGATGATTATTACTAAGTATGCTCTAATTTTTTTTTTGAACGGCAAAGTTAGTTGTTAGTAAACCCCAAGTTAGAATTAAACTCAATTGTCAAGGTTAAACCCTGGACCTCCTAGAAGGTTTTGCCTCCCCCTCACTCTTAACCACTAGGCTAAGAGATCATTGATACTAAGTATGCTCTAATACTTGCTGTTTTGTTTAAAATCAATTATATGATATCACATTTAATTTTTTATTTTTGTATTAAAAAATAATTGATATATATTTATACTTCCAAATCAATGTAATTTTTACACAACCAACATGACGTAGACCCCAACAGTTAGCCTATACATGTAGAGTTATTAAATTGTAGTTATTTATCATATTAATAAAATAGTTATTTTAATATGCAAATAAAGTAATCAGCTCTTGTAAAAGATTTCGAACATATTAAATAATGATGACTAAATAAATCTGATATAAAATTATAATATTGTTAATATGTAAAATCATACGTAGTAATAAGTACCTCATTGCCTTCACGTTGTTAAGACATTCTACAATAATAATCTTTACAAAAATTTGCCATTCGATTTTTTTTCCATAAAAGTATTTATCAACTGGATTAATAAATCGAAACTAATAAATTCATATGTGTTTTATTTAATCATTTTTCCATAGACAAATTCGTTAAAAAGAGCTAATATGAAAGGAAATGAAATAAATAAGAAATGAATGAAAGAAATTCCTTGTTTCTTTAAAATAGAAAAAAATACTAGTGAATATATGCGTTATGCTGTTATGACGAATGAAAATAAATAGTTAAAAGTTTTGGTGGTGGTTACCGTAGTTAGGAGGAAAAATGTTAATTCTATTAGCATAGTTTTAGGGGTGAACATGGGACCCGGTAGACCCGGAAAAACCGATGAATTGGATCGCACTGGACCTAGACCGGTCAGGACCGGGTCTGGTCGGTCCGGTCTTTGGTCCTTGTTTTTTATAAATTTCGGGTTTCGTTCCGGTCCGGGCCGATTTTGTTTGATACAATGTATAAAACAACTAAAAGACAGAAAAAACCGACGAACCGTACCAAACCGGATAAAGACCGGTCCGGACCGGGATTAATCGGTTCGGTCTTCGGTCCTAGTTTTCTCTACATTTTGGGTTTCGGTCCGGTCCGGTTTTTAAACCGATCTCACAGATTAAAATTTCTAGTGTTAAAATTTGATGAATTTAAACAATTTAACATAAATTTTGAAAGATAGTGTCAAGTCTATATATATGAGTATGTGACATATGTATTTAAAATTTTGAAAATTTGATCATATTATATTATCATTGATTAACCACATAATATATCAAAAGACAATTGGGCCCGAAATTGGGCTGCTCAAATTAGTCAACTGGACTTGCTTCTAATCTTCTATAAACTATAATTCTATATGCATCTAGAGCTTGAATAATTTATTAATTTAGGTTATAAATTAATCTTTTAAATGGGTTCACTTCACAAGGCATTGATTGGTATAAGTTATTAAGCCATTTTTTATTTTAATAGGATTTCCTTATATATATAACGAGCAAGATGTTCCTAAAATTCGTTTATATTTGGACCAAATTCTAGTTAGTTAGTTTAAAATGACAACATACCTTACGAGGTTGTTTGGTACTAGAATCATAGTTAGAGAAAAAAAAATTAAATGAAAATTTTTCTTTGCTTACCTCAGAATGAAAAAGTTAGGGAGATTAAAAAAGGACGGAGAATTGGAGAGAAAGAATGTATGCTCTCAATAATATCAAAACACATCTTTGTCTTTGCCTCGCTTTTCCCTGCGTGAGAAAGATGTCTATGTCTTCCTTGTCTTCTCCGAATGGTGACAACTCCTCGCTCTCTATGTATGTTTCTCTCTTTGTCTCTCACTCACACTCTTCGATGGTAGACAACAAATCACAGACCACGAACCGACGACTAGGGGTTTGCGGCAACTAGGTTTTTGGCGATGGTTAACAAGAGAAAGGTATGTAAGACACTCTCTCTGTCTCACACTCACCATGTTCGAATTCATTCTCAAGAAATCAGCGAGCGGCTGTAGCAAACACTTGAAACTCTGGCGAGGGTAGTATCCTCTCTGTCTCTCGTACTCTCTTTGTGTCTCACATTCTCTATCTATTTGTCTCACTCAATATCTCTCTCTATCTATATGTGAAAACTGAAAAATCTCTTTCAATCTATGAAATATGGATTGTGAAATCTGAAATTTTACTTTCAATTTGCGAAATCCGAAATTTCTAGTGTATGAACCTTGGTTGGTGAAAAAATTATGAATTCTAATGAGAAATTTGATACAATTTTTAGTTGAGTTTTCTGTTGTAACAAATAAGAGAAATGATTATCTTTTTATATTTCTCTTCTGAACCTCTATTCTACTAAACAGAAGAGTCAAAGAGTCAATTCTCATTATACAAACTAGTTTCCTTTATCTAAAATTCCATTCTCTATACCAATGCACCCTAGGTTTCGAGCACTTGGTAATAATCTTCTCTCTCTTAATTGTAAAATTTTATTAGAAAGATCAAATTATTAGAACTCAAGGTTATTAGTTATGACCAAGGAAGTGATCTATGCAGGTAATTATACCAAACTTAGGTGCAATTACACTCACATACTACCTAAACAAGGGGTATTCAGTCATCCATTTTAATCTGTTATAAATTTGATTGGAAATTTCATTTTTGCATAAAAATATTATAAATATTAATTTGCTATTAAAAAGAGTATAATTCATGTCAAAATTATCTTTTTATTACAAATTAAAATTTATAGTTCTTTTTTAAAGCAATGAATTATGATTAAAAACGGAAAATGTTTAAAAGACACCATATAGTCTCCGGATAGGAGGACCGACGGGTGATGATGTATAAAAAGGATGAGAATATGAGATTAGCCTATGTCAACCCTCCAAGAAACCTTAACCCAATCTTGCCACTTAACCAAGGTTGAAGCGATATGAAATCCAAAGAAAAGATATCCTGACGGTCCAGCACCCTCCTCTTTTCCTAATCTTCTACTAACCGGATGGAGTTTCTCCATTTTCATAACTCCCACACGTCCGTGTAACAGAGCCCCTTTAAAGGTTTTTTCCAACTTTGCACGCCTCGGCTCCTAAGGCCAAGATGGATTGAAGCGACGGTGAAGCCGGAAGAAGGGACCCCTATCAAGCAAGGATCTTTAGCCATGTTCCTATTACTCGAGGACATTTTGATATTTATAGTCCTTAATTTCTTGACAAATAATAACTAAAATAATACACATTTCCTTTATTGAATTTTCTTTATATTTATGTTACATTTTTTCAGCGGTCATTACGAATTGGACCAAACGTTACAAAAAATATAAAAATTACTTCTCTTGTCACGAATGTGACGCGAACTAAAGTAATAAAGTAAATTAAATACATATATAATTTATACATTCTAGACTTCGTTTACTACGTTTTGCATTTTGTTGCACCATGGCCCCTCGTCTCCTAAAAAACCATGATACCCTTGTTTATTGATTTATTATTTTCTTTTAACTATTGCTCATCATTCATTAGTTAAATGTTAAAAATAACAATATCCATACCCCTTCTCTTTTGATCTCCATCGCCTTCACCATGAAATAACCACCATCGTTTATGATAAACAAGAACCCAATCGATGATAAACACATATCTATAATTAATCTTAAAGAACATAACGGTTATAAACAAAAACCACAAACCCTAATTACATGAGAGGTATGCTCAAAGATTGCTTATTATTAACTGAGTCAAAGAGCTGCTTATTAAATATACGTATACAAAGAAAGAAACAAACTGGAGTAACAAACTCCTATTCTCCAGGAAAGACTTAGAAATTATTCAAAAGAAAAACAAACCACTCCTGCCATGCAGGGATTTATTCATGTGACTAAAAACTAATAAAATACTCCAACATACCTTCTCCTAAACTAAAGATCGAGTTCCAACCTTTTAGTTTACCTCAGAAACTTCACACATACCAAGCAAAACTCTTAACTTTTCAAACTGCTCCAGCTTTAACGCCTTTGTCATTATGTCTGCTACTTGAACATGTGTGTTGCAATATTTTAATTCTATGATTCCATCGCTGACTAAATCACGAAGAAAATAGTACCTCACATCTATGTGTTTACTTCGATTATGCATGATCGGATTTCTTGAGAGCTTGATTGTTGACATATTGTCACAATTTATGACAGTACTTGCTCCTTGGGTTAAACCAATATGTTCAAACTGTTGGATATCAAGCCCTTCTAAGTAAATATGTTTATGGTTTTGTGAAATAATGCAGAGAGAATCAACGAAGAAGAAGACTACTCAAACTTGCTATCCGCCTTACTTAATTAAATGAATAAAAAAAACCACATATAAATAGTCAAATACAAACCCACGTGCATACCCATTTTGCCTTTTTTGTAGCTAACAACTCACACCCATTCTCCTAAATAACCTCTCAAAAGTAACACCTAACAACTAGTCAACAAGCTACCATGCTCATCAAGTTTCATGCATTAAGGTGTTGTAACTAATGCAAAACTAGTTGTACTATCAAGATTAACTCCAACATTCACCCCATAATCTTGATGATCTTGATCCATTCAATTTGCTACTTGGTTGCTTGATTCGATTCTCTTTCTTGCTAACATCGAATCTTCTTGCTACCTGCTTTCTTGCCTGTACTCTTGCTACTTGCTATAGTTTCTTGATACTCTTCTTGTCGATCTGCTACTTGCTACAGACACTTACTGTTTTTTTCATGAAACAAACCTTGCTACTTGTTTTTCTTGCTTTCTGCCTTCGAGAACTTGCTTCTGATGATGACCAGGACATGGTCAAACTTGCTGCTTCCATCCTTCAACCTTGCTGCCGCTTCCCTTTTTTAATTTTTTTTCTCTCTTTCGTTCTTACAATCTTACCTCTCTTTGCTACGTACGAACAACCTGTTTTCAAGACCTTCAACCTATTATCGTAATGATCACAACCCTCGAAAAACATGATTCACTGCTGCTGATCAATCGAAAAAACAGTCTGCTCTATTGCTTGTTTCTACTGATCAACATAAGTGAGCACGTTTGCTACTTGTGTTGGATTATGTGCAGAGATAGATAACATGTATCATCGTATCCAATGCTATGTGACACTAAAGGATCACACCGCTGCACACCCAATTACAACCTTTTGGATTATAACTTTTTGTGTGAAAAAGAATAATTAATTAGTTTAATTAATTATTGAGAAAGAGAAAAATAATAATAGTTAATTATTATTAAAAGAGAGATGTTAATGTTTAGTTTAAATATTAACAGGACCAGTTAATTAATAGTTATTAATTAACTAGAAAGGTCAAGGGGTAATTTGTGTAATTGATTAATAGTTTAATTAAAGCTGAGCTTTAATTAAACGGGCTTGGCCGAATAAGGGTTTATTATATAAACCTAATTAAGCCTAATTAAACACATAAGTCAAATACAAAGCTACAAAGAAAAACCCTAAGGCTCTCCTTTCTCTCTCTCTATCTCGGTCGACTCTCTCTCTCTCTCTCTTCGTGAGATCGACGGCGGCGCAAGGCCGCAGGGGCGGTGGTCGACGGCGGCGCAAGACCGCAGGGACGGTGGTCGACGGCGGCGCAGGTCACACACACACGGGTCACAGCTTGATCCGAGGTTTAATCCCTAGACGGTCTAGCAGCCAGTTCGAGGCGGTGCAGTAGCGGTGGATAGCCTGCAGCTGTCTTGTAACACCGCAAAAATACAAGCCATATTTTTTTTTAAATCACAGCGGAAGTAATACGTCATAAACTAAAAAGGAAATAACATCAAAAGTTAAAACCAACACTGTACAAACATACAGTACTTCCTTTAGTGTTACAAAACATTTCATAAAGTATGGCTCATCATTCTAAAACCCAAAATACCAGAGCTACGGTCAAACTTTCCCTGTACACAAAAGCTGCAACCTACCGTGCTCACAAAACCTGAAACAGAGAGTTAGGGTGGGGAATTAGCACAAAGCTAAGTGAATGAAAATCAAGTCACAAGCAATTAAAGCAGAACCATAACAATCACAAGAACAGTTTATCTCAAATATCAAAGGACCGGCGGCTCTGCCGAGCCTACGACCAATGCTGGCCATAGCAATGATCTACCGATAGCCATCTGCTAACTGGCACAGTTAAACCCCCTCTGCTACAACAAATGCAACAGTTAAACCCCCTCTGCTACAACAAATGCAACAGAGGATCTAAAACTGCCTAACCAGAAGCAACTGACCCAGCCCAAAACCACGCTTAGCTGACCTCTGCCACAAACATCATGAGCACAATTTCATGCCTTGATACTCATATCTTGGACACAATTTCAATAATCATCACATAACCAATCAAACAATCATATCAGACTAAACAGTCTATCGCATGATTAATTGTATAAATTCAAGTAACCATAACAGTTACAACTAAAACCACCAGTGCATTAAAGTCCACTCACCTGTGTCCTTGACACCCACCAAACTCAGTTGTCTAATTTCACTGAGGCTTCGGATTCCCTGAGAACACAACACAACCAAATTAGTGAATCTAATCCCAATTAATTCAATAATTCAAGTAGCTACACAAATGGGTCAAAACTAAGCCATTACACAAAACTCATATAATCAATATAGAAAACTTCCAAAACCAATTAAGATATCCATATATGTTACCAACAATGTGTAACAACCAACAAAACACATTTAAAGTCCAATTCATAAAATTAAAGTAGCCTTATATCATGAATTAAGCATAATTAATTCATATCTTTCTACACATGTTTCCTCATCAAAACCATTCATATATACATATCCTATAACCATGCATGTAATAGGTACTAGCAGCAAATAACAGCATACAAGAAAACACGAAGCAAAACAGAACTTGCAGAGCTGTGCAGGTAAATCTCGCGCCGCGGCCACCCATAGCCTCCGCGCCGCGTAAATTTACGAACAGCAAACTGCAGTTTCTGTTTTCTCGCACCAGCAGCCAAAAACCCACATAAAACTCGATTTCCAGGCAGCTAAATCGAATAATAACACTTCCAAACATTCAAACAACATCAACTAACATATAAGGAACAACAAAATACATTTCTAATCATCAAATCATGCTTTTAGATTCTCAAATCCAACCCAATACTTCCATTAATGGTGTTCTTCAAGCTTCTCACCAAATATCCAGAAATCATTTACAATTTAATAATAAATCAGTAAGCAAGATCCATAGAACATATAAGAACATGTATCAAATTCGGATTGGGTATAAACCCACATGAATCTTGAACCCTAGAAAATCAAGTAGCATGTTATCTTCAAAACCCCATCAAGAACTATCAAGAACTAATCAAATCATGTTAAGAATTATGAACTAACCTTGATTTTGCAACAAAGAACACAATCAATCAAGAAATTAAAGGCTAGAACAAAGCTTATCTTTTCACTTCACCAAGAAAGCAAACACACACACAAATGAAGAAACTTGACTTCTCAAAGTCAATATAACCACAAAAGTTGGCTGGGAATTAATTTAAAACAACACACAGTATTAAATACTGTTATCTAGCATACATGAACCTAATTAAAGCGGTCCTACTCAAGTCATTAACAAGCAACGAGGTATTATTCGGGACCCTCGTATAAAAACGAATCATATGATACCAATACCATATAAAAATATTAAACTAATATTTTTACCTCCTATCTCGCGGTCCAATTTAAATACCAAGTAAGCATCAAATAAATATATAAATAAATAGCAGATAATTATAAACAATCAAATATACTAATATAAGCAATTAAATAACTTACCACCGCCACGAACCGACTAGGCCCTAAACGCGGGTGTTACATGTCTAGAGGTCAAAAAGAAAAGTTTTAATCCCTAAAGGTATAACTTTCTAACCCTCTTTTCTTTTAGTTCTTGTATGAGTTAGATGAGATCACTGGAGGGGGTTTTGATTTCCGCTGTGCATGTTTTATAACCTGTTTTTATACCCTACAAAACCCTTCAGTGGTATCAGAGCCACTTCTAACCTCATAGGGAACTAGGTAGGATTCTTTTTATCATGATGAATAGTTTTTTTTTCTTTTATCAAGGTTTAACTTTTTCTTTTATTTTTAAGTGGATAACAAGAATTAGTTATGATAAAAGGATAAGGTTTAGGTTTTAAATTTTAAATATTATTTTTTTTTATTGTTTGCGTAAAGGGGTGGTGGCCGGCGGTGGTTTCACCACCGTGGCCGGCGGAGGCGTCGGCTAGCCAATCGCAGCCACCAGTTTGGTCGGCGGCTAAGGTGGTCGACGGCCCAGGGAACCGGCGGCGTAGGGGCGGCCCAGCTGCGGCTTGCGCCTGCGGCCCAGATCCAAACCGGCCCAGTTTGTGGTCGGCCCACGGTCTCACCTTTTGGCCCAGTTTTGAGGTCCAAGAGTGCTTTTTTAGTTTTTCGGGTTTAGGGTAACACCTAACAGGATTAAAAACTAAAATATTATATGTTTTTTATTTTTTTATAAAACTCATATATATAAAATATTAATTTTAATCAAGTATTGGTTAGAATTAATTATTTTAGTAATCATGAACGCATAACAATAATTAAATAATTTTATTATTTTAAACCAGGTGATTTTAACAGTTTGTTAAAGCCAAGATAATTCGTCGAGATATGATAATTAGAATCAGTTTTGTATGTATTTAGTTTAAATACATGTTTGGGATGCCATAGCCGAGCCCTCTTTTAAACCTTGTGGATTGTTTCCTTTACTGCACTTGTGGTTGTGTTTTGGTTTATTGTTCTATGGTGTGGGGAGGCTTGCGTGCCACTTACAACTCCTATTCTATTTTGTAAAAGTACTAGAATTAGCGGGCCTGCGTGCCTTTGATTATCTTGTAATTTTTATTATTTCTAGTTTTAGATTATAGAATAGAATAGTATTATTAGAATATTATTTTTGAAGCTGATTCAAGAACCAAGGAGCAGGAAGCAGGATTGGATGCTGGAGCCAGTGGGAGCTTCAGAATGCCATGCCATGTGTGTTGTTTTTCCACTTAGGTTTTGACCGTCGTGTTTTTCGTGTGGCTCACGAAACCGACATTAGTAAAGGGCAAGGCTAAGGCATAGTTGTTTGTGGTTGTTTGATTTCTTTACATATTATATATATGCGTGGTTGTGATTAACACGATGAAATAAAACAAGGGTTTTAATAATAGTTAATTATTGAAACAGATGTTTTTAAAAGAAAACTGGCATTAAAGTTTTTCACGTTAAAAACTTGGAAATCTTTTTTAGAAAAATCTTAGATCAGTGTGCTACCGACCTAATGGTACACCCTTGCTGTTAAACGGTACTCGGGTGTCGGAAGTGCCCAAACCTTGGGCATCCGGGTTCAAACCATTGCGAGAAGGGGCATGCAAGATTCTGCGATAATCGGGAGTCCCGGCCAGAATTCATGTTGTCTTAGGTGGTGCGATATATTTTGGTGATAATCGGGAGTCCCGACCCAAAATGCACTAGAGGGACTAAACATGCACGGTTCTCGTAATCGATGTCCCGTGGATCTAGGAGTCGTGTCCAGCTAGGATACGATTGGTATATAGTTTTTACCTACCAGAAATAGCATTGTCCCGGTGGGAAGTGCCCAAACCTTGCATCGGGAAATATGAAATATGGATCCTAGTCTAATAATTTTTTGTTAAAAGGTAATAATTATTAGAAGATATAATCAATACTGAATCGGTTTTATCTTTTTCTTTTTCTATAGATGTCTATTATATCTGTTTTTCCGTTTTATTCACCAAGAGAATCTCTAAGTCTCATCACTAGCAAGTGGAAGCTTTCGGGTCCAAACTTTGCTGTTTGGAAGATGCATCTGAAAAATGTTTTGGATGCACAGGGAAAGCTTCACATCATTGAGACATTGCCTCCAGAACTACCAGGAGTAGATGCCCAGGATAGTGAGTATGACACTTACTATCAGTATCTGGCTGACGAATCTGATGTTATGTCGATTCTCGTTCTCACCGCATCATCTGAGTTTACGGACGATCTCCGTGAGAAGTCATCTTATGAAGTTGTTCAAGGACTGGAGCAGAAGTTCAAGTTTAGTGAACGGATATGTCGTATGCTATTAATGAGGGAAATCCTTTCAGCCAAGATGAAAGAAAGTCAGCCTATTAGCGATCATCTCATTAATGTGAGAAGGCTCTTGGATTGCTATGAGAGTTTTGGATCAAAATCAAAACCACATGAGCTAGTTATGCTTCTGTTTGGTTCCTTGTCGGACTATTACCAGAGAAGAGTAATGTATGTCCTTGGAGATTTTGAGATGACTGTCGCAGAGTTGCACGAAATCCTCATGTGCATTAGCGATGAGTTGAATCCAAAGCAGCTAGAGTCACAAGTTGTGGACCCTATGCAGGAGGATGACTGGCTGGAAGAACTTGGAGAAATTTGTTGCCCAGACTGTGGTAGCAAGGATTCATGCGAGCACTCACTCGACATAGATCAGCTGGACATTGGTTCGCCCAATGATACATGTATCTTTATGATAGATTGTCTTATTACCTCTTATGAATCATGGGTATTGAATACCGGATGTGGTCATCACATATGCAATCATTTGCAGGGATTCAAGAGAAGTAAGAAGTTGAGACAAGGAGATATGGACCTGCGGGTAGGCGAAGGCTCCATGGTTGGGGCTGAAGCTGTAGGGACATATTGTCTTAGTTTGCCCTCGGGCATGGTCTTAGAACTAAAACCTTGTTATTATGTTCCAAGACTAATTAAGAATGTTATCTCGTTTGATTTGCTTATAGACTGTGGATTTGCTTATGTTTTAAATGAAAAGATTATTTCTTGTTTCAAAAATGATGTTTTCTATTTTAAAGCTACTCCAGAAAATGGTCTATATACGCTAAATCTAGATAACAATGACATCTATCATATAAGTAAAAGATCCAAGAGTAACTTGAATCAAACTTATCTCTGGCATTGTCGTTTAGGACATATAAACGAGAAACGCATTGAGAAACTCCGAGATGACGGAATTCTAGAACCATTTGACTTGGAGTCATATGACATATGCGAATCTTGTTTATCTGGTAAAATGACAAAGCAGCCTTTCAACAGTGAGAATGAAAGGGCTAGTGAGCTATTAGGGATTATACACACAGATGTGTGCGGACCCTTTACTCCGGAGGCTAAAGGAGGATACCGGTATTTCATAATCTTTACTGACGACTTCAGTAGGTTCGGTTATGTCTACCTCATGAGACTTAAATCTGAAAGTTTTGACAAGTTCAAACAGTTTCAGAATGAGGTACAAAATCAGCTGGACAAGAAGATAAAGTCGCTTCGGTCAGATCAAGGTGGCGAATATCTGAGTCAGGAATTCGACGATCATTTGAAGGAATGTGGGATTGTTTCACAACTCACACCTCCGTATACACATCAGATGAATGGTGTATCAGAAAGGAGGAATTGTACACTGCTTGACATGGTACGATCAAATGATGAGTCAAAGTTCACTACCATTGTCGTTTTGGGGACACGCACTCGAGACAGCATCGTTCATGCTGAACCGGGTTCCAACCAAATCGGTTGAAAAGACACCGTTCGAGGTATGGACGGGGAAAAAGCCCAAAATGTCTTTTCTAAAGGTTTGGGGATGTGAGGTGTATGTTAAGAGAACATTCACGGATAAACTCAATCCCAAATCAGATAAGTGTATCTTCGTGGGCTATCCTAAGGAAACCATGGGATACTATTTCTACAACCCAGATGAGAACAAAGTTTTTGTTGCTCGTAAAGGGGTATTCTTGGAGTAGAAGTTTCTAAACTCAGAGACTCCAAGAAAAGAAATAGAGCTTCAAGAAATTGAAGAGGAGGAGATTACACCACCACCGATGGTTGAACCTGTAGTTCAACAGAGAATTGCTGAACCTCAACCCGAGTCTGTGGTTGAGGAAGAGGTATAAACACAAGACCTTCGCAGGTCTAGTAGGCCTCGTATTGAGCCAGATAGGTATATGGGATTCCTAGTTGCTCAAGACGAAGGGGATCTTTTAGAACCCACTACCTACCAAGACGCTGCCTCAGGTTTAGAATCTGAGAGATGGCTAGAAGCCATGAAGGCAGAGATGCAATCCATGTATGACAACCAAGTTTAGGAGTTAGTGGATTTGCCTCAACACAGTAAAGCTGTTGGGTGCAAATGGGTCTTCAAAAAGAAGACAGACATGGATGGAAAGGTGCATGCTTTTAAAGCAAGGCTAGTGGCAAAAGGTTTCACGCAAACTCATGGCGTTGACTATGAAGAAACTTTTTCCCCAGTGGCAATGCTTTAAGACTATTAGGATTCTAATGGCCATATCAACATATTTTGACTATGAGATATGGCAGATGGATGTCAAAACCGCTTTCCTTAACGGGAAACTGACAGAGGATGTATATATGATACAACCGGATGGTTTTGCGGATCCAAAGAACCCTAATAAAGTATGCAAGTTGCTTAAATCCATTTATGGACTAAAGCAAGCATCTAGGAGCTGGAACTTACACTTTGATGAGCGCATCAAAGAGTTTGGTTTTACCAAAAGTGAGTTCGAGTCGTGTGTTTACACCAAATTTAGTGGGAGCGCGGTAACCTTGCTAGTCTTGTATGTAGACGACATACTGTTAATAGGAAACAATATACCAGTATTACAAGGAGTAAAATCCTAGTTAGGTAAATGTTTCCAGATGAAAGACTTGGGAGAAGCTGCTTATATACTGGGTATAAAGATCTATAGGAATATATCTAAGCGGCTTATCGGACTTAGTCAAAGCACTTATATTGACAAAGTCGTGAAAAGATTCAAGATGGATGGATCCAAGAAAGGATTTATTCCTATGCAATCTGGCGCGCTTTTGAGCAAGGCTCAGTGTCCTGTGTCTAGTCAAGATCAGGACAAAATGAAATTGATACCATATGCGTCGGCAGTTGGGTCGATTATGTATGCCATGTTGTGCACTAGACCCGATGTTGCCTATTCTATCAGTGTCACGAGTAGATATAAGCAAAATCCTGGTGAAACTCATTGGGTGGCCGTCAAGAATATTCTCAAGTATCTGAGAAGGACGAAAGACATATTCCTAGTATATGGAGGTTCGATGGATGAGCTCAGTGTAACTGGTTACACTGATGCTAGTTTCCAGACCGACAGAGACGACTTCAGGTCTCAGTCAGGATTTGTCTTTACCCTAAACGGAGGAGCCATATCTTGGAAGAGTCAGAAGCAAGATACAATAGCAGATTCCACTACAGAGGCAGAATATATTGCGGCAAGTGATGCTGCAAAGGAAGTTGTCTGGCTGAAGAATTTTATCTCGGATCTTAGAGTTGTTGCCAGTATCTCTAGACCGATTGATATATTCTGTGACAACTTAGGGGCTGTAGCGCAAGCTAAAGACCCTAGAGATCATCAGCGGACTAGGCACGTACTCAAGAAATATCACCTCATCCGAGAGATCATTGGAAGAGATGATATTAGACTGCAAAAGATACCGACGGATGACAACGTTGCTGACCCGTTGACGAAGCCGCTAGCTAGGGCTAAGCATGAGAGGCATGCGAGTTCTATAGGAATGCAGTACTTGGAACATAGCAGCTAGTTCGTGTTTTTGATTATTACTATGGATGTAACTTGAAACCTTTTATTATGTATTTACATTTCATGGGATTGAAATAGGAGGTATTTGCATAATGTTTCGTAGTTATCCATTTTTAGCATGTTTAACCTATCCATGACAAGTCAAGTTATGAATTGTCTAAATGCCCGTAACTACTTAATGTAGTGGGAGCTACATTAGGGAGGTAACGCTATTATGGATATTTGATGATTTATTCGGGTATGAATAAAAGCACAAGGTTGTGACCAAATATTCATAGATATTTATCAGGGGATAAATATTGGGGTGATCCGCATCGGGCTTACTTCATGGAGCATTAACATAAGTAAACTTGATAGGTTGTCCTTAGACCTGAGATATTTGGTTTGGGGCATGGTAACTTCTGTACTTTAGCATGTTCTAACGTCACGCCGTAACATGGTGATCATAAGGGGCTTGTCTAGGTGCAGCGGAAGCCGTGTGCTCAAATTGCAAATAGTCAAGATGGGATTTGCACCTCTTTTTTAGGAGAGCTATTTTCTGAGCTCCTCAACGATTAAGACTACTGAAAATGCGTGGCCGCGCTCGGTTAGAATGATAGTTATTCATTCGGGAAACCGTAACTGCAGAGTGTCGAAATCAGAGTCGAGAAAATCTGAGTATTAGATGAGATCCCTGCTCCATGTCAAATACTCACATTACGAAATATCGCGATGCAAAAGGAAAAGCCTAGATAATCCAAGGTGTGGATTATATCTCTAGATATAAGAGATCTCATAGTCTGGTTAACCTAAGTGTCTGGCTAGGGACCTCCTTAGGCCAATGATGTACAAGAAGTGTTACTTATCTTGCACAAGTGGGAGTCTGTTGGATTATGTGCAGAGATAGATAACATGTATCATCGTATCCAATGCTATGTGACACTAAAGGATCACACCGCTGCACACCCAATTACAACCTTTTGGATTATAACTTTTTGTGTGAAAAAGAATAATTAATTAGTTTAATTAATTATTGAGAAAGAGAAAAATAATAATAGTTAATTATTATTAAAAGAGAGATGTTAATGTTTAGTTTAAATATTAACAGGACCAGTTAATTAATAGTTATTAATTAACTAGAAAGGTCAAGGGGTAATTTGTGTAATTGATTAATAGTTTAATTAAAGCTGAGCTTTAATTAAACGGGCTTGGCCGAATAAGGGTTTATTATATAAACCTAATTAAGCCTAATTAAACACATAAGTCAAATACAAAACTACAAAGAAAAACCCTAAGGCTCTCCTTTCTCTCTCTCTATCTCGGTCGACTTTCTCTCTCTCTTCGTGAGATCGACGGCGGCGCAAGGCCGCAGGGGAGGTGGTCGACGGCGGCGCAAGACCGCAGGGACGGTGGTCGACGGCGGCGCAGGTCACACACACACACGGGTCACAGCTTGATCCGAGGTTTAATCCTTAGACGGTCTAGCAGCCAGTTCGAGGCGGTGCAGTAGCGGTGGATAGCCTGCAGCTGTCTAGAGGTCAAAAAGAAAAGTTTTAATCCCTAAAGGTATAACTTTCTAACCCTCTTTTCTTTTAGTTCCTGTATGAGTTAGATGAGATCACTGGAGGGGGTTTTGATTTCCGTTGTGCATGTTTTATAACCTGTTTTTATACCCTACAAAACCCTTCAACTTGCTTACTTCATACCGGACATGGTGGCTTCTTCTATCACAACTCACAGCCCCAACAGCCAACAGGGGCTGCTACCCTCTTCTTCGACTCTCAAAAAGGCCACCAGGATCTTCACCGCTCTGATACCAAGTGCTGGATATCAAGCCCTTCTAAGTAAATATGTTTATGGTTTTGTGAAATAATGCAGAGAGAATCAACGAAGAAGAAGACTACTCAAACTTGCTATCTGCCTTACTTAATTAAATGATTAAAAAAGACCACATATAAATAGTCAAATACAAACCCACGTGCATACCCACTTTGCCTTTTTTGTAGCTAACAACTCACACCCACTCTCCTAAATAACCTGTCAAAAGAAACACCTAGCAACTAGTCAACAAACTACCATGCTCATCAAGTTTCATGCATTAAGGTGTTGTAACTAATGCAAAACTAGTTGTACTATCAAGATTAACTTCAACACAAACATTCTTCTAAGCCACATTACTTCACATGCACAAGCTGTAGCAGCTACGAACTCTGCTTCAGTAGTGGATAGTGTCACGATAGGCTGTCGCTTAGATGGCCATGCAATAGCAGCCCCACTCAAGAAGCAAACATAGCCTGAAGTACTCCTTCGATTATCTTAGTCCCCTGCATAATCGCTATCAGAATACGCAACCAATTGCTCACAACCTCCTCTTTTATAAAAAACTCTCCAATCTTTAGTTCCTTGAATGTATCGAAGCACTCTTTTCACAGCAGCCATGTGTTGCTCAGTAGGTGTCTCCATATATCGACTTAATTGACCGGCGACAAACGTTAAATCCAGCTTGCGCTGTCAAATACATGATACATCCTACCATTTGTTTGTATAAGGTAGCATCGACAAAGCCACTCTGATCATCTTTAACCAATTTGCACCCAGGAACTATAGGATTCTTGACACTGTTGCAATCTTCCATATTAAACCTTTCAAGTTCCTCTCGAGCATACTTTCTCTGATTTAAATGAATCCCGAATGCATCTTGATTTACTTCCACCCCTAGGAAGTATCACATTTCTCCCATGTCTGACATCTCAAATTCTGACTTCATAGAAGACTTGAACTATTCTATCAGATTGCAAGAAGTTCATGTTAAAATCAAATCATCAACATAAATTGAAATAATAAAAAAATCATTCTCCCCAGCATATTTCGTGAACAAGGTTGGTTCGTATGGACACTTCTTGAAACCTTCCTTGACAAAATACTTTTTTCTTATTTAAATGAATCCCGAGTGGTGGATTGAGTAATAAAAGAAAAAAACTAATATGTTATATGATGGGTGTGGTGAAAGGTGACCGCTCCCACCTCTCTAAAAGGAGGTATTTAATTAGTGGCCACCGCTTGAGTGGTAGGAAGTGGTGCCACACTGCCACTTCATAACTGTGTGGTGGGTGGTGTAGGTAGTGCATCAAGGCAACATTGACAGGGAAGGTGGGGTTGATGGCGGGCCCAATTGTCTGGTCTTTTTTATTTTTATTTTTCTTTTTGATTTGTTTGTGTTATTAAGTGAGTCTCGGAATTTGATGTGATGTATTAGGGGGCGCTTGGTTAATTAGAGGGGAATGAGAATGACAAAGGGTAAGGGAATACAAAGGAATACAATGAGTTTTCCCTAGTAATATTAATACCATTGATATTACTTGGTTAATTTGGGTAATCATTGTATAAGAATATGTATATATATATATGTGTGTGTTGTATAGGGGTGGCGGTGGTGGTGATTTTGAGACAAGTTATGATGGTGTAGTAGTTATGGCGGTGGTGGTGGCGGCAACGATGACGGTTATGGTAGGTGGTGGTGCTAGAGGGTGGTGGTAGCGATATTGGTGGTGGTGTTGATTGTTGATGTGTTACGATGGTGTAGTGGTTGCTGTCAATGGTGGTAGTAGCGGCAGTTGGTGGTGGTGGTGACGACGACGACATCGGCAGTTGGTTGTGGCGGCGGGACGACAGCGGCGGTTGGTGGTGGTGCTAGAGGGTGGTTGTATAGTTGACGTGTTACGATGGTATAATGGTTGCTGCCGGTGGCGGCAACGACGGCGGCAGTGGCGGCAGTTGGTAGTGGCGGTGATGGCGGCGGTTGGTGGTGGTGTTAGAAGGTGGTGGTAACGATATTTGTGGTGGTGATAATTGACGTCTTACGATGGTGTAGTGGTTGCGGTCGGTGGAGGTGGCGATGACAACGTCGGTGATAGTTGGTGGTGGCGGCGATGGTGTTGGTTGGTGGTGGTGCTAGTGGGTGGTGGTACCATCATTGGTGGTGGTGTTGATAGTTGACGTGTTACGATGGTGTAGGGGTTGCCGCCGGTGGTGGTGGCGGCGGCGTCGACGACGACAACGACGGCGGCAGTAGTCGGTGGTGGCGTGATAGGGTACTGGCAACGATATTGGTGGTGGTCAGTGTGTTGGCGATCCGTGGCGGCGTTCGTACTTGAATCCATTACCCTGTATATATTATCCCCAAATTACTAGGGAATGCTTCATTACCAAATAACGGGTAATGATTGATTATATTCCTCCAAAACAAGCAACATCAATGATTACCATTTTCATTCCTTACCCCGTAAAACCTCCAACCAAGCACCCTGAGACTGAGTAGTGGGAGTAAAAAACTGGTGTTATGGTGTGATGAGAACTTGCATGTCACCACTCCTTTTACTCTAATTGCGTGGTGGGTAAGAGTGAAAAATAACGTAATAGTGTGGTGGTAGTGATAAGATGTGAAGTTTATAAATAAGGTATTTCATATTAATATTTAATTATAATTTAGTGTTATCAAATTATATAGAATCCAAATGAGAAAATAAACTTATTTATTCACATATATATATTAGCAGTCACGATTGGCACAGAACTGAAGAACGTAGTCGTGTGAATAGTAAATCACATGGTTTGTAATTGCAACAGAACCTTATAAAAAGGTATGAACTTTTTTCAAAAGATTAATTATATGAAAATAAGATACTTCCAGTATAAACATATGCTTGCAGCATTAAACCAAAAAAAGGAGGGCATATTATTAACCTTTTTATCATGTGTGTTATATGATAATGATATTATTTCTTTCGAGATGAGTAATAATTTATATTAAAAAAATTAAAAAATTCATAATGGCAGACAAATTACATAACTCACAATACGTATTAAAGGTTTTTGTGAAGGAAGAGCTGGTTTTGGATCTTGATTATATAATTAACCTTATTTTAAGAATGAATGAATTTATTATTTTATTTTAAACTACCTATGCATATTAATTAATTAAGCATTAATTGTAATTGGGATTGTAATCCAATTACACAATATAAAATATAAAATATATTCAAGAAATATATATATATATATATATATATATATATATATATAATGTTTATACACGTAGGTATAAAATAATAAATAAACTTATTAGGAGACTTGATCAATGCAATAATGATGGGCACGAAGTAAGTGTAAGGGTGCTAAGTAATATGAAAGAAATATGAACGAACGAGTATAAACAAAGCAAGCCATGGCCCATTAAGTTAGCTTTACAAGTAGACATGGGCAAAATCGGTCCTGGACCGGTCCTGGACCACAGCCGGTCCGGTCCGGTCCGGACCTAGTCGGTCCTGAGCCGGTCCGGTCCTCGGCGGACCGGTCTTCGCGTAAGACCATTTCGATAAATTCGGTCTTCGGGCGGTCCTGGACCACTTCCGGACCGGTCCAAGTCCGGACCGGTCCGACTTCGGTCCTGGACCGGTCCGTTTTTCGTTCGGGTATTTTTCCGGTTCGGTTTAGATATTTCCGGGTTTTTTTTAGTTTCGGTTTAAAATTTTCCGGTTTTCGATTCGTTTTTTTGTTTGAAAAAAAAAGTGACTTGTTAATTTAAAAAAAATGCAAGTTATAAACTATAAAATATAAACATATATAATTGCAAGTTAATAAAAACATATAAATAACATTGCGATACAATTACAAAATAAAATTACATATTGTTGAAACTTAATTTATTTTTTTAACAAGAAAAGGGAACTCTAGCAATGGAGCTTCGGCATTGCCATCACCCCAAGTTAGAGACCCGAAAAATACATATTGTTCGAAAGAAATAACGTCACAAAATATAAAGAGACAACTACTAAAATGGATAGTCGGAATTGAAATTCCAATAGTTGTAACTATCGTCGGTATATGGCACATGCCCATAATAGGCGACTTCGTTCGAGTGGACGTTGGATGATGAACCCGCGTTCATTCTATTTTGAGTGTCGTCAACGTATTCTTCGCCGGGTTCGGGTTCTTCAGTTTCAGCTTCAGTGTTAGTGTTTGATGTTCCCGATGCGAAGTCCCTGTTGTAATCGTCTTCCATAATTGCTTCCTCCAAATTAGTTAAGCCTTCTTCGAGATCTGCATCGTTTTGACATCTTTCCATAGAATCATAGTAGTCCTTAAGCATCACGGCCATTTGCACCGACTCTGCCTTCAACATACACCGTCGTACACTTAAAATCCTGCCACTAAGAGAAAAACAACATTCCGAAGCTACGCTTAAAATCTGCACCGACCCAATGCTTCCCCGATTGTAGTTAAAGATTCCGTTACACCCTTAAAATTAACAAGAGGGTTTAATGCCGAAGCAATCAAAAAAATTGTTGGAAACTCTTTAAAATATTTTATAAGACTTTCACACATTTCGTTGGTAATCATATCCCACTAAACTATATTTAACCAAGTTCATGTATTTAATTCAAGTATTAAACTATAGTTATTGATTCTAAAGTAATACGTTTGACTACCAAGCAAAGAGTGGCCAGGCATGTCAGTCGGGGGGCAGGATCCTTTCGGTTTAAAACCTTTCGGAAAATCCAACAACCACAAGCCGATCGTGACTATTCTAGACACCACTCTCCGGGTTATATCTACTAGTATTACGATTAGAATGAATAACTAAGTTATGAATAACTAGAACTACATCAAATTGTTTTTGGCTCATGAATTCCTATAATTTCAATTTCATGAATTCCTATATTTTCAATTTCATAAATTCCTATAATTTTAAATTCACAAATATAATAAGTTGTCCACCAATATTTTCAATTTCATAAATTCCTATATTTTCAATTTCATAAATTCCTATAATTTTAAATTCACAAATATAATAAGTTGTCCACCAATATTTTCAATTTCATAAATTCCTATATTTTCAATTTCATGAATTCCTATAATTTTAAATTCACAAATATAATAAGTATTTAAATAAACTAAACTTAAATATAAAAAAACTAGTATTTAAATAAACTAAACTTAAATATAAAAAAGAATACTTACTAAATGCCGAGCGAGAGAAGAATTAGAGCCGGATAATATTCCTCCACAATGCGTACACTTCGCATATTTTTTGTTATTTTGTTTGAGTTGCACAAAATCCTTCCAAATTTCCGCAACTCGATTTGTTTTTGGAACTTCTTCGTACGGGAGATTTATATTGAAATCACTTCGACCCGCTTTCAAATTGCTAGGTCCTTCACCCGCCATTTTTTATAATCTTGATTCTTGAAGCAAATCAAAAAATTATAAGCAAATCCTTGATTCTTGAAGCAAATTATAAACAAATCCTTGAATTGGAAAAATTGCAAATTATAAGCAAATCTTGAGAGAAAGAAGAAAGAATGAGAGAATAAGTGGTTTAGAGAAGGTGTAGGAGAAAAATGGCAACCAAATGGGGGGTATTTATAGGAAGAATTGAAAAAAAAAAAAAAAAAAAAAAAAAAAAAAAAATCGGAAACTAGCCGTTGGGGACCGGTTCGGACCGACTCGGACCGGTTTGGACCGGTTCGGACCGGTTTGGACCGGTTCTGGACCGGTTTGGACCGGTTCTGGACCGGTTTGGACCGGTTTGGACCGAAAAAAGAGCCGTTGCATTTTGAACTTCGACCGTTGGGCATTGGACCGGTCTTGGACCGGTTCGGACCGAGTTTGGACCGGTTCGGTCTTGGACCGGTCCTGGACCGTTTTGGACCGGTTCGGATCTTGGACCGGTTCTGGACCGGTTCGGACCGCTTACGTCATTTTCGGTCTCGGTCCGGTCTTGGACCGGTTCGGTTCGGGCGGTCTTTCTTGGACCGGTCCGGTCGGTCCTCGGGGCCCATGTCTATTTACAAGAGATGTGTTTTAGCTCCACTCCCCACATTATTACATTATTTACATTTTTCTCATTGTGTTTTTTTTATTTTGTCATTAATACCCTTCAACTTCACCAACAATTGAAATTTCACCCCCTTCCTTATATCTCATTTTGACCTCATGCATGATTCTGAGTCAAATTATACGCTTTAGGAGGCCTTGTAGACTAAAAAGCTTTATTAAACGTAATGATTGATCATATTTTTTACATATACATTCTGTTAAAAAAATTTGTCACTCAGAGCATGTGTTAGTTTTTGTACCTTTAAATTCTCCTAAAGCCTTTACATCAAATCTAGGGTTTAGCATGTGTTTTTAGAAGTGAAATTCGACCGGGAATCATCATTATATGTTAAGGTTGTAAGTTTGTGGGGTTCCAACTTAAAACCAATTAATTATAAGAGGAGTAGACCAGGACACTTATAAAGCATATTAGAGAGTCGTTTTCCGTCCAATGTGAGACATAACTCAACACGTCACCCTCACATGCGGCGTTTCCTTTTTTTGCGTCTAACACGTGGATAGTTATGGGTTACGTGGAGTTCGTGTGACCTTTGACCAACCACGGGTGAACCTTGTTTTGATACCATGTAAGTTTGTGGGGTTCTAACTTAAAACCAATTGGTTATGAGAGGAGTAGCCCAAAACACTTATAAAGCAGATTACAGGGTCACTTTCTGTCCGATGTAAGACATTACTCAACAAAGGTTAATTTATATAAAAACCACATAAAACCATGAGAATAAGGAAATCAATCTGGTCCATCCACATATTTACACTTTAAGTAAACATGTACATCCTAATTCACATGTGAATAAGTCCATCCACATGTTTACACTTTAAATCTTGTGATGTAAACACTTTATTTTATTTACTAAAGTGTAAGTATCAAATTTTAAATTCTCAAGTAAAACTCTTCCTATACGATACATACACACACATGTATATGCATGTGTTTGTTTGTGTCTATATATAGTGTTAGAGGGGTAGAAGATTAATTAGATCGTTATTCAAGCTGAAACTTGTTGATTTGCACAGCTGCATGATCAAGCCAAGCACTAACACAGATTTAGTATTGTACCTCTATGATGCACAATTGTGTTAGACAATATCGTCTGTTATCTTAATCTACAAATAAATACATCATATTATTATCAAACTATTAAATTTATAAAATAAACATTTATGGTTTTAAAACTATAAATGTTTATTTTATAAATAGGCATATTTTAGATTTAAATCTATATGGTTTTCATCTATTCCCATCAAGGGTGTTGAGTGAAATTGTGATTTTCATCTAACCTTTTGTTTCGGAAGGTGACTTTATACTTATTAAATTACTTTATAAATATAAGATGCATGCATTAGTGATTTGTAATCAATCTCGGTTAATTGTACTCTATATCTCCTATGACTTTTATATAAAAATCATATTTTTTTAGTTTTTCAAGTTGATTGATATATTGGTCTTATATAGAAATAAGGATAGAAATAATTCAGCACATATTCGCACAACTTCCATTCTATCTTCACCGAAAGAAGATGAAACATGCAAGTTGTATGCACCCATTCTATTTTTCCTCGTTGGGTGTGTCATAGTCGTTGCTTTGTAAAAACAAAAGCATAAGCTTGTTATCAACATTACGAATACCATGATCTCCTTAATAAAGCACATATCACAAACATACCTGAGTAATATAACAAGTTCCACTTGCTCATATCAGCTTATAACAAGTTAACAATGACCTACTCCAAATACTCTTATGATAAATGAAAAATCACATATGACACTAATAACATTGAAGCTAGGTGTTGTTAAAGTTACATATAACTTAAATCATTAGCTATTGAATTAATCAATATATATTTTATTTAAAGAGAAATATCATACAACTTACATGTTGTTAAAGTTACTAATTATTCTACTATAAAACTTATATTTTTGAATTAAAACTTGTATGATTTTAATGTCATCGAATTTATAAAAGGTGGTTTTGATTGTACCACATCCTTTATGATCCAAACTTGGTTATAAATATAAAAGTGAAAGAAGATATAATTTATAGAAAATAAAAAAAGTGAGGTAGCAAGTGGAGGACCATTTTTGACAAAGTGAGAAAGTAAGATGAGCTATCATCCCTTATCTTCTTCTTAAGCTTTCAAGAAGAATCCTATAACAGAAACAAACACAACAATGGCGTCTGTCAGCATCCTTTGAAGTATACTCTTTCCTACCAACTAGACCCACCCCCACCACTCCCATATATGCTCCTTTAATAATCCAAGCATACATTTTTCATTCTCATATATAACCCCTCTTTCCCCCTTTTCTTCTCTCTCTATCTCCCTCTCTCTCACCCACCACACCAAAATACACACACTACTGTTTCTTAATTGAAAGCGATTCTCAATTTCGTTTTCATTCATAAGTAGTTTAGTATCATCATGAGTTGTCGCCATCATCAATCAAGCACAACCCATCATTTTTTCAATTTGTAAATTCACTCTGAAATTGTACGACCAGAAACAGAGTACAAATTCACTCTTCTCTGTAATATTTTTTTTAGAGAGAGAATATGACGGTGCCGGAAGGTCAACAGCACAGGCACCGTCCTCGCGCTGGCGCCGCCGTTACTCCGGTGGAAACCACAACTAGAATACCACTCCGGGTGCTTCTCCGAGTAGCATCTGTAGCGTGCGGGATTCAATTCGGGTGGGCCTTACAACTCTCTTTATTAACTCCATATGTGCAAGAATTGGGGATCCCTCATGCTTGGTCCAGCATCATATGGCTGTGCGGACCTTTATCTGGGTTTTTTGTTCAACCGCTTGCTGGACACATGAGTGATCGATCTACAAGTAAGTATGGTCGTCGCCGGCCGTTTATTGTCGTCGGATGTGCTTCGATTATCGTGTCTGTAATCTTGATCGGTTTCGCGGCGGATATTGGGGGATGGCTTGGAGATGGTGAGAAAAAGACAAGAGCAATTGTCGTTTTCGTGATAGGGTTTTGGTTTCTTGATATGGCTAACAATGCTACTCAAGGTCCTTGTAGAGCTCTGCTTGCTGATCTTACTGGTAAAATCCCTCTTTTAATTCATCTTTTATTATTGAAATTCAGCTGTTTGGGGGTTTTAATTCACCATTGCAAGATGATGATCGCGACCCAGTGATCTGAATAGTTAGTCTTGGTCAATTTGATCTTAGTAGCAATTATCCAATCTGTGTATTCTGGTAACAAACATTTTAAACCAGAAAACTTTAAAGTGACAAGCATATCTTCACTAAGTATGGCTGCTAAATGTAATATTACCTACATATCCTAGTAGCCCATACACTGCTGTACGGGATTGGGTACTGTTGTTACTGTTGTTGCTGCTGCTATTGTTGTTGTTGTGGTTGTTGTTGTTATCTGTTTCCTATTATTCAAGTTGCAATTAACCCTGTTAAGGTCAGGGATCATAAGCTTGTTTGATTTGAAGTGAGCTTGAACAAGCTGGGCCGGCCAATGGCCAACCCTGTTTTGGCCTCCTATACAAGTCATATATTCATTTAGACCAAGTCTATTTGAGACTTCAAATTGTCTGTTTGCAACTGGAATACATGATATGGCTATATGCAATTGTTGTAAGTTGAAGTTTTTCTTCATCAAAGTGACAAAGTCTATCAATATGTTTTCAAGAAAACCAAATATCTGGGCCCTAAAATGCTTATGTTGGTGATGCTCATGATAGTGACAAATTTTTGTGACCTTACAAATAGGGACGGGATATGGGTCCGGTGTGAACTATGTGACCATGCTTAATCTTGCATTTTGATTTATGGACACCATTCATCCACATGTTCATGTTACTCTTCAGCCAGCAGCTATTGTTGTCTTCCTTGGTTTTTTCTTAATGCAACATTTAAGGTAACATATAACTCAAAACATGATTGTGGGGAAAGTGACACTTTGCTAACAATCTGTATATTAGTAAGTAGCCATAACTAGTCCAAATACAAGCAATGAAGTTGAGGAAGCTAAACGTAATGATGTTAAATTGACGATTTTGCCCTTTGTTACGCCCTTTGTAAACTTGGATGATGTTGCATAATTGAGGATGCAGATGCTTATGCTCTATTTGAACTTTCATTGCATTTGATATTGTTCATGATTTTACCCTTTTCCTAAAACTCATTGAACATTTTACTAAACTTATGTAGAGATTACGTTCTAACCAAAGGAATATGAGAAACTTGTAAAAAGACAGACGGAATTGTTTAGTAGAGGGAGGTAGTAATTGGGCTGTTGGTTCGGGTTGGGTAGTGGGTCAGAGTGACAGGCACCACCCGGGCCTGCTTTCTCACGCGCCGGTTGGCTAGTTGGACCACATTAAAGTTTCACAATATTAAAACAACCAACATATCAAATTTTAAGCATTAAAATTATATTAAAATTAAATAACTAAGTCTAAATGTTGAAGTTGCAGAATGATATTGATAAGGACAACAGTACAATAAATGCTAACATCAGTAGTTCTATTACATCGTTATCTTATATTTGACAAGTTTTATTTTTTCTTTTTTCTAAAATTTTTTATTTGTCAATTTTGTAGTATGTTTCTACAAGTATAATTCTGTCAAAGGCTATTACATGATGCAGTTACAAAGGAAATATCAATATCATAACATGTTTAGACAACTATGACCTCTAACTTGAAATCAGTCTTGACTATAGTATGTTATATTATTGTTACTGTAATCTTATATTCATATTTGGCACATCAAGTATTATGAACGTTTGGACAAAAAATGACACGACCCTACCCAAATTATTATTCCTATGATTCTGCTAAATGTATCTTTTTATCAGGGAAGGATCACCGAAGAACTCGAGTTGCAAATGCATACTACTCCCTTTTTATGGCAGTTGGTAATGTTCTTGGCTATGCAACTGGAGCTTACAGTGGTTGGTACAAGGTTTTCCCATTTACTCTCAACTCTTCATGTGATATGAATTGTGCCAACCTCAAGGCTGCCTTCCTTCTTGATGTTATTTTCATTGTTTTCACTACATACATAAGTGTCACTGCAATTCACGAGCAACCAATAACTTCTATTCATGATGCCATTGATGAAGAGTCAAGCCATCCCAAAGAAGCTTTCTTCTGGGAAATGTTTGGGACATTTAAATTTCTTCCTGGGCCAGTCTGGTTGATCCTGTTTGTCACTTCTTTAACATGGATTGGTTGGTTTCCTTTTATTCTCTTTGATACCGATTGGATGGGTCGAGAAATCTATGGTGGAGACCCGACTGGTGACCAGAAGTATAGTGATGGAGTTAGAATGGGTGCGTTTGGTCTCATGTTGAATTCGGTGATTCTTGGAATCACTTCAGTGCTTATGGAGAACCTTTGTAGGAGATGGGGGTCGGGTTTCATTTGGGGGATTTCAAATATTATTATGTTCCTTTGTTTTCTTGCAATGCTCGTGCTTTCCTTTGTGGCAAGCAAAGCGGATTATGGCAGTGATGGCGTACCTCCAAATGGAATCGTGATTGCTGCTTTGGTTATTTTTGCAATTCTTGGCATGCCTTTAGCTGTAAGATGCTCCAAATATTATTACCTTTTTATGTTAAACTGACTCTTGATGTCGAGTATCATGTTTTCAAGTACTACTTATGGACTCACAGTTGTTTGTATGCAACTATAATGCAGGTTACATATAGTGTCCCATACGCATTGGTTGCCTCACGGATTGAATCACTAGGACTTGGCCAAGGTTTGTTCATGAGTTTTTGTGTGTGTGAACAGCAAACACACACACACACACACACACACACACACACACACATCTTAACCTACACCATTGTCACAACAAGACTAGAAACCACATGTTCATGAGTTGTTTTTAAGGTTCTTTCTCATCTATGCAATCTCTCTCTCTCTCTCTCTCTCTCTCTCTCTCTCTCTCTCTCTCTCTTCACAGGGTTGTCAATGGGTGTTCTAAACGTCTCCATCGTCATCCCACAGGTATCTAAAAATAAAAACCAAGTCTTCGACTAATGATATATTATAATATGCAAAATAATAATGTGTTTGGTTAACTTTGATAGGTGGTGGTCTCTCTTGGAAGTGGACCATGGGACTCATTATTTGGTGAAGGAAACTCTCCAGCCTTTGCTGTAGCAGCAGTTGCAGCCTTTGCCAGTGGAATAGTAGCCATCTTGGCTATCCCGCGGTCCAGGCCCGAAAAAACCAAGATTCGACAATGAGACGACGCAGTATTATGATTATTTTTTGATCAACCGGAGTGAACATGTATTGTTGTATTATCTTTTTGTTTGTTTTTACATATATACTTGTTTTTACTACTGCAAACAAATGGTGGGAATTTTGTGTATAGTGCTTGTTATTTACAATAAGACACGTTCTTGTCCGCACTACGTGGTGAATGAGAGGGTGAAGATAGATCGTTATTTGGTCGTTTTAAATAGAAGATAAGAGTAGCAAAAGCAAGTGGGTGACTATGCAAGTTGAAACAGAAGGCCGAAGGCAACAAATGTTCCTCCAAAGAAACTAAGTGCTGAGTTTAGAGAAGCGGGGAGGAGGTGTAAGTAGTACATGTTTTTATAAAAATTTAACTTCATTTTAATTAATTTTAAGTAGTACATGTTTTTATGCATAAGGTACGTACATTTAGAGCAATAGCCTAATTAATCAGTTCTTTAACTACCTCAACTAATTTTTAGCAACCCATGTTGCTTTAATAAATCGTTAAACATGATAATTTAATTATGATTAAATCACTTAAATCAATACAATTTTTAAGATCAGATTATCTTCTTCTCTAATAATTTAAAAACAATAATATATATTTTTATTTTATTGTTTTGGAAAACAATTTTAGTTTTAATAACTAATAAAAGGGGTGATTGGAAAAGAAAGAGATAAAAGAAAACATGAAAACTAGAAAAAATGGATATGTTGTCGAACAAACCTCATTTCATCACACCGGATTTTATAAATACCGTACCCTAAATTCTTGAATTGAACATGTTATCGAACACAAACTATTATTATCATCGTAACATTACGCAGGTACAATACTAGTTACTAATTAACAAACATCTCAATTAGTGAGTGGTGGAGGCTACAGGGTGATGAAGAAGACACAATCTAAAACTAGCATGTATATCTTTTCTTTTAAAAATAAAACTTTAGTTTATTAAACAATATGTTATATCTTTCTTTCTCTTTTCATATTTTTCTCGTCACATTAAATTCACATCACTCTCTCCAATCTTTCTATCCTCTCCATTTCTCTCTCTCCCTCTCTCTCTTCAATCTTTCTTCTCACGTTTTGATCTTTCTATCCTTTACCTCTTTTATCTTTTAATTAAATATTTAGAGAGAGATAGAGTGATAGAAGTGTGAAGAGAGAGAGAGAGAGAGAAGAGAAGAGATGAAACGGATTCTCAAACCCAAAAGGGTGATTTGCAAGTTGCAACGGGTTAAGGAGAATGGCACAATGTTCCTTCTCAACCAAAAACTACCCACTCACCATTGGGTCAACCATAACGTTCTTAACCCTACTAGCTATATGTGAGACACACATAATTTTTTATGGTGGGAACTAGGAAGGGACCTATGTAGTAGGTTAAGTGGGAAATATAATATTGACACGGTATACTGTAATAGAGTGTAATCACCCATAACATACTTAGCTTTATTAGATTCCTTTTTATTTTGTTAAGACTAAATCTAAACTTTCTAAATTTTAAATAAAAAATTAAATATTTTATTTTTAAAAAGTCGGTTTATATAGAATTTGAGTCGATCCATATCTTCTAATATAAATAAAAGAACATCAATTTGTTAACCAATTTTAGCTATTATGTTAAATACATTTTTTAATAGTTATTAAATCTAAACTATTCATTGTTATAAAAATTAAAATTCATTTTTAGTTTTTCTTTGGTTAAAATTGAATTACATTTTGACTTTGATTTAGATTAACATTATTAGAGAGAATTCATATATATCTTTCTTAAAATATTATATATGTTCACCATAATTTACAAATATCATATTGATTTTTTACAACATTTCAAAATATCATATTTAATCAAATTCTTAGAATCTTAGTCTTACCATTTTAAAATATTTTAAAATAATTTTAAATTATTTTTAAGTTTAATAATAAAGACTTGACGTACCATATTGTTTTTAATCGTAACAATAATCATTAATCACATGTATAAGAAATGCAATCACGTTTGTTCATATCGTGATACTGCTTATTTGTTGTCACCCTCAAATCGAGCTTTTCACTGTTGGTCTAGGTGTTGACACCGTCTGTCGTTATTTTTTAAAATTCTTATTTCATGCGTGTTTCATAATTATATATTTAATATAATTATATGCTTAATATTTATTAATTTAAAAAACCAATCCGTACATAGATAATATACATTTATGTTCAAGCCGAACTCAAACCCATGCAAAGCACGTGTGAAAACACAAAGTTAAATATAAAACTTCAATTACGAAGATATAAAAGATCATGGTGATATTGCTCGTGTTTTGTGCCTCATAAAGGTGTGCACATCTCACATGTACGTCTTTAACAATAAATAATCAATTAGAGAAAATTTTCTTGCTATATTGATGTAAAGGAACATGATGACGTACAAAGTTTGCTGCGCGGGTGTGACTCATCGAGGTCTGGTGGTAAGAGGAGAAAGGTCTTTATTTGTGTTCTATATGCTTATTTGTGGCTGCTTTGGAAGCACAGGAACGATGTAGTATTCTCGTCCAAAAAAGTCAATGAGATGATGGTGTTTACTCACGTGCAGGCATATGCTTTTTTCTGGTTCAAACACAGAATGGGCAATGATGGAGCAGTACTTGACTGGAGTTGCTGGGTTTCTTCCCCTTCTCTCTGTTTTGTCAATTAAGTAGTGTTGTAATAGGTGTTCTACTTTTGCATTGGTGCTTCTCCGTTTCTTGTTTCTTTTCCTGGCTGCATGTACTGCTTGCTAATCTCTGGCTAGCTTTTTAATAAAAATTTTGGGTGTTCATGGGCATGTGATGGCCATGCCGAAGCATGCCCCTTGCTCACCTTTTGCCGTTCAAAAAAAAATTCATATCTTCTTCCACCCAAAAGACATGGAGAAAAAGTGGGTTGACTTTTGTATGTGCAACTATTAATCATATGTGATTTGAAGTTTGAATTTCCAAAATAACCACCATATCAACCTATATGCGTTTGTAATGATTTCAACTAGCCAAAAGGGGTGCTATTTTGTAAATCACTAGACTTTATACCCAAAAAACCATTAAAAACAAGATATTATAACGTTGACTCGATATCATAAAGGATTTTCTTCAAGATATCAAAAAATCTTTAAAAGGGGAGACATATCTTTGCCATGTTTTTCTTTTCACTATCTTTATCTCAAGGGGAAATTTGGGAATCTAGAATGATGTCAATGTGTTACATTTGTAAGGTGTCATATATCTACTCTGTTAATTAAGTAGGAGTTTAGTGTGATGTATGAACACAAACTTAAGGTTTGCTCATGATTGGGTTAGAAACTAATTAAAACAAAGTTTAACATAAAGGTGTCACGTATCTACTCTATATATATGAAGTAAAGATGACACACATCTATATATATATATATATATATATATATATATATATATATATATATATATATATATATATATATATATATATACATATCTTCATAACAAATGAATGTGTTATAATGGATGATTATAACGATTCATCTATCATTTGTTATTTGTGTTAAGTATGTGAAGTATTAGGATAATAGAGAAGTTTTTTTAAACGTAAAATGGTCCCGGACGGGCTAGCTAGACCCGTAGGCTCATTCAACATCCATTTCAACATTTCGCCATTGCGACTACCACCACCATCACCGACCACTCATCATTAGCTTCATGCAATCTTGACATAAGCTAGCTAGCTAGGCCACATCAATTAAGGGGAATATTGAAGGGATAGTTTTTAGCTAGGAACAAAGACTTGTGGCTTTCAAAACAGGGAAAAGGAGCCAATGGGGTGTACTCAAAAGTCTGAGGGTGGGGTGTGGGGGACTATTGCCATGCATGCATGGCCCCTGCAGCACATGGGTTTTTGAGAAGTGTAACATGCATGTATGCTGCTTGTCTTGCAACATGCCAACAATCTAATTATGGCCACCACTTCGCTTCCCTCCTGCATGTCATACAAATATACATCATACATCATACAACTTACACTTACACACTCAAATATCTCTCATGCATCCAACTCAATACCTACATTTTTTTATTTAATCATACTAATTCATTTGCTTATAGTTAGCTCGATCTCATAATATTACCTACTTCAATCTTTCAATCATCATGCAACATACTAATCATGTGTTGATTTTGCCTTGTTAGTTTATAACTTGGCACGCGTGACACGATGAAACTAAGTGGCGTTTTTACTAAGGGTAATGATTTGCACACAACAAATATTAGTCATACACAACAAATATGACATTTTTGCCCTTCTAAAATTTTGAATAATTTTTCTCATCCACATGTTTAAGGGCATTATTGTCTAAACATATATACTTTGTTGTGTATGACAAAATTTTGTTGTGTGTAAATCATCTGCCTTTTACTAAGTATAGCTAGCAGATTGTTCTTACACAAAATCGCTACTTTCTATGCAAGAATAACTACTAGTTAGACCCACTCGTATGGCATTCGGATGATGTATCGGATAGCTAGCTAGGTGTTTGGATTGCTTCGGGTAGAGTAGAATAGCTACTACCTTCTCTATCTTTTGCATATCTCTTTCCTTATCTCTCTTTCTCTCTCATAACGTATAAGAATATAATAAAAAAACATTACGTTATACTAACTTTTGAGTTAAAAATAGAATACGGATGGTGTTATTACGTAAATCGCAACTAGCTTGTATTATGACATGTATGTCAACTTGTTATTGGGTAGCTACTTTATGAAGTGTGCCGATTTATCTGAAGCGATGACTTGCTTAAATGTGTAATAGTGTACATTGTTTATTTTTTCAAAAAGCAACTTTTATTAATTATACAAAGTACAAACAAAGATACAGACCACAGGCCCACAGCCACTGAGCCACCTGCTGTATGAGTCGGATGCTCATATTAAAAAATTGGGTTAAATTTAATAGAGAGCATTGTTTTCTTAAGACACGTTAATCTTTTTCTTCCACATATAATACTTTTTTAAATAAAGTGTTATTATATTAATTTTATTGATTTTTACTTGCTATAGCAAGTCATTCTATACTTGATTCTTGAGTTTATAAAAAGGTAATTCAGTTACCCCTAAATTAATGCAAAGAAAAGAGACCTAAAATGAGTGGAATCATCAAAAAACTATATCAGTGTTAAACAAGTATGATATATGACAAACCCGACTTTAATTATCGACTTCTTGACCCACATTTGATGACAATTCAAGAACTTTGATCCTTTGAAACGTAAAGATATTACCTACAATAATATATAAATTTATAAGATAATTCAATCAAGAATTAAGCAAAATATTCATTCTATTTTTGCCCTATTTTTTGAAATAATAGCAAATATTTTTTTTTACACTTTGAACTTAAAATGCTTCATGAATACTTGATTAAAAGTTATAACTCTTGATTCGTTCAGCCTATGAAAAGATAAGGGAGTTGTCTATAAACTAATGTAAATAAGAACGACAAATAATGAGTTTAAAATGAGTCGAATCATCAAAAAATAGTAAGAGAGTGTTGAATGGTTCGGTTAATGACATACCCAACTTTAATTAGTGATTTCTTGGCTACTTGATAAAAATTCATGAACTTAATGTTCTTTGAAATATAAAAAGAATATCTACAGGATTTGAAAAAAATTAGGCAAAATTAACAATCAAAAAGTGAGCAAAAATATGTTTTTTCTTTGCCGTATTTTCTAAACCCGCTGAAAGAATTGCATGTTAAAAATGAACATAATAACACATTTTAGTGTGCCTTGTTTTCAAATAACTTTTCTACTTTCACAAACATATTAAGAGTTAATTAGTCTAATCGTATTTTAATTTAGTTATTTATGTTGATTTAGTTTTTTAACTTCAAAAGTAGTGTAAAAATCATTTAAGAAACATTTTGCGACAAGTTTAGTCCTTTTAAACATTGGAGGTACTTTATTCTTTTTACCTTTTTTAATTCTTAGTCATGTTACCCTTTTTTTTTTAATTAATTAAAATAAAGGTTATTTTTAAATAAAAATATATATTACTCCTTTTCCTCTCCATAAAAAAAACACACACAATCTCTCTCTCACACATACTCTTACTCTCACTCACAAATATCACATTAAAGGGTTATTTAGATGATGTATGAGATATAATAGAATCACCGAATGTCATTTCAATACGTAGAGAGTGGTGAGTGGTAGAGGTGAGATTGGAGGGTGGAAAATTACGAGTCTAGCCAGAACAATCGAGTACTATTCTATGAGTTTAAGAATTTAGTGTAATTGACAGTATACTAAGGTCCTGTTTGTTTCACCGTAATGTGAAGGAATGCAATGAAATTGAAATCAAATTCCGCTATACATTGCGCTTGGTAACATTATTTGGAAAGTAATCATATTCTTTGAAATATTTATATTTTTTAGTTATAGGAATGTCATTTTATAACTAATATGAATTGAATTAGAATTATTTTCATTTCTTCGTATTATGGTGAAACAAAGAACCTAAATAATAGATTAGGTGATAAAAGAAAAAAAGAGGTTACGTAATAATAAAACGAATGTGATAGAAACGAAATTACTCGTTTCTCTTAAGATGATAAACACACTACGATACGATCGACATTACACCATCTAATTGTATACGATACTTTCACCATATATATACACTTACATCTTCAATCAAATTAAGTAATGGTGGGGCCAACCCGTTTGTGTATATATAATCATCAATATACAGTTATATACAGTACATAATCTCATTAGTTATAATATATCAAATAATCCTCTCTCTCTCTCTCTCTCTCTCTCTCTGCTTTATCTCATTCCCTGTGTCTCTGTTTAATTTTATCTCATCTGCTTGTGAACAAAACAAACTAGACAAGCTGTTTACTGGTTGTACTTCCATCTACCTTTAATTTGTTTATGTTTGTCTGTGTTTTTCACACACAAACACTCCCTCACCACTTGAACACATATATGCATGTGTAGTATACATTCATTTTAGCTCCCCATCTACCAAACAACAACCATTCTAGCTCCTCCATCCATGTGTAACCCAACACAATCTTCCCCAGCATCCAAAATTGTCATTTCTAAGAATACTTTTTCCAAGAATCTCACCAACATTCCACCTAAATCATCCATGGATAATGATCATCATCACCAACTTCATGGCTGGCCAACCCCTTCCCAGGTACCAATCTTTTTTAATATATTTCCTTTGCCAAATTCTTAATTAATGTAACATTAATCTTGTTGGAAAAGTCTCATTAATCTTTTAATTACTGTTGTTGTGTAGGCCTTAGAGGAAATCCAAGCCATTGGGAAGATCTCAGGACCAATAGCCATAACTGGTTTACTACTATTCTCAAGAGCCATGATCTCCATGCTTTTCCTCGGCTATCTCGGCGAGCTCGAGCTCGCCGCAGGCTCTCTCTCCATCGGGTTCGCCAACATTACCGGCTACTCCGTCATCTCTGGTCTAGCCATGGGCATGGAACCCATTTGCGGTCAAGCTTACGGCGCGAAACAGATGAAACTCCTGGGCTTAACTTTACAGAAAACTGTCCTTTTACTCCTATCAACTTCACTCCCAATCTCCTTCGTTTGGCTTAATATGAAATCTATCTTATTATGGTGTGGCCAAGATGAAGAAATCTCGACCGTTGCACAAACTTTCATTGTCTTTTTGATTCCCGATCTTTTCGTTTTGTCACTTTTACACCCTCTACGTGTATATCTTCGGACACAAAACATAACTTTGCCGTTAACTTTTTGCTCAGCCGTTTCTGTGTTTCTTCATTTACCGTTAAATGTTTTGCTTGTTGGGTACTTTAAACTGGGTGTTTCCGGCGTCGCGGTGGCGGTGGTGATTACGAATTTGAACTTGCTATTCATTCTTGCCACCGTCGTTTACTTCTCGAACGTCCACCGTGATTCATGGGTCCCACCCAGTACTGATTGCTTACGTGGCTGGTCGTCATTGCTATCACTTGCGATTCCCACGTGTGTTTCTGTGTGTTTGGAGTGGTGGTGGTATGAGTTGATGATAATATTATGCGGTTTATTATCGAATCCTAAGGCGACTGTGGCATCCATGGGGATACTCATCCAAACGACGTCGTTGATATATGTTTTCCCTTCGGCTTTAAGCCTTGGAGTTTCAACTCGGGTCGGGAATGAGCTCGGAGCTAACCGACCGGAGAAGGCTCGGATATCGATGATCGTTTCGCTTGTTTGTGCGGGAGTGATGGGTATCACGGCGATGGTGTTTACGACATTGATGAGAAACCAGTGGGGCAGGTTTTTCACGACGGATGTCGAGATTCTTGAACTGACATCCATTGCTTTGCCGGTGGCGGGGCTTTGTGAGCTCGGAAACTGCCCTCAGACCACCGGTTGCGGTGTTCTTAGAGGCAGTGCGCGGCCTACTACAGTGGGAGCTAATATTAATTTGGGATCTTTTTATTTTGTCGGGATGCCGGTGGCGATATTCATGGGGTTCGCCGTGAAAATGGGGTTCGCCGGACTTTGGGTGGGATTGCTTGCGGCTCAGGGAACATGTGCTTTGCTTATGATTTATGTTTTATGTACAACAGACTGGATTATTCAAGTGGAAAGAGCAAAAGAGTTGGCAAAACCATCATCATCATCATCATTACCTACTTTTTCTTGTTGTCCGGCGAGTCCGCCGTCACCGGCAACAGTCAAGGATGAAGCAAATGTTGACGGAATGATATCAATTTCAACTGAAAATGGGGATAAGCTGGTGAAGACAGATGGTTGTTCACTTGAAACACATCCTCTGATTGCTGTGCATTGATTAATTATCACTAAACTTAATTGTTTCCCTTCCTGAAGATTGGATTTGGCACAAGTTAATTGCTTATTGATAAAGTATTTTATCATTTGCTGCACCATTTTTTTTATAACTTTTGGCAATTTTTATATATTTGTTAGTTAAATTAGTTGATCATGTTTTAAGGTATAATTAAGATAATATATGGGTAAAAGGGTATCATCAAATGTACTGCAATCATAAAGGCTTTTAGCTTAATTATATTTAGATAATTCTAATGTAACAATTAAAATAAAAAAAATTCCTCTAGAATAGTTTTCAAAATAACATGTTTGTCAACTAGAAACTTGTAACTAATTACAGAGGATTCTAACATTGTTCTCAAAGGGTCGTCTTGATTTCGCTATAATATATTTGATGATATATAAAAACGAAGAGGATTAAATAGTAAGCATCGGTTGATTTTAAAGGTCGGACAAAAAGGTAAAAGGCGCATCTATATGTGGTGAAATTGGAATACACCGAATAGAAGGATGACATAAGCAAGACTATAAAAGTCAAAAGACAAAATTATAAATATTCATAAAAATACTAACATCACAATCGTTTTGCTTAGTTATAGATCCAGATCTAGACTAGATTAACTTTGAGTTTAAATAACTAAATAAGTCAAAGCATTTCTAAATATCTACTTTTTTTTTCACTATGTGTCATTCGATCTTCCTATGCTATTCATATTTTTATTCTTGGACAATTCTCCTTTAGAGCAAATGTAGTTGTTCAGAGTGGGATTCGATCGGTGTAGATGGCAAGGATGGTTCGGGTGGGAGGCAAACCATTACTCCCTTTGGTCGGCATGGGCCATGGAGCATTAGGCGTTGGAATGTTGATCGATATAGAGAGTATTTTCTTTTTTCTTTTTACTTTTCAACATTCGATAAGAATAATAAATTGTACAGGGTCATAATAAACCACTATGCACATATTCTTGGTGCGACAATATTAAAAGGAGATTAGAAGAATGATATAACGCTAAGATGATATTACGAGTAATCAGATTCCATGAAACACGAGATATATTGTTTTTCTAACCTTTTGAATTTTGTTGTGAAGATAGTATTCGTGAAGATGATGATGAAATCTTCTTTTTGACCTTTTCTAAAATATCTACTATGTCGTAATACTTTTCTATACCATGATGTAGTATAAGTTGCATGTGATATTCTTATTCCAAATATGACCACAACATTTGCTACCAAAATAAGAGAAACATTAACATAATAAATAATCGATTGACTCATCTCCTCATATATTATATATCAATCCTATTCATAACCTTCATATATACACATCTTCCTTTGTCTTTGATCAATGATAATTCTATGTATTGAAAATAATAATTGTTTTTATAAGAAAAATGTATTTATTATAATATATTTAACACTATTTTCTACATTGTTTTTATAAGAAAATTGTATTTATTATAATATATTTAACACTATTTTCTACCTTACGTGATCCTTAAAATTGACTGATAATCCCCTCAAATATTTCACTAACACAAACTTTCATACCAAGACATTTCCTACCTACATCAACACAACTCGCAAGATTTTCACTATCCTTTTTTATAAATTAAATTTTTTTTCTTGTTTATTTGTTTTTTAAATATCAAAAAAGAGAAATGAATAAAAACGGCATGTTAGTGAATTAAATTATTTATCGTTGTAACATTGCTTGTGTATCATACTAGTATATGTATGTATGTAATACTGTAATAGTATTATATGTCTCTTAAAATTTTAATGATGTTTAATTACTTATGTTTTTTTAAAAGGTAGATATAATATAACAATATTTATGTACAAAGAAAAGCAATACTTCTATCATATATGATAAATATATTTTTAAAGTAGTGACATACTAGGCTCACTATAAAAAGTAATAATTTATAATCTTATAATCTATATTATTAAAAATTGATTAGAATTGTATATGTATTCAAGTATTGATAGTCTTCTTTAAGTACGAAATCAAGGTTAAAAATGTAATAAGTTGACTTCCATTATAAGTACAAAACATGATATCGATCATAAGTGGTACTTAATTCTAAATTTATAAAAGATTCACATGTTATTGATAACCATTTTTTTTCTCTAAGTTGGTTAAAAAACTAAGAGTTTAGTTTATAGAATGATAACCAAGTTTGAGAAATGTTTCATCAAAAGGTCACTCATGGATTATTTCACATTGTGAAATAAAGGTGTGAGTGACCTTGATAGAAAACTTTTCAAACTTTGTTACTATTTTGTGAATTTTCTATTATGTCCAACCATATCACGTAGGTAAAATATTAGTTAGACCACGCGCATCCAACCCCCTCATTTTCATTGTCACGTCAACGCCACATCATTTTCCCCTACTATCCCATTTCATCTCACTCATATCACTCTAAAACCACATACATCCCCCTCAACCACCTATATATATACACAGAGTAAATTAAAAAATCAAATGCAGCGTGAGTACAAACCAACCGGGGGTTTAAGGGGGTGGGGCGATGGTGTAGATGGTGGTCACACACTAACTAGTGACTCACTAACTAGTTGGATGCGCTAGATCTTATCATAAGCACACGCACCCTAAACAACCGTTTAGTTTTGAAGGTCTCGTTTGTTTCACCGTAATGCGAATGAATGAAAATGATTTTAATTCCATATATGTTAATTATGGAATGACATTCCTGTACTTACAGGAATAGATAGTTCAAAGCATGTAATTCCTTTCCAAATAATGTTATCAAACGCAATATACAACATAATTTGATTTTAATTTCATTACATTTATTCACATTGCGGTAAAATAAACGAGACCTAAGTGTATAATAATGTGAATCCATACATAATCAAAGATCTATGTCAAAAGATATGAATCGAATATATTTACGTAGTTATCACAATTTCTAATCACATAATGCTAATAAAATATAACACGTCGTTTACCAAACCACAATATAGAAAAAAACGACGCTTTACCATTCAAACCCTTCCTATTTTTATGGTTATCAAACTAAATAACACTAAACACTTTTCCAAAAAGAATAAAATCCAGCTTCAACACGATGATGATTATGATGATATTGTGGGGAAAATCTTCTTTGTAACAAGAAGTGGGTCAAAGAGTAACCACTCTAGATAGAGACAGAGAGTGTATTTATGGACCATGGAATGTTTCAGATAAACTAATGCGCTATAAAAGCTTATTGTGTGTTATCTCAATCACACTTAGAATTTCAGAAAGAAGCTGTCTTAAGAAATGACCATATTTTGATACTTAGCAACGACTTCTAGAGTTACACGTGTGCATATCTACAAAGGAATTGGTTTGACTTTCGTTTCGATTCTACTGTTTGACCACTTCACCTTAGTAGTTGAACATCTGGATTAGTCTAATGTTAAAAAGTTGGTTTTGTTTTCTGTCACTATCGTTTTTGTATTTCAATTTTAATGTAAAAGAAAGAACAAAGGTGTACACCGCATGCCCTCGGCATGCTTAGGCGGAGGTGAAACACCGCATGGAACACCACCTCTCAAGCATTGGTACAAAAAAGAATCAAAAAGATCGATATTTGGTTACCAAAGAGAGAGGAGAGAGTAGAGGAGAGAAAAGAGGAGAGTTGGTATATTTAAAATAAAAAATCTTTAAAACGTACAGAACAAGAAATTTAAACATGCATAAAGCATGGGATGCGTTATGCTGATGTGACACAAACGTTGTGTTCCCGAGATACAAGGAAAATTAACGGGAGAAAAGACAGGATAATAATTTTGATTTTTCGTGCTCTCGGGTCGGAAAGAAATGAAATGAAATTAAAAAGAAAAGACAAGCTTGTATACCCGAGTTGGAAAAGAAGGAAAGAAAAAGGATCATTTTACAATTATGCCCTTTTTAAAATTATTTATTATGATTAAGGGTGATTTAGTCACTTAAGAATAATCATAAAAGTTTTTCTTTCATTTCCTTCCAAATCCTCCCATTTTTTAAAGAAAGTGTAGGAGAGAAAGTTAATCAAATAAGAAACGAATGGTCAACACGTGCACCAAAAATTTTGTTTTTGCATATTTGTCTTTGAAACAAAGGTGATAATTAGTGACCACTCACTTGGATAATCTTTATCTAAAAGTATGCTTGTTTATAATCATTATATCATCACACAATTACATAATATCAAAATCTTTTACTTTCTTTCCCCCCTTTTCTTGCAAAACATCATTCATATTGAGTTTTAGGAATAACTTCTGGTCTCTCACTAGTTCAGATGAGATTGCCATTATGTCATACTATTCCACAAATGGCTTTAGTTCCAGATACCGAAGACATAAATAGAATAAACAAAAAACAAGTCTAAAGAGTGCTCACTGCTGAATCAAATGACAAAAACATAACAGGGTATTACAAAACATAAAAAAAATAAAAATGAATTAATCGATACACAAGCCGACCCCTGCCCCCTTTGACGTCAAGTTCTTCATAACCAACGATCAATTCTCCAACTATATTTACTCGGGGAAGCACAAAAGGGTCCTCGCCTCTTTGTACACTCTGTAAAAGTGTCCCACAAAATGCGATTAAAGACGAATTGCATATTACACTCTCTTGTTATGATGTTCCTTGAACAGCTACATTTTGTTGCTGCAACTGTGGTTCACTTGCCAGGCCAAGAGCTTGTAGAGTTGACCTGATAACCGAGATATTAATCAAGATCCAGAGAACACACATGTTCACTACTCGGTAATCAATTTTAATGTATGATAAATGTAGATTATGTATATATTACTGAGAAATGTTCAATATGGTCCATACTTAATCCATAGTCCTGAAAGACTAATTTTAGCCTTTGGACCAGTCCCATCAATGGTCCAGATTGAATTTTAACATTTTGGGCGAAGTGGCATTTTCGTAATTCACATGTGATGTTTTTACAATCACATGTGATTGTATACTGAATCACATGTGATTGAATATTGAAATTTCAGGACTGTTTTTTATATGAACTATATTGAACACAACTCATATATTACTCATTTACTTTAATGTACTAATTAACTGGGAAAGAACAAAATATAGCAATCAATTTTGAAAAAATATATACCTAGGCAAGGAGGGTTTAATACTTGGTTGGTTGGCATATGCAGCAAGTGGGCCCCGGAGATTACCATATTTCTTCAGAGCAACCTCAAGTTGTGGAGATGGCAGCTGCAGAAAAAATTTAATATTAAAAGTAGCAGATTGAAAGAGTGGGAAAAAGAAAAAAGAAACCATTTCAAGGCGAACACAAGGATTGTAACATAACGTACTTGTACCAATACACGAAAAGAATGAGGCTGCGTTTCTGAAATACATTTCAGAAATCCAACCCACAATTTTGGCATCCTCCAAATCTGATGCAACCACAAACAGTTAAATGACTAGACAAGGTTACTTTTTATATTACAATTAAAAAATATATATAGTGTTTCAGATATATCTCTATTTTATTTCCTATATTAACTGTAGCGAACTCTCGTTAAGATAATATCAAGTTGCAACGTTCATATTGTTTTACAAACACTAACAAAATGAGTCACATAAAACCACGCACCTGTTTGCTTACGAGTTTGGAAAGTATCTCCATAACAAAGTCAACCTGAATATGGAAGCTTATGTGTTACAAACTGATACAAAACATTAAAAAAAAGAGCACACACACACAAAAATCTGTGTTTCTTTTTTATTAATATATACACACATATTGAAATTCTGCATATATTTATGCATAAAAACAAGATCTTAGATACCAGCTTAGGGTAAGCATCAATCGCCTGGATTACTGTCCTCATGAAGAGAAGAGGTAAAGGTGTTTGATCAACCTAAAAACTATAAACATTAGAAATAGGCACACATACTATAGGCGAATTTAGAAGTTAAAATGGAGAACAATAATACCATTTGGTTTAATGCTTTTGCAAGAACTTGTTGTGTGAAAACAGTGCGCTGCTGAAAACAAGCTGAACAAGCATCCATTATCTGAAAGAATTGAAATAGTGAGACCTAAAAAGATTGGCTATTTGTGAGTACTGAGTAGAGGTGGCAACCTCAACATGTTTACTTATGAATGGGTCAATATGGAATTTTTTTATTTTTTTTAACTCTCCAACAGGTCAAATAAAATTTAAACAGGTCATACTCATTGAACCTAACCACACCCACACCGTTTTGAACCATACTAATGGAATAGCAAGCAGACGTGCCTTTTTAAGTAGAACGCCATCTTTCTCTGGATTAATATCGTGGATTGCAACCAATACTTCTGCTGGTGCGAGTGCGGGACCCATAAAAGCTGAACCCTGCACATGACAAGCTTCTAAGTGCTATTCTTTGTCAATAGAAAAGGAAAAAAAGAAACCCAAAAACTATACCTAACAAATTGAAGTCATGTTGAAATTTATAAAACCTAGGCCACATTTATATAATCAAAAGTTGCCATAAATTACCGTATGAATAACATCTCCTATACAATTGAGTGATATTATTATCTAAGGAACAAGATATCTTCATCGTTATCATAAGACTCTGCTAAGGTTACCAGATCTAAATAACATCTCTAAACAATTGAGCGATAGTGTTATCTGTAAACAATAAAAATACAATGCATCCTGAAATTAAAAAACATAGACTATTTAAAACTAAATATGTTAAAAACAACACTGCTTTTCCTATAATATACGTGTGTGTGTGTGTGTGTTTTTTTTTTTTTTTTTTTTTTTGGGGGGGGGGGGGGGGCAAGGACAGTTAAAACCTGTAGTATGTGAGCCAGCGCCTTCTCAAACTTGTCCAATGGAAGCTGAACAAGACGGGGAAAAATAGGCAAAACCTGAAACCAAAAGCCACATTATAACTTCATTGTAGAAGTTCAATTTGATTTTTTCCGTGAAGGCAATCTCAAATTCTCAATGGCATTTTTCCGGGAGACTTTTGATTTCTAAATTTACCATAATAACTTCATTAAAAAAGGTATTGGGACAGATCAAAGGGAAGAGAAAAATAACCTCGTTCTTAGTAAAAAATGACAATATTGGAATAAGTATTGTAGCATCCTGCAAGAAGGAAGAATTATAATGTAAAGAAAACATTGCAATAACAGGTCGTACTTCAATTGTAAAGAGCAGCAGCAATAGATTAAATAAAAATATTGTCACCTTAAGTTTAGTTTCATATAACCGCTTGACAGTTGCAATAAGATCAGCAGAAGGAGTTGTCCCTTCACAAAGGACTTGCAGCACCTTGTACAAAACAATAAAAGTATATCATCAGTGACACATAAGCCATCAAGAAAGCAAAAAAAAAAAAAAGATTAATCGACGGAATATACACCTGTGTCAAGAGGTTTTCACTTCCTTGTGGTGGATCAGATATTATTTTGAGTAAATCGGAATCTGACGGACCTAAGGCCCGTATAAGAATAGGAACATGGCGATGGATAGCCTGCGTTTATCAGTGAAATGTAGATTTTAAACTAGCCTTTAAGCATACAATAACATAGCTGAAGGGAAAAAAAAGTTAAGAAAGAGCTTAGATAATGAAGCTAATAGAAATTCATTCTCACCTGCTTAACACCCTTTGGAGCATGATCATATCTGCCAAATAAAAGTTGAAGAAGACTAGGCTTCTGCACAAAAGCAAAAACAGAACAAACAGTGACATCAGCATTACCAAAAAAAACACAAGAAACTTTTGTGTAGCAATAATTTAGTTGAGAAGTAAACCTTGGTACATAAAACAAAAAACAATGAAAGGTGTTGTTGAGCTTGAGCAGGTGAAATTGATGAATCATTTTGGGAATCAGCTTGTGCAGGCTCGTTCTCAGAAGTCCCTGGCTCAGAAATTTGAGAGCCACTAATTGATGTTTCTTGACTTCCCATCTGAAAATCGGGGGAAATTACAAATATGTGAAACAGAATATTGGCACCGGAAAATAAGGATCACAGAGAAAAAAAAGTAGAGAATGGTATATTAAGACCAGCAATTTTAAAGATATGAAAATAAAGAAATTTAAAAAAATAAAAAATTAACACCGGATAAATTTAACAGAACAAACCTGCCCTTCTGTTCTTTGTTCATTGGTCCCTGAAACTGAAAGTTCAGCATCTGATACTGGTCTGTTAACAGCTGAGAGCAATTTGTTTGTAGCAAAATCCTCAATTTTCTCTGAGATGAAACTAATTACATAAAGTTTGTTTGCCACCTGACAACAGAAACAATTTTCAACAACAAAGAAAGCTAGTACCTTTCCAACTTGAAAAATAAACCTTGGGACCACGCTAGTGATTCGGGTTTTCATAAATGCTTATTCAATGGAGAACTGGTGTAGTTTAGAACCATAACAAATAAGTGGGTGCTATATTATTTCTTTACAAAACTAGTTTATGCATCGAGAGATTATTCAGACAAATAAAAAAACAACTTCCATAGTTCCATCTTTTTCCTATTTTACATCTATTTTTTAAACAAAATTGTTTTGCTAAACAACTTTTGACACTGGCATCAGACACAAGTTGCAACATCCTTCAGATAAAAAACAATGTAAACAAAAAAATTAAGTGTTGGCTACCAAACCAGACCTTAAAAATCACCAAACTTGCATCAAAAGATTGTAAGTTGCAATTTCCTTACCAGTCGTATAGCTTTTGAACGAATATCGTCTTTTGGATGAACAGCACACTGCATTTCAATATTTACCAACTTTATTTAAATACAAAGCAATCAACATAAAACCAATTTCTAAAATAAAATCTACTGTCAAAATTAGTAGCATTAACTACCAAAAACCAAAAAAAAAATTAAATAAATAAAAATATTTTACTTCCTCATAACGTTCACAAAAAATGTGGATAAAATTACCTTTAAAGCAATATCCAAAAAGGGCTGACGATCGTTGGGACGACTTAAGATTAAAGTCCACAAGGAGCCAAGACCTTGATGTACACGATCACCCTCACGAATATCTTTTCCAAAATTATTATCTGAGCAGCATATATCATCAAGAAGCTCAAAAGCAGCCTCGGGCAGATAAGGGGCTTCACAAAAAAGTCGGCTAAAGGACTTGTCATTTGCTGGCAAAGAATCCAGCAAAGACTTTGCCTACAATAATTAGGGAGAAAAGGTCAATAGTACCCAATAGATCCCCAAATTTAGGGTTTTATGTCACAATTCTTACCACACCCAGAAGGAACTTTTCATATACAAGAGTGAGTGAAGAGCTTTCGGCTGAATCTGACATCATAAGAGCATGCAGGTGGAATAGCACATGCATTACAAGCTCATGCCCCTGGTGAAATACAAATGAATATTTAAAAATTTTAACACAAGAAAAAGGTTTTACAAGAAATAATGCTATTTAGAGCTGATACCTTCTGATTCTGGTAGTCTGAGACAATGTGCTTTTGTATCATTAAGATTACATCATCATCATCAGGACCAACCTGCAGCACAAAAAACATCATCATAATTCTTCTTTTGTTGTCACAAGGATGTATATGTTCTGCATCAGGTACACTAACTCTAAACACGGTAAAGTGGCTCATAGGAGGTCAAATTATCGTACAGTTCCATATTTCTTAGTTCTTACATTGTCATTCTGAAAGGTGTAAAGGCAAAACTGTATCATGCAAGCAAGTTCTCACTTTAAAGCTCAAATAAGAATAATTACAATCATCAAATAATATTAGCTTCTTCTACAGGAATAAATATATTCATATGTATCTGGATAGTTTTTTAAGTACAGAAACACTACATATCCTGGGATCAGATTAAACATCAAAACATATTTGCATTACATATAACACACCAAACAGTCACCAATCTACATTCTGGCTTCTTTCATAAAATCACCTAGAATGATAGTTGAATAACTCAACAACCAATATACGGCCGCAAACACATTCTGGGATCAGAAATTGTCTTTTTTTGGAAAATGATTATAATTAACATCATATGGTCTTTGCACAAATCCAACTTATAAGCAATGACAAGGTAAACAATTAAGCATGTCTAAAATCAAAGGAAAAGGTATCCAGTCTAATGAATTCAAGAATCTGTTGAATCTAATCTTTGACTGTTGTGGCCCTGAATAGGAACCCCAAGAGCGGATGATAATTTAAATTTTTGCAGCTTGAGTAACAAATATAGTTTGTATTACAATATCATTGGAACCAGACATGTTGCAGTTGATATTAAATATCAAACATAATATATCGATTTCAAATGGAAGACTAATCCTTCATGCTTTCCACGGTTTTGTTTAATTATTAAATTCCAACCTTAACCCGTTGATTTATGAAACAGGAGTTGCTTAAAAATAAGAATATAATGTCACATCATAACAAGAACCACGTCACACCAGAAGACATTATAAATTTTTTTATAAAAGACACTCGCATACAAAAAAGATTTCGTGGTCTCTTTTTACAAAGCTGTCATACATTAGACACAAACATCCAGTACTCATACGCAATATTATGTCAAACAATGTCAGAAACAGTAACAATACCTCCCAAAAGGGAAAACAAGAAAAGCAGTTGAACTCAAAACACGTTAACCAATCAAAAGAATAGTCGACCCCCACCTGAGCAACCAATCGTGAAAGCAATGCCATTCGTGTCTGCATGAATCCCGTTCCTCTTAATTGCTTATAAGAGTTCACTATCCTTTTGACTGCCAACTTCTTCATCTCTTTTTGTTCTTCTTCTGTCAATTCCACATAAGATGGAACCACGGGTAAATCAACAACGGAGGTTTCCTCCAAGATTGGGGTGTCCACTGTACTTGGTGAAAGCTGATCTTCCACCATTGATGGTGAGTAGTCCGCATCAGTCATAATGATATCCGTTGACTTTTGTGCATCTGAATCATTGTTAACAGAAAAATCAATAGCAACATCTGAAACAGTTTTGATGTCCACGTCAACACCAACTTGCTTGGCTATTTCATCAGGAGGAACCTGTTCTGTTATTTTTTCTGGGATATGTGACTCGGTTTCTGCTTTGGGTGTCAGAACTTGAATCTCGCTGGTGTTATCAACACTCGGCGCTACAGTTGGAGGAGGTTGTCTTTTAAACATGGCAGAGGGATCAACCTCAGACTCTGCTAAACCAGATTGTGCCAAACTTGTTCCATCTTCCATGATATGCTCTGATGGTGTTCCAGCTGGTAAGGCAACACGCCGTGGGTCAAGGCGACGAGGATCCTGTAAAAAAATCATGTTGAAATCGTCTGTTAGATAAATATATAATAACAATTATAATAATACTAATGAACAGGTCGATTTGGGTTGTATTTTAGCTTAAGCATGTAAAAAGACCATCAAGTGCTATGCAGGTGAATCCGATCATACTATAAAATTACTTGTATCAAGTTATCAACCTAGCTCGTTTTGACTTGTTGTCCAACTTACCCATCTACTTCAAAAGTAAATACAAGCATATGGCTAAACTCACCCTACGTGAATCACGTTTGGGATCTGCTTGAGAACCAACAGAAGATAGTGTAGTAGGCAATGGTGTGTTAATTGCATCTGACGAGAGCATGAGATTCTGTGTAGTTGGTGGAACCTGAGAAGAAGTGTTTGAAAGAGCAGTTTGTCGTGTTACCGGGAAGCTGCCAAACCTTGTTACCGGGGGAGGATTCTTAGGTAAATGTTTCATATTTGTGACAACTATGTCAGCTAGAAGATCTGGATGTATCTGGGATATCAGGATTTCAAGAGATTCAGCACCTCTTTCTCCTTCAGCAAGTAAAGCACCAATCATGGCAATCATTTGTTCAACAGGGGTCAGATCATTATCTAATGGTGAAACCTTGGTAGACACTCCATTTACCGCATATTCATGTCTCGAATCACTTTGAACTACAGGACCCGTGTTAGTATTAGAGCCATAACGACTCCTTTTTGATGCAGATTCATTCATGACTATATGTTCTTGATCCATAGGAGTTGATCGTTTAAGCATATGGCTTGATGGTTGCTCATCCTGAAAAAAGTTAAAAAGAATAAGAAAATAGTATTCCTTAAATCAGAAAACGAACTATAAGGGGGTGTTTAAATGTGCGTTATGAAACTGAATATCTGACAAAAGCCACCATTATTCAGTTCTAAACGTATGGATAAAGTGATTTTGATTATTACTATTCAGCTATGTAGAGGTTAAATAATCAGTTTTGGATAATCAACTTCCTACCAGCTGTACCAAAACCAACTATTAAAAGGATAACTAGAATTTCATACTTGCCCAATGCTGTTACCCTATTTTAGAGACCCTGAACCTGAAATGATAAGTGCAGTTCTTACATGCAGTTTAAAATAACAAAAAATATTAATGGATAGCTCATCAAAAATATAGTTACAGTTAACAAACATAAATAGTCTAAAATTTATACTTGCCTACTTTCACAGCATATAAAGTGTCCTACTGCCTCTGGTAATTTTATCAAATTAGCTTTTCAATTTTGTCAAAAACTCAAACAGCGGATAATCTGATTTATTACAACTTCAAGCAGCAGAAACACAACCAAGTAACCAACCACTATCTTCCACCTAACATTTTATAATAGTTTATTTTCTGGTCTTTATTATTCTTATTCAATTACCTAATAACTTTCGGAACCTAAATCTCAACACCCCCTAATTCAAATAAGTGAACACACCCGTATTTACATAATATATTACCTTAATTGCACGAGAAGCACGGTCGCTATTTCTTAGCATTTTATCAACTTGACGCATCACCTGCTCAGCTGCGTCCCCAGCACCCATTACCCGCAAAACCTTGAGCAACTTATCTCTAGACTGGATTTAAAGATAAATTTTCCACATATTAGCACATAACATAAGGCAATTTCAATTAAAATATTATAAATTTTTGGTTCAGCACTTCATACATCAAACAAACAAGATACTTAAATCAACTAAATAAACTTGCTAAAAAGTACGATAAAAAAGAAGCATTGACTTTGTGAATCATCATGCTCCAGATATGGTAAGGAAACTACAGTCGCGAAAGTCAACCATTTAATTGCAAATACATATATCACCTCAACCATGTTGCATAAACAATTACCTCCATGATAATAGGGTGTGTACACCTCAAAAATCCCAAGAAAGCACTTCTTAAAGTATACTGTATGCTTGCATTATGGACTCCTTTTGCTATAAAATTAGGATCGAAATCAAGCAGTGCAGAAAGAACAGAGCTATAATGGATCTGCCTCCTTCGACCTATGGTAGCAAGACTGAAAATACAAATTCAAACTATCAGTCCATAGAATTTTGACTTAAGTATGATATGACAGCTTTATTAACTTGTTAAAGTTGTCCCATAGGGATACATCAAAATTTGCTAATGTAGAAAGTATGCTTTCATGCATATCTCTCATTGTTTCTGTATTTATGCATAGAATGCTAAAATTATGTAAATATCAAAGATTAAATTTAAACCATTTGTCCTAATCTCAAACTTTGTCAGAAGTCATATTAGTTATGTGTGCAACATTATGGAATGCATGTGGATAACCTACATATATTTAATCAAGGAATGAGGAATACTGGAAGAAAATGAATAAGTCCTTAAGTACAACCATACAGAAAGTAATTAAGTATATAGATGATTATAACATAATTTAAGTATAAATTATATCAATAGTGTCCATAAACATAAGTAAATGCATGTGTAATTCAAGCAACAAGAACTAAAAGGAGAAGGAAAATGTAAGTTGACTTTTGCATGAATACTGCAGCAAATGGCTCGAAGAACCAATCACTAGAATATGCCTATCTTCAAAATATAAACCACATTAATCAACCCGCGTTATCATCATGACACATTTTATATGCTCAAGGAATTCTACAGATAACAAACAAAGAACACTACAAAGTTAACAGCAGGTCATTGTATTGCCACCATATAATTATCATCCTGAAGTTATAGCATGAAACAAGATAATGATGATAAGCAACCACCAAGGTATTTGAACCAGACAACAGGCAGAGAAGTTATCAGTTGAATTAATAAAACCGCACAACTTTAGGCTCTTCAACTTTACTATTAGCACGCCAACTTTAATTATCACAGATATGGACACAAATTGCCTCAGCTGTAGCACTACTAATCAAGGCACCACCAGTAGCTGTATTTTCACATATCTATTTATATGAAGCTTAAATTTATAATAAAATAAAAGTAAATTGTATGCACCAAAAACTTTGGCAGGGATAGCTGCAGAAACAATCCCCAAAGATCATACATGTTCCCCATTATACCACTTAGTTTAATGTTAAACAAAATTTAATATGTGTTTTCCTTGAGAAAATATGACTATGAAAATTCTTTATCTACTTTGTCATCCAAGGGCACCTGCACCCATGTATAAGGACTGAATCATGGAAGGCAGAGAAGAAGCCTTGTTTCCTGATATGAATATGAATAGAAGGTGCAGATAACTGAAATAACCGCCAACAGAATACGACTAGAGCTTCAAGACATGCTTTTCTTCAGTATTAAGAACCATTTGTGTTCAAAGACACACCCCCTTCCATGCTTTCTTCAGTTTTTATTATGATAATGATAACTGCATTATAGCAGATGAAGTATGGCTGCTAACAGCAACAAAACCAGTTCAACTATTTTAGAAAATATTTTATGCAACCTAGAGAAAACATACTACACTGATATCTTTAATATTCATGTATCAACAGAAGTGAAAAAGATTCCAGAATCTGAAGTGCAAAAGTTGCTAGTAGATAGTCTCTGAGAAATAAAAGAAAAGAAAGACAAAACCCCATATAAGAAAGGGCTGACAAAAGATATGACCAAGGTGCAAATGCAATAACCATCAGAAGGATGTACATTTCACTGAAAAAATAGATATTTGATTAAATTAGGTTATCCAATGATGTATGTCAAAGGTCAATTAAGGTTACATTTATACAAGTCAATCAGTTTAAAATCTATAAACTGCATTGCTATGCTACCGAAGCCCTCAGCAAATAAGCTATCGCCCATTGCCTGCTAGGAGATGGTGTGACATCAGCTAACTGTTATCTCCCATTATCAATTCAGCAGTTCCTGGCATAACTCCAATCGGTGATTAACCTTGCACAATGCTGCAACAATATTACAAACACGCACTTCAAGGTGTACTAAAAAACCCCTCCAGTTCGTAAAAGATGCCAAACCAGTTATTTTTCTATCAATCCAAAACAAATTCTAATTATAAACTACTTGCCATTGAATTTGATACGAATGACTGTCTTAAAAGTAAAGATGTTTGGATACTTAACATTGAATTTGCATCAACTTCAAATATGGTTTACATAAGCCACGGATGGATCTAGTATATTTATCCCAAAAATTTTACAAAGGACACAGATGACAAACAAGTAGAAAGGAGATACCCTCATGCCACAGATAACAAAGAAAAATTAAATATAGATATGTTTTGACGCAATCATTTAACTTATACGCTAGAATTAAGTGTATAAACAATACCAATTATGTGCATATACAAGTCATTAGCATCAGTTGCAAACAAACATGTAATTGTTTCCATCTACCTTTCACAGAAAGGAATAATCATTTTCCATGAAAAACACCTTGTCCATTATCACTTTAGCATTTTACTTCACACAACAACTACAGAAAGCACACACATGGTTAAAATGAAAAGTGAATGCACAAGAACAGGCCAATAAATGGGTAGTATCACACCTATTAATAACAGATATCGTAATGGAACCCGGGAGACCACTAGCCAATCTCAACAAATCCATTAAAGTCAACAAGTATCTGTTTGCTTCTGACTGAAGTATCACTGAATCCAGAATAGGATGACCACCAGCCAGCCATGAAACGTTGAACATCTGTGCACTTCTACCAACTGCCGTAGTAAAAGCAGTGTGATTAAAAACCAACATTTCAGTTAGTTCAGACAAACATAAAAACTATGTAAATATGGAGGAAAAAGGAGAAAAAGAAAGGAATAATGTAAGTGGCAGCCGCCCAAGTATTTAACTTCAATCATTTAAGTCACCGTGTACTAAAACTATCATATAGGAGGCCCAAGTATGCAACTTGTTTCATTTATATACCAATTTCAGCCAAACACATGCTGCATGATGAAAATGAGCTTGAGTTTTTGAAAATGTAACAATAGAGCAGGATAGCCTTTTGCGCCCTCATGTTTGAATTTGAGGGTAAAGAGAAATGATGAGGTGCCAACATATTATAGGTTAAAGTTAAGGATGATGTATAAGGAGGCCGTGTAATGATTAAAGCTTTTTCATTAGGGCCAGCCAACTTTTGACGTTACCCAAGTATGTATCTAACTTATACCAATTCCAAACACTAACATGCTAGATAGCGATATAAGCATAAGATCTTTAGAAAACAACAAAAGAACGTTCTGTTACCTTTTTCTATTATGATAAGTAAAATTATCAAACTGTCAAAATGGGAAAATAATTTCCGTCATTTGGTATGTTTTTGGTCAACTTCGGTAGAGACGAAACAGACACATACTTGGGTGGTCTATAAAGTATATTGAATATATGTGGATGGCCTTAATGAAAAAACTTGGATGGTGGATATTATCCATTGAAGTTATTGTCTTCTCAAGAAAAGCTTAAGGGAAACTTCGTCCTTAGCATGTGTTTTGGTCAATATTGGTATAGATGACACAAGATACATACTTAGGTGGTATATGTGATAGTTTTATTACAAGGATGACATTAATGAAAAAGATGAATACTTGGGTGGCCTCCAAATACATTAATGAGCACTGACGAAAAATAGTAATACCTTCTGTGATATGCCCTCTAGAATCATTGTCAGGCACGAAGACCAAAACACAAATTTCTAGAAACTTTATAGCAAGCAACCTTGGACCAACAGGCCTAGCCTACAATAATAAGTGCAAGACCAGTTAAAAAACAAAGAAGCAGGAGGTGAAATAAGAGTAAAAGTACACACAAAAAGGTTGTGTCTATAAAATATATACCCAAAAAGGATAAATAACATCGACGATAATACCTCGATGGTTCAACATGGTCGCAGAAAAAGATATACTATATAGAATACATAAAAAAGTATTTGTTCTAAGCAAAAACATTATGATGAATACAACAAGCACATATTTTATTTATCTAAATGTACCGGTAAGAGATAATTTTCAGCAGTGAAAAAGTTGTAATATCTATCAAACTGTTAAGATAGCTTTTAGCATTACTTTTATCGCTAATTGAATTCTTAGTGAGTAGCTTCTTGATTCTACTATTCTACATTTCTACTAGAACGTAGAGTACAATTCTGACACATCTACAGCACCCACAACCCCCAACTTAACAGTTCGGTTAAGAGACAAAAGACATTCCCCGATATATGAACACACTACACATGGCAAAAGATACCAACCTCCACAAACATCCACAATAAACGCATATTACACTCAGGAAACCAACATGTAATTGCTAAGGCTAATAATAATACCTCCAAAGCAATCTGGAAGGCAGCATCCTTAAACTTGATCATCCATGACCAGATCTCTTCAAGCCATCTCTCCACTAAACCATGCCGGTGAAACTATAATTATTCCAAATAACGTTTCATGATTTCACAGTAAAACAATGATAAACATTATGAGAAAAAGCACCAACACCCTATTCTGGATGTATATGTAAATAAGAAGCAATAGAGCCCCACATAGCACAGAAAAACAACCAATAAAACTAAAACAATTAAAGTAGTATAGCCATACATAAGTATCAAGATGTCAGTGTGTGTATGAAAAGAAATGCCCAGAAATGAAAAGGAAAAAGAGACCTGCAATACCAACTCGTCTAACACTCTGCAAAATATATGTGTGCCAGCAACAATGGATTGTCTAGCAACAACAGTATCATCGTCGTGTAGTAGGGTCAGCAACACTTGCATCAGTACAGGTGAATACTCCAATGTTTTCAAACTGATTTCCTCAATAGCCCTAGAACAGCAAAGATCATATTACAATGAAAGAAAGCAAACTTTGGAAACATAAACCTCAGACAGTGCCAGAATATCTCACTCTCAAGTTTCATACAGCAGTACCAACACGGTATAATCATGATAATTGTTGCATGAAGATACAAAGAACAACCTATCTGGCATTAATAATGTAAGCATAGTGGTGCATGTGCTGAGCAGGCAGTTATAAGAAAGTTAGGATACTGCGTTAATAAATTTCATTTTACTCAAAAAAATAAAAGCATAACTGCCACCAATGACAGCATTTCCGCCTGCCAACTCTTATCCTTTACCCTGTCTAACAAGCCTGATAATTTCAGTGGGTCCTTCTGCTGGCTAGCTAATATCAAAGTGAAATGCAAAAACAACCAATCAAGTGATACTTCAATGAAACAGAAATGCATAATCAAGATATACATCCCAATCAAAAAGTGACATCTTTTAATAACTTTGCCAAGTTCTATTAAATGAGAACTTGTAGCATGAAGACTTTTTAAAAGTCAACCAAATTAAGACTGTATTCAACATGTCAATTTATGGCTGATGGTTGACCCGCATCATCAAAACTCGGATTAACTGTAGTAAGCATGTAATACATTATACATAAGTGAAAATTTGGCAACAGTAGCTACTCTGTGAGGGAGGTTAACATGGATACAGATAAGAGAGTGTCAGACACTCAGACTCCTGACATTGAAAGTCAAAACTACTCACCTTATAATTTCCAAAATAGGAATTAAAACTTTCCTAATCGCAGCACTTGCTATAAAGTCCGGTGCATCTATCAACTTTCAATGAAAAATATATTTAAAGATGAATACTAGCTAGTTTGACCTTCAACGTCAAAATGACTCTTTAAGGGAACATAGAGAACTATTCCTATATGTTCATTCAACATTTCAATGCCTGTAATTTGAAAATAAAATAAGAATCTAACTATGTTCATGCTACCATCAAACTAACTAAAATTATACAATACATGAATGACCATTGATAAGGCTTCAATACTAAGTTAAAAAATCATTTTGGGACCAACAGTTGTGCAATGTTCCAATTAAAGCATAATCCATCCAAATCATGTTATCTATCACATGAATGACCATTCACTTGCAATAATCACTACCAAAAATTGGCTTCTTTAAGGCAAAACATTGTCATCAATACTTCTACAATTCGAATCTATAATAAAGATACTTAAAGATATATGGTAATTAAACATAAGAAAACTCACTCGACAAGGGTTTTTCGAACAAGCGCTTCATGAGAGGACTGAAGCTCAACCAAATACGGAAATAGTTCGGCAGAAAGCAAGGAAAGATCCGCAGACAGTAAAATATCTTTGGCTTGCTTCAAAGACGAAAGCTTCACCGCCAAATCTCCGTGGTTGTTCGCAGCGGCTAGAAGAGAGAGGGCTTGTTCTCGCTGTGAAACAGCCATCGTTGCCCTGCCGTCTGTAAATCGTCCTACAATATACTAGGCGTAATCTATTGATAAAATTGGGGACTTTTCTAGGGTTTTAAAGCAGGTACAGAAGAAGACGATGGAAACCCAAGTTCGTGTTCGTGTTCGTGTCGTCGCTCCCCTGCATTTTAAAAGAGGATATCGCAGATTTCTAACCTTGTTTACCCCATTCTTTGTTGGTACACTCTGCATAAAAAGTTGTACCTTCTTCTTCTTAAATACCAATAGGCAATAGCGTTTGTCTTGATATTCTACGGTGGAAAATAAATAAAATAAAACACAAAAATTAAAATTCAATTTTTTTTTTGAAAAGGAAATGCATATATATTAAATAATAAAAGACCCCATAAGAAATGAAGTCCATGTTACAATAAGCTGTTACAATTCCAAATGCCACCTATACCTTAGCATTTGAAAGGATAACAACCCAAAAAATAAAATTTTTTTAATACATATACTAGAATTAGTTTCAGTCTCCCTTTATGACTACGGCATCCGGACCCGATAACCAATCCAGCCATGTTAACACAGTGCCCGTTTTCGCTCTTGCCTTTAGCCATTGAAACAGAATGATTTTTACTTGCAGTGCTGCGTTCCAAAGGTTATTCGACTGGCTTCCAAAGACTTGTTCATTTCTCGATCTCCATATGATATAAGAGGTTGTTCTAATAACTAGGTTCCACACTTTCAGGTTCTTACGTGAGATATTACTTTCAGCCGCAGATGAAAGTTCCATGAATGATTCTCCCCCCGAATAATTGATTCCCCACCAAGTATGAATTTGTTCCCAAACCGTGACAATTTTTATGCACTTGAACAGTGCGTGAGTTACGGTTTCAATTTGATCATTACACCAAGGACAGAGAATAGAAGGTATATCGAGCCCCCTTTGAGCAAGGTTTGACCTGACCGGTATACGTAGACAATCTACTCTCCATGCAAAAACACATATTTTTTTTTGTATCAATCTTGACCAGAACGTTTCCGGCATCTGCATCACCTCCATTGAATCTTCTATGAATCTCCTACAATCTTTGACTGAGAAAATTCCATCTGATGAGATTGCACAGCTCCAAATGTCTGTGTCTTCCTTTTTCATTGTTACTTCCTTTATGGCCTCCATTAGAGCATCAAATTCTGTTTTCACTCTTCCGGTCACCTGTTGAAGATTATGAAACTCCCAAACCCATTGAGACCCCACCCATTTACCCATCTGGTTGACTAAAGAATTAGAATTTCCAATTTTGTGGAAAACTCTTGAGAAAGATGACGCCAAAGGCGAGTTCCCCACCCACGTATCTAGCCAAAAAAGTGTATTATTTCCGTTCCCTACTTTGCTTTTAAAACAATTAGGGAGGTTGATCCCCAATTTGTTAAAATCGTGCGCCACACTTATAATCCCCCTCCACATTCCCGAACCCGCTTTTGATGAATTCAATATTAGACCCCCGTTGGACCCATAAAGACTTGAAATTATTTTGGCCCACAATGACGACTTTTCTTTTGCAAATCGCCACCACCATTTAGCCAGTAAACTCATATTGAAAGATTTCAGATTACCCAAATCCAACCCACCCCGAGATCTATTAACAACAACTTTATCCCAACCCACCCAAGCAATTTTCTTTGAATTTCCAAACCCTCCCCAAAAAAAAAGACCTCCTAATTCTATCAAATAAAGCAAGGATACTGTTGGGAGCTCGAAACACTGAGAGGAAATAGATAGGCAAACTGGAAAGTACTGCTTTAGTGAGAGTTAATCGACCCCCAAACGATAGTGCTTTTGATTTCCAAGAGTTTAGTTTTTGTTTGAATTTGGTTGTCACTTTTTCCCAATGCTCTTTTTTTCTCATTGAAGCTTCCACTGGTACCCCTAAGTAAGTAAACACTGCTTCGCCCACTCTACAACCTATCTCCTTTGCGACTCTTTTTTGTTCTTCTTTGTTCACCCCCACTCCAAGTAACCGACTTTTTTCCAAATTGACCTTCATTCCAGACCATTGATTCCCGCATTTTAAGATCGAAATGGCAGACTTGATGTTTCCTTTCGACCATTTCCCGAATATGATCGTGTCGTCTGCATACTGAAGGTGAGAAATCGGTATTTTCTCTGATCCAATCTCTAGACCTTGGAATATACCTTTTTGAACTGCTTCTTGAAACAACACATTCAGCCCTTCTGCTGCGACCAGAAATAGGTAAGGTGCTATCGGGTCTCCCTGTCTCACCCCTTTACTAACTTTGAACTCTTTAGAAGGAGAACCATTTATCAAAACTGAAATATAAGAAGATTCGAGGCAACTTTTGATCCAACTAATCCATTTCTCCCCAAACCCCATAGTGTGTAGTATTTCAAAAAGAAACTTCCAGTCCAAATTGTCGTAAGCTTTCTCAAAGTCAATCTTAAAAATCAAACCTTTCTTTTTTACTTGTTTCAATTCTTTGATGACTTCACTACAAATTAAAATCCCGTCCGTAATAGATCTATCCTTAATGAAAGCTGACTGAACTTCACCAATTAAATTATTTATCACCTTTTTTAATCTTAAGGAAAGTAATTTGGACAGAATTTTATAATAACAGCCAATCAAGTTAATAGGTCTGAATTCGTTGAAAGATAACGGATCTGGTACTTTGGGAATTAGGGTAATAAAGGAAGAATTACAACCTTTAGATATCTTGGCGTGTTCCCAGAACCAGGACAAGGCTTCCAACAAATCCGCTTTGACTAGCTCCCAAAATTGTTTGAAGAAAAAGAAATTAAAACCGTCCGGGCCCGGTGCTTTGTTGCTTCCACACAAGAACACTGCCTCCTTAATTTCCGCCTCCGAGAACTGATCTTCAAGCATTTCCTTTTCTGAGGTGCTTATTTTTTTGAACAAATTTGACTTTAGGTGACCACTCTTATGTTTTGCGTTGTTGTAAAAGAGTTTGAAATGTTCCACTGCGTGAGCTTTGATTTTTTGAATATCCTCTTGCCATACCCCTTCGATCATCATACCACTTATGTTGTTTGCTCCTCTTCTTTTACGAATCGAAGCATGGAAGTACTTCGTATTTTCTTCCCCCTCTGCTGCCCACTTGATTCTTGCTTTTTGTCAAAGCATTCCCGCCTTGACTGATTCTTTTTCGCCCAACTGTTTTTTCAATTCCCCCCACACCGATTTCTGTAGGTTATCTAATTCAGTCTCTTCCGCCTTTAACTCGAGCTTGTTCAATTCCTCTCTTAAAAAATCTATTTCTTTTTCCATCATTCCGAAATTTGATTTGGACCAAATTCTCAAAGCTTCTTTTACATTTTTTAGTTTCTCCATGAATTTGCAATCCGGAAGTCTTGAATTAGTATTTTTCCACCACGCCTCTTTAATCACCTTTTCACAATCTTTATGATTCATCCAAGCATTGAAAAATCTGAAAGGTTTTGGCCCTGAATTTTGAGTGTGATTGTAACATATAACCGGGCAATGATCTGATTCTTTTCTTCCGAGTACCTTACACGCCATCAGTCCCCATCTTTCTTGATACCCTGCCGACCATAAAAAACGATCCAGCTTGCTAAATTTGACCCCATTTGCACAAACCCTTGTAAATTTCCTATTTCCTAATTGAATTTCTACCAGATTATTATCTTCAATGAAACGATTAAAATCCCTCACATTGCATTGGATAGTGGCTACATTGATTCTTTCTTGTTCGCCCCTTACTTCATTAAAATCTCCAAACAACACTTGATCGTCATCCGATGCTTTTAACAAAGAACCTATATTTTCCCAGCATTCTCTCTTTTTGGCGGTATTGTGAGGGCCGTAAACATTCATGAAAATACAAGGCTTCTCTGTTCCTTTGGGTGTGCCTTTTAATGCCAAAAAGAACTCCGTTCCATGCGTTATACCGTTGACAATAGATCTAGGATCCCAGATTGTTAAAAGCCCACCTGCATTACCTCGTGCACTAACAAAAGCAAACATAAACGAAGCGTTTCCCCAAATAAATTCAACTAAACCTTCATCAATTGTTTCTAGTTTTGTTTCTTGTAACCCTATAACAGCAGGGTTTTCTTTTGATACTAATTCCTTCACCCACTTTTTCTTAGAAACATTACCCAATCCCCTAATATTTAAGGACAATATTTTCATAACAACAGAAATAAAACGAGAAACCACAATGTACCTTCAAGGCTACTGATTCTGCACTTCATCTTCCCACTGGAATCCTAACTTGTCTGCGATGTTTTTTGTCTGTATGGAGGATTCCGACGAAGAAGCCCTCACCGCAGAAGATGATTTAGAGAGATTGGACCTTGATTTTGTAGAATTTTGTTTTTTTTGCCCCGAACCTTTTGCTCTAGCGAGCCTCTTCATAAGGTGAAAACTAATTTTCCCTGGCCCTGCCAAATATTTTTTGAAGGGTTTCCTGTGTTTGCAATAGCGAGATCCTTTTATTGTACTTCCTCTCCCGTTTCAGGAACGACGGATGTTAAACTATCGATCTCCTGATGAAGATGGTGTAAATGGTCTTGTTCTTTTCCAGATCTAACTTCGCTGTTCTGCACCTTCTTTGAGATAGCCTCTGCTTCTGGAAAGATAAAATGTGAACCTTCCTTATTAACTTCTTCGGGACAACTAAGAGAGACATTGATGGATTGAGAAGGGCCAAAATTGTATCTAGGCTCAGAAATAAATCCTCCTTGCTTTTTTGACAGCTCCAAAGAGTCCGTGAGAACTTCCGTATTTTCCTCTAGAATTGGCCCAAAACTCTTAAGCCCATTAATCATATTAATCCAATTGCTTTTCTTTTTTGAATTTCCATCTGCACCGATATTGTAACCCTCATTAATGAGAGCATTTAATGCCGCCGACCCATCACCCCCTCCATGATCTCTGCTATCTTCCTCGTGCGCTGGAACACTGTGCAAACTTTCACCAGATTGTCCTCTGTGGCTTTTGGCTGTTACTCTTTCTGTCAATTGTACCTTTGACGGAGAACCGTTTAGGTTTTTCCCGGCCGTTTGATTTCCGGCGATCGTATTATTTACATCGCTGGTGACTTGTTCTGGATCGCTTTCTATAGACTTATCGCCTTCCGACATTAAATCTTCCGACCAATCACCATCGGACTCCGAAGCTTCTTCTTCTTCTACTGAGTCAACCCACCCGTCCTCCCGAACAACAATCTCTCTAGAGTACCCACTACATTTAATTATAAACTTGTCCATTAGAGGGTACTCGTATGAAGTTAGTATGAGAACCCTTCCAGCCACCAGTGCGAAAGAATCCCCCCACCTGCAGTTTTCTGTTGCAACAGGTTCTCCCCAATGAGTTGCAACTTTCATGAAGTTTTGTTCATTCCACATATCCAGTGGCATCCCGTATATTTTTACCCACGACAATCTCTTTGTTCCATTGGAATATTCTTTAGACCACTGGCATACATGAGCAGACCACTTATACAGCTCCCCCTCCTTATCATTGAGTAATTGCTCTGCAGTTGCTTTTGAGTCACAGATCAAAATCATCTCATCACCACCGAGAAACTTCCATTCCTGGATATTTGGACTTACAAGCTGGGTAATCGCCTGAAAATCGTCTATCATTTCTTTGTTTTTCACTTTAACTATCAGGCCTTTTTCCAACTGATTCTGAAGTTCTTGGTCCAGGATAAGGTTCTTAACTTGTAATGGAACTTCTACTTTATCTTTTGATGTATTCCTAACTTCTGTTTTTTTTCCACTTAGAACATTTGCCTATGATCTGCCATCTTTATAGCTTCCCCCACCAAACTGCATTGAATGTGGAACAGCTTCCCTCCGTACATTTGGTTTGTTTACATTCCACTTTTTCTTGTCATAAGCCTTAAAGCACCTTAGCTTAAATGTCCCAATCCAAGCATTGTTAAGTCTCTGGATTAGTAAATCCCTATCCTGACAGTTATTGTATCTGACGAAACCGAAACTCTTTCCACTTGTTAGTAATTTATTGGCTACGTAAATGTCAGCAACTCTTCCAAATTTCTTAAACAATACCCAAAGCTTTAGTGTTGGTGTTTCTCTTGGAAAGTTATAGAAGAAAATCGAAGTTACATTTCCTTTGCTTTGACTCTTCCCCGACGATCCAGATTGCCATGATCTTGTTCCTCTTGCCAATGAATCTCCTTCCCAAGCAGCTTCCCTGTGTCTCACAGTCACTATCTCTCTCACTCTCTCTCTAGCCATTTTTACTAAGATTTACTATATTTCATCTTATTGTTAAATTAAAATTCAATTATCCATCCATGTTAAACTCAAAGGGTTCATTAAGATGTGTTTAAGATGTTTATTTTTCTTATAAGTTATAATTATAGATTTAAGTTTTGTTACAAGTCTATACTACATTATAAAACATTTAACTTTCTCTCTCTTAAAATTTATGAGACTACTTAATTTTAAGTAGTACATTGAAGGAGGGGAAATTGGACGGCTGAGATTGAGCCTCTCATTCTCAAAAATATTTAAGTAAATATTTAAGTAGTACATTTGAACCTCCCAATATATATATATATATATATATATATATATATATATATATATATATATATATATATATAGGGTGTGGTTAAACAAAGAACCTCTCTTAAACAAAAAACCTAAAGAACCTTCCTGGTGATGACATGTGGCACATTGTTTAGGGGCAAAAAAGGAAATAAAAAAAAAAACTCATCGGCGCCTACAGCACCCCAAGCAAAACCCATCAACAAACTTAAAAAAAACCCCAATTTACTTTAAATGATCATAACTCGTTCGTTCTTAACAATTTTAACATAAAAATTATACCGTTAGATTCAGTTTTTCGTCCTCTTTCAAACAAGACCGGACTTGATATATTTCTGAAACTTTTTTTTTTTTGAAATGCAAAGTTTGCATTTTGAGTTGGGTTCATTCAAACTCAAAATGCAAAATCCGTAGTTTGCATTTTGAGTCGGGTTCATTCAAGCCCAAAATGCAAAATCCGTAGTTTGCATTTTGAGCTGGGTTCATTCAAGCCCAAAATACAAAATCTGTAGTTTGCATTTTGAGCGGGGTAATTCAAGCCTAAATGCAAAATCCGTAGTTTGCATTTTGAGCTGGGTAATTTAAGCCTAAAGCCTAAAACATGAATAATACAAAATGCAAAAAACATGCAGAATGCAGAATGCAAAAAACATGTAGAATATAGAACATAAATCGTATAAACATACAAAAAGCAAAAACGAAAAACGCAAAAAAAAAAACTTGATCGTCGCTAATTTCTGATCTGAGACAAACCTTTTGCGACGACATTCAGCTCATTAGCGACGAGCTGCCAAAATGCAAAAAAAAAGATGTTTTTCCTGCGCAGCTGCCAAAATGCAAAAAAAAATTCATTTTCAAATTTTTTTTAAAAAGTATAGGAAGAGTGATCTTGTTTGAAAGAGGATTAAAAAACTAAAAGAATGGTATAATTTTTTTGATTAAATTCACAAAACTTAAAAAGTTATGGCAATTTAAAGTTTTTGGTGGTTTTTTTTAAAAAAAATCGTGGGTTTGGGTGTGGATAATTACATTTTTGCCATATCTTTCCTAAATTAATACATAATAATTACAGTTTTGCCACCGATCAATCTCATCCATTGAATTTGATGATCCAAATGTCCAGATTGGTTCTTTAGGTTCTTTGTTTAACACATGGTTCTTTATTGATTCAATTTATATATATATATATATATATATATATATATATATATATATATATATATATATATATATAGGGTAAGGTTAAACATAGAACCTTGCTTAAACATAGAACCTAAAGAACCTCCTTTGTGGATGACACGTGACACATAGTTTAGGGGCAAAAAGGGAAAATAAAAAAAAAATAAAAAAATTGAGCGTCGTCGTCGTTCGCCCCCCAGACCCTCCAACAATTTTATTAAAAAAAACCCCACTTACTTTAAATGATCATAACTCGTTCGTTTTTAACAATTTTAACAAAAAAATTATACTATTAGATTCAGTTTTTCGTCCTCTTTCAAACAAGACCGGCCTTGATATATTTCAGAAACTTTTTTTTTTCAAAATGCAAAATTTGCATTTAGAGTTGTGTTAATACTAAATGCAAAATGCAAAAAACATGCAGAATAAAGAATGCAAAATGCAAAAAACATGCAGAATGCAATAAACATGCAGAATGCAAATGCAAAAAACATGCAGAATGAAGAATGCAGAATGCAGAATGCAAAAAACATGCAGAATGCAGAATGCAAAATGCAAAAAACATGCAGAATGCAAAAATGCAAAAAACATGCAGAATACAGAATGCTAAACGTAAAAAAAAATGCAGAATGAAGAACGTAGAATTCTTGTAAACTTATTAATAATCAATTTTTTTTAGCTTCGCAATACATATAATTAATTAAGGTACGTGTACTGGTGTGATCATATATCCCTGTACATTCATGAGCCTAGCTATCTTTTTAATTAATTAAGTAATTGAACGTCTTTTTATAAATATCGATCGATTAATACGCGTATATATATATATATATATATATATATATATATATGTGTGTGTGTGTGTGTGTGTGTGTGCGCGTACATAGTCCATCTATAATTAACGTATTGATCCAATTTCTATATAGGGTAAGGTTAAACGTAAACCCGTAGAATGCAAAAAACATGCAGAATGCAAGAAACGTAAATCAGTATGCCAAAATGCAAAATATGTACAGTGAAAAACACTACAGCTACCAAAATGCAAACAAAAATTTAATTTTCTAAAAAAAATTTAGAAAAATATGGGAAGAGTGATCTTGTTTGAAAGAGGATTAAAAAACTAAAAGATTAGTATAATTTTTTTGATTAAATTCACAAAACTTAAAAAGTTATGACAATTTAAAGTTTTTGTTGGTTTTTTTTTTAAATCGTGGGTTGAGTGGGGGGAAAAATTACATTTTTGCCCTATTCTTTATAAATTAATACATTATAATTACAGTTTTGCCATTGTTTAATCTCATCCATTGATTTTGATGATCTAAAGGTCCAGATTGGTTCTTTAGGTTCTTTGTTTAAAGAGGGGTTCTTTATTGATCCAATTTATATATATATATATATATATATATATATATATATATATATATATAGACAAAAGTTCATGCGAGAACCGTTGTTAGCGCGAGAACCGCGAGAACCAATCTAAGCCGTCCAATTCCCCCTCCTTCAATGTCATTGCCCACCAATGAATTCCTCACATGCACCATATCCCACCCTATCCCTCCACGCTCTCCATCCATGATACTTCTCATATCTAAGGAACGACTGAGATTGATTCTCGCGGTTCTCGCACTAACAACGGTTCTCGCATGAACTCTCCATATATATATATATATATATATATATATATGTATATATATATATTGTAAACTATTACAAATCTATCATTTCAAAGATGATTTAAAAAATTACTTTTCTAAAATAAATATATTTTACAAAGTAATTTATTTTATCTATATAGTAATAAACTAAGTTTCTTTTAATTTTTAAGTATTAAAAGAGGAGGGTTGGTGTGAAAGTATATGAATTATTAGGGGTTATTTGTGAAAATTTTAAGAAAAAAGTAGTCTAGGAGGGTCGAACTTAGGACCACATATGTACTAACGTCTTAACCAAGTGAGATGCAATCACGTTTGTTTCCGAAGCGCTATTTTTAATATTTATTCATCCTATTTGTTTTTCCTTCAAATTGTATAGCATTTTTGTTTTTCCTTCAAATTGTATAGTATTGTAATGGGCTTGACGCATGGGCCAATTTTGTTTACATTTTTAGTAAATGATTATAAAAATATAAAATACAATAAATTAGCTACGTAATTATGAGAAATTTAATATATAGTGAGTTGATTTTTATCTAAAACCGAAACCAAGTTAAACTTATCAGGTTTCAAAATTTTGAACACCCCCTATACCCTTAAGTTGTGGTACGAGTTATATTGTTTTGGGTTTTGGGTTTTAAGTTTTGGGTTTTGATTTTCAATTTTAATATTTATCTTTATAACACGGATTTAAGTATACATATTTTATTATTTTAACTTACCGAGTGTTTAATTTCAATAAATCACACCAGAACTTTATATATACTTCACGTCTATTTTTAAAAAACTAATCAAGCAAAATTAAGGCTACACTTTACTTTGCTGACTATTCCATTTTAATAATTATGCTCTTCAACGTCTTGCTATGGTATCATCTAAAAAATAAGTTAAATCATTAGAAAACAAGCAGTCAAGCACCTACCCAAGATGACTTAAATTTACTGAGAACAATGAAAATATCATCTAAAATAAAATATATTTTGCAAATGAGGGATAGCATAAGTTGTGATAAACTTATATTGTTATGGTGCAAACAGTAAATCCAAAAGATGCATTAACTAATGCAATACAGGTTAAAAAGATCTACAACTAATGATTTCAATTACATCAAAATAAGTTAAATAGAGGTAGCTTGGGAAAACTACATGGTAATTGTAGGAAAAAAATTACCTTCAACAAATGTGTTCAAGTGTTCTGACCTCTTATTCATGCTTATAATTTTTTGGATTAATTCAATATCCCATCTTGAGTACAAATCAACGCTTCAACGATGAAATGCCCCAAAGAACTCCATAATGAATCTATAAAATGCATCCGCCGGTACTCAACGCTGACTTGGAGGCAACGGTTGAAATAGGAAGCACCAAGATATCGGAGCATATTATATCACAATTAGACATTATAAATTATTGCATAACAAGTTTATTAAAAAAGCACATACTTGGTATATAAAAAAAGTGGATTACTTCTTGCGATTTTGGAGATATATGAAAGTCTCATAGCATTAACCTTCCACCTGTCGAGGACATTGAGTTTTGGTGAATTAGGCTCAAGTGGCTATTGTAGATAAGTTTCTAGTTCCGACTTTGTCTCAAAAGAGTATTACTACAACCTTCCTATATAAATCATTCAAAAAAAACCATTTTAAAAAATAATGAGAAATTTAAAATTAGTTTAACATGCATGTTCCGTTATAATCACTAAAATTATACTACATATCAATTAGCAAAGTAAAAAGGCAAATTAACATGAGATTTGAAGATTATTTTAATAAATTACTCATAAAATCATGAGATATTAAAATCTCATGATTTTTATCATGTGCCACCATATTTTCAAACTTATATATATATATATATATATATATATATATATATATATATATATATATATAGATATATATATATATAAAGAAGTTCCATCGAGAACCTTTTTTACAATAAAAAAATCTTTTTTTTTATTTTTTGTAATTAAAATGTGATATATATTTTGTCACGGGCGATAGTCGTCAGAAATGATCGTTATCCATCGTTGTTGTAGAGTAATAAGGAGTGTTAGAATCAGGTTGTGTTGGTTGTAATAGTAGTGGCTCAGGAAACGACTATGCTGAGATCAATTTTTGGGAGAACAACTTATGGAAGTTAAGGTATTTTCCTAGAGAAGACGACTAAGTAGTAGAAATGATTTGTAGTGGTAGGTAGGATGGTAGACGATAATGTAATCGTGTGAAGTTTTGGCGAAAAGAAATTTTTAATTTTATCATAGGAAAAGATATAATGTTATGAAAATTAGATAATAAAAGGATTTAATTTCATTTCCTTTTAGATTTTTTCTATTAAATATTTTCTTTTATTCATTTTCATAATAAAGTTAAAATGAATCTTAGTTCTTTAGTTTTATTTAATTATCGGCTTGTTTTTCCTAAATAAATTATCTACGTTAAACATATATCATGTGAAATATTTTTGTAAATAGTTTCGAGGTTACTAATTGTGTAGCTAATATAATTAGTCAAAAAAGTTAAAACTTAAGTTGTTTTCGTCTTTGAACAATTGATTTTGATGATTTTCATGTAACAACACTAAAAGTATGTTACCATTGTGTTATTTCTTTTAAAACACTTTAGATACCGATAATAAGATAATGTATCGATTTATTTTTATTCACACGCAACGCACGGGCAAACAAAAACTTGTAACACATCAAATAGGAGTAGTGATTTATAACCCTCTACACAATGATTGATTTAATGATTTTATTAATTGTTGCATATGATATAATCCATTAATTGTTGTTACTAACAGTCTAAAACCAAAAAATGCATATTGATCTAGATATTCAGAATGTAATACTGAAAATTCATACATGGATTCATGATCCCCTTTAGGATTAAGAATATATATATATATATATATATATAGTTGTGATAGTACCACTGCTTGAATATAATGATTCTCAAGACTACATTCTTAGTACATATGCAATTCTCATAAGTTCGTCTTTCTAAGATCTGGCGAGCTTTGGGTGTAACGACCAGAATTTCGAGGTACAAATAATACGATGTATGTATATATGTAATTCCTTTCATCGATTGTAGTGGATAATTTATTTGACTATTAGAATTGTAATTAAGTAATAATGGGTATTGTGACTTAAAGGTGATATTTTAAAGAGAAGAAAAGAATAGGGACTTAGTGGTTATTAAGGAGATACTTTAGGGATTAATTAGGGAATTAGGAACAAGATTAATTAGGGTTAATCCCTTAATTGGCAGCCATAAAGAACTCACGGCAGTTTTTGAAGGTTCATAGTACTCTCGATCGGCAAGAATTAGGAACAAGCAAAATCGAAGTCTTGGTTGAACTATTGATCAAGTAAGTATCCTAATCATTGATTATGCACTTGTACATGTTTAGTTAAGCCATAATCATGATATAAGTGGCTGAAATCTGGTTCGAGCAGTAGATCCATCCATGAAATGTGATTGAGTGCACAATGCAACTACGTTTCAGGCTCACGAGAAAGGGAGTTACAATTGGACATCTCTGAAATACGAAGGTACTTTTGAGTGCTCGAGTACTGGAGTGATGTATGACAGCAGGTGTAGTCATATCGATAGCATCACGTGAGTGTCAGGAGGGGTTGATAGCGGTTGCCCCCGTTTGTACTTGCACTTGAACGACAACACAATACTTGTACTTGCACCGTCGGAGTAGCGAAATCATTGTCTAATGTACACTCGTGCATGGATCGGGAGTAGCTACCCAATCGATACACGGGTTGCTTAGCGGGCAAGTAGTGAACGGGTTACCTAGCTGGCCGGGGCCCAATGGCTAGGGAAACTTAGCGGGTAGATATACGGACTACGGTATACAGTACATGGTTGGTATCTGATATGCGGTTGTGTAAGGTTTGACATGCTATGTTAATTGAAATGGTTATTTGACCTATTTATATGATATATGTTATGTGGCGTTCACGCGATGGGTCAAATATACATACGGGACGGGTATGGTGACGGGTATGATTACATTATAACTGTATTAATGCTTTATTTTTAATATGTTTACGGATTTTGTTATTCTAACCCTATTGACTCACGAGGCGTAAGCTGACACTTGTTCTTTTGAAATGGTGTCTTGTACTCGTGCAGGTGGCTTAGAGATCGAATTCGTGAGACGGGTGCTTATTGGGTAGATAGTTTATAGACATTGATACCAATGAACTTTTATTACTTTAATTATGGTTTGAACTTGTAACGGTTTAACGATTTTGAACACGGTGTGACACTGTGGTTTTGTCGGGTTACGTTTATTGTACTTATGGTTTAAAGGCTTCCGTTGCTTATGGTTGTTTAATAACTAAAATTTTTTGTTAAACAGTATTTTTGAAAATCACGGTGTTACATTGGGGGCTTATATATTGATACTTTTTTTATCACGGATTCACAGTTTTCACTACTTATATATAGGTAAATATGTAACGTGAAGCACGTTTGTGGTTGGAAACAAGAATTTTACCGTCCATCGACACTAGATAAGGACTTATGCTACATGCAACTTTTATTTATGGATATCATTGAAGCTAAGGGCAATACAAAGATACTTGCTCCTAACTTACGAGATGCATGCTTTATTTTTAGTCGCATTACAAGGTAAGAGACGTTAAAATCTAAACAAGTATCCTTATGCATCAACATACATCATAGCAGGTGCTTCATGAGCTAACTTCTCTCCATCCATGCTCATGGTGGTAGATCCACACATAGACATATATAGACCATTCCTTTAAGTACATGCATGGAACCAAACACCTCTTCCCATTGCTTTCTGGTGGTTGTGATGCCAACATGCAACTTGCTGCTTTTGCTTTTATCAGTTTCAGTGTCATCATGCATGGTGCAACACTTGACCGACTAAGGCCATGACATCCTTACAATAAACACATGGATGCAATTGATGAGAGTGCCATATTAAGTCTATGTCAATAGTTGGAATACAATCAATCTTTAAATTCATCTCTATATATGTTTCTCCTAACTAGGTGCAGAAACCCTCTGAACTGCTTCATGAAGGAAGTGATCATTCCTAAAAGCGGCATCGGATACCTGAATCGTATCATATAAAACATCAAAAGTAATTTCAGAGACATCAAAGTTAGCAAAAACCATATAACTGTCCTAGTAATGACTGTAACATAAATTATCATAGGATAAACATATTGGATACAAGTGATAAATGAAAGGAGACCATTTCACCTTCTGATAGAAAGAACTTTGCCTTTTCACTGCTGAAATTAGATCAGAGTTAGTGTTTGGTAAGGTTACCAACTTGCTTTGAGTCACTTTTTCCAAACGACCATCGAAGTTTAGTTCGTAGGGTTCTTCTGGATATTCTTTCTTCCATATCTCCTTTGTGTGCTTTTTGCAAAAGTTTTCAATCGAAGAGACTACAACATTTCCAGGGTCAAGGATTCTGCCAAACAGTTTCTTACAGTCTGCCAAGTAGCAAACCTTAAAACAAAACAACCTAAGAGTTAGAAACTAATTCTATCCCATACGTTTTCTAATTATAATATGCTAATCAAGGAACATATAAAACAATGAAATATGAGTTATACAGTAGGAGAGTGCTAGTGTTTGACATGATGCTTACCGGATTAAGCCTGTGGCAATGCCAAATCCATTCACAATCCAATGGCACAACCAACTGGCATTCTATTAACTTTGAATCGGTATATTTGGCGAGCAAAGGAAGCCAACAGTATTTGTACCTGCATTCACATTTTCATTATACATGGTATTTGTGAAACAAAAATAAGATAAGTATCCAACACCCTGGCAAGGAATTAAAAATAGTTGTGCACCTGAAAATAGCCTTTTCCAGAATCGGGCCATCATAAAGATTTCCATTCTTGTCAATAGCTTCAAGGAATTGTAGATGCTTCTTGGTTGCTTCAATCAGATTCATGCTTATGTTAATTTTTTGGGATTCTGCCCACTCATACTCTTGTTGTTTTTCCATTGCAAGACTTGAGGAGTTCTTTGTCTTTCAATCTTGATTGAATCCTTTTTTTTTTCCTGAGAAACAATGTTTGAGAAAAGTAACATATAGCCTTTATATAGTGTACCAAGAATCATGAACCTCTCTAGTCATGCCTCAATCCTCGTGCTTATTTTGTTTCTGTTAAAACAAGCCTTGCCAGAAGGTGCAGCGTGCTTCAACAAACGAACGTCCGGACACCACCGAAGCTGGGTATTGAGTGATTCCTGCAAAACAGACCACCGTTAGTCTCGTCACGAGGGGGGTTCGCCTTGTGACCAGCCTACAGTGTGTGAATAAGTATTTGTTCTTCAGGTTGAATATTAGAGAAAGAAGGTGTATATGTGAAAAGATAGCAGAAGATCCTTACCTTTATGAGAGACCTGGCTATATAACCTCTCTACCGGCTGGTTATTACCCATCGGGTTATACGAGGCACTCTGAGGTCTGTTTCTCTGTGATAGAGACCGTTTACTTAATTACGATCTTCCTCGGGATACAACGCTCGTCCTATTCTCCAGGTTATGCTTGCAGCGTCTGCAGTTGTACAGTCTGAAGGTCAACCTTCGTTTGGTCGTTCTGACCTTCTGTATTAATATTTGTCTTTTCCCCTTTTAAGTGTCTGCTGTCTGATCCATGGTTTAAAGGTTCTGTTGGCTTTACTATATCCAGCGAAGCTGTTCCGGATGTGGTGCTTCGGATAGCCGAATGAAGGTCCGGCTATACCTCAACAAGTCCCCCCAGTCTATAGTAATATTAGTATAATATTAGTGTAGACTATAGGTTAGGTGTAGGCTTTTGATTCTGCAGTTGCGCCGCCTGACGTTACTTTCGGTCAGTTGATTAGACGATGCTTTGACAGAATTATGAGTGGACATTCCTTCATCCAACGGTTACGATAAAGTAACTGCTGGACATGTGTTTGCTTCCCTTTGCACCTGACTTCCGCATTGAATGGATTTTTTTAAATATTTGAATTATTAAACCGTTTTCCCTTCGTGTGCTTTCTTTATTTCAAAAATAACTTTCTCTTTCTTCTTGCTCTCTCCATTTCCGGCGATTTCACGGCGGCCTAAGGGTATCTTTGCTTACTGCAACTACATTTTCGTTCTCATTGTTCCGCAGGTTAGATTTCCGAAACTTTTTAACTTGGCAAAATGCCTAAAGATGATCTTCACTATACATACTCTTCTATGACTGAAGAGACTCTGGGGGACTTTTGCTCGACTTACAACATCGGCCCTGAGTTTAATCCTATTATACCTAAAAAGAAACAAAACATGGGTGATTTTCCGAGAGGGTATATGACAGTGTATACGAAGTGGTTTGATTTTGGAAACCTTCGATACCCTTTTCCTAAGTTTTTGGTTTCTGTTCTTGAGTATTATAAGGTTCATCTTTCACAAATTTCTCCTCTCGGTATTATTAAGGTTACTTGTTTTGAGATGCACTGTCGAGCTCTTGGTAGTGAGCCTTCTCTTTTGGTATTTCGAAGGTTTTATAAACTAGGGAAAGCCGGTGACTGGTATACCATTGAAAAACGTAAGTCCCCTGCTCCAGTATGTATCAGTGGTTATCCCTCATGTTTGAAAAATTGGAAAGAAAAGTTCTTTTTCGTGAAATCTTCTTTAATCCCTCTTAGAATGGTTTGGCGAGTGCCAACCGATGATGTATCTGATCCTGTTCCTACCGATGAGGAGATAGATATGGATCTGTATAATAATCTTTTGAGGAATCCTTCGGTCGTTCGTACCTATGATGAGAGTGTTTTGGTGCTTGGAGGAATTAGCTGTCGTTGGGAGCATGCTAACAAAAGACCCTTGCTTCGTCATAATGGACAGGGTATGTGATAGTGAAGAGTGTCTTTCTATGTTTTTGTTCTTTCTATTATTGTTTCGGCTGTTGTTGTGATGTTTGTTTGAACTATTGTTGCAGAGATGAGTTGTTTGGAATTTGCTTGCCTTGATGACGTTGAGGATCTGGAAGTAGAGCTGGTGGATTCTGATGTAAATTTGGCTGAGGAGAATAAGAAAAATCTAATATCTCCGAAGGGTACTTCTGATTTAAATGTTGGTGCGACTGCCGTAGCTTCGTTATCCGGACCTTCGTCCGCTCAAGTATCTACTGTCATTGCTTCTGCTGCCAAAAAGAAAACAGTGGCAGCCGACCCGATGGTTGGTGACAAGAGGGACACTGGTTCGTCTGTTGGAGAGCGTTTGTCTAAACGCAAAAGGATGGCTACTCGAGGAGGTGTTTCTGGTTCCGAATTTGGAGCTTCGGATGTTGATGCTATTGCAGTGGAGGATGATGAAGGTGCTCCCGAACCTTCAAATGAGAATGTTTTAGAAAAAACTGCTCCCATAGTCGATGTTTCCCTGGACATAGAAGAACCTTCTTCCAGGATAAGGGTTGACAAAGGCAAGAAAAAGATAGGTAGTTCTCCATCGTCTGTTGACAAGTCCATCCATATCGAGGATGCTCCTTTTGTTCCGTCACTGCCTCAACAGTTTCCATAATTTGTCTTTTGTCCACGATATCACATTTAAAGTAAGAACGGTGTAGTAAGCATGAGTAGAGAATCTTATGAGTAAGGTTTCATGTTTTGATGACCCATTAGTCATGCCTCATCTCTCAATCTCTATATTGTTTACACCAGTTGTCTTCTCCCTAAAAGAGAATTCCAAGGATATATATGGTGATATGAATTTGACTAGATCAAGAACATTATGCTTAAGGTGGGTCTCCAAAGGTGAAGTTTTATGTAAATATGGTGCAAAAAAGCATGACTAAAGAATCTTTTGCTCAAGGCTTCAGTTTTAATGACCCTCAATAACACCCCCATTGTCATGCTATATATTTTTCGCTAATTAGGAGCAAAAAAAAATCCATTATAGTCACGCTTTTCACACCTTTATGCATTTGATATATGTCACAAGTTCCATGCATAAAAGTTTGGTCTATATTTGGTAAAACATGCTTATGTCTTTAGAGTTAGAGAAATCGAAATAGTCATAAGCTAGAAACAAAATAATCAAGATTGTAATTACTTCAATATCCAAATATCTGATGAGCCATATGTGTCATATCACATCTTCGGGATAAAAAAGAACAATGCCTTACATAGTATGCATGTCTAGTATTAAGAATGTTAAAAGTTAGTATTTACTTAATTTATTTGGATAACTATTTTTGGGAAAAGGGTAATTACACACATATATTATAGATACATACATACATTTACCCATCATTGAATTGCATCGGGAAGGTACATTGTTAATGAGCGATACTTGATTTTCTTAAAATACCCCTCATTAATTAGTCACTAAAACTATTAGCTATTGATTTATTATTTTAATCAAGTGTCAGATTGGTTTTCAATTCGCAATTCTCGCACAAAAAATTAGTTCTGGTTTGAATCTTCCACATATGTGTGTGTATGTGAATGTTCATTTGAGAACAGTTCTGATTAAAGGAAACAATATTGGCACTTGATTAAACTAAATCAATTGCTATAATATTAGTGACTCGTTAATGAGCCCTCATAAATGCTCATTAATAGGAGTATTTTAGAACATCAATCCTCATTACATAATGACTCATCCGCCCGGTCGTAATTCACGGTTGAACAAATATACAAATGACCAAAATACCCCCATTAATGAGCACTAATGGTTGTTACAAATGGTTCTCGTATTAATGACTCACTGTTAGGGGTATTTTGGTCATTATAGTGTTTAGTTCACCGAAATATATTCAATTTGTCACGTTTTGCTATTGTGTGTATCGAACTTTACAAGTTTTTATTGTGTATATCAAAAATAATTTGTTGCATGTATTCTGGTTACATAAATAAGGGAAAAACATATAAGTTTAGTACATACAATAGAAATTAAATACACACGATAACGACGAATTAAATGTTCAATGCGCAAAATAAAAAAATTTAAAATCTAATACACAAAACGTGACAAGTTTAATACATATTAGTGAACTAAACTCATAAATGCCATTACTTAATGAGGTTTTATGGGTATTATCAATTAATTTGTGATTTTTACTTTTAATTCTATTTTGAATGGGTTTTTTGAATTTTCGATGAATATGTGTGTGATTTTCCTTGATTCTTTTTTTAAACATTTTTTTACGTTTGAGGGGTTCAATATGAATGGTGCTCATGATTCATCTAATTTGTTGGGTATTCTTTGGCCAGAGTTGCTATTCTTGGTGGTGGCCAAAGTTGGCGGCAATGATGGCGACTAGAGTTGATGGTGGCGGTGATGACTTAAGATGGTGCTAGTGGATAATCTATAGGGTTTAGTTTCTGAAAATATATCTAAATTGTCACCTTTTTTACTAGTAGATATATCTAACTTAAAAAAACTACTATTAAATGAAAAAGGTGAGCATTTAAATAACATTATGAACCCTAAATAGCAACATAAAATCTACAAATGAAGAACATTCGAATCAAACCCCACAAAACAATCCATTAATTGAACTCTTAATAATAATCGATAAGCAAATTTGAAATAGACAAAATCTTTGTGAATTAAACCCTAGAATGCATATTAAACTAGAACAAATTACAACTCTAAACAAATATTATGAAAACCTGGAAGATTTGGGTATTGAAACTAACCTTTGATCTGGGTTTGAAAATCGCAAATTACAACATAAATGAAAACCGGATATCAAGCAGATATAGGTTTGGGAACCCGCAAACGACCTTCGATTGATAACCTAATTGAAGCCTCATAATTGAAGAACTCAAAACAAATCGAAATTAAAAAACAAGATTTGAACATCTCAGCATAATCCGCTGGGTAAACCTAGAACCCAATCTATGGAAACCTTTGTAAATGTATTGATTTCAAATTTAGAACCATTATCGCATACATGAAATGTCGATTAAACTCACCAATTCGTAACCCCAACTCCCCACGCATAACGTGAAGCCTAGAATCAGATGAAGATTGATATTAAAATCGAGTGTGGTGTTTTTATTTTAACATTTGAACCCTAACCTTTGAGTGTTCACTAGGCTGTCAAATCACAACCCGCATAAGAGGAAACTAAAATCGCAAATCCTATACTTGATGAAACCTCAATCGATGAAACCCATAGTCGATGAAACACAACAACCTTATAGCATGATTTGATATAGGCATCGATAAAAACCTCAATCTGGAACTTGCTTTTCTTATTCATAAATCATAATAATAATAATTAAATGCTAATTTTCATTTAAATAATGTTTATAAGAGGATGACTTGCTAGTAGTACTTGTAACGTGCTATCAAAGGTAATGATATATCAAATGATATATTTTGAAATTTCGGAGTATTAAATGGTAGTTTTCAGAGTTAGATACATACAATAATAAAATATGACAACTTTGATATATTTTCAAAATAAACCCTAGTTTAAAGCTTGAACTAATTAATTAATTAATCATGATTACATATTAATTTTAACATAAAAAATGAGTAAATATAGGGATAAAGGTAACTTAGTAATTCCAAGTTTAAATAGAGAGCAAAAGTGAAATAAAATTATGTCTCAGAAAGACTAATTAAGTCTCTAAACTCATAACATTTTCGGATCCAGAGGCTTAACCCACAATAAACAAACAAATAATTTGGTTAAAAATGTAACTTACTTTCTAAAGTAATTTATATAATAGATAAATCACAACTAAAAATATGTTAATAATTTTTAGTAAAAAAGTTACGCTTAGGTAAAATAATATATTATTAAGCAAAGCTTACGAAAATAAAGCAATATAGAAGCAATCTTTTAATATTTTAAGATAAATAGAAAATCTTAACAATTAATTTAGATTAATATTTTAATTTTCAAATTCAAACCTTCCATCTCTGTAAAAAATTAAATTCCAATTTTAGCTTTCTATTTTATCTTTAATTTATATTAAATTTATTATTATTATTATTTTTATTATTATTATTATTATTATTATTATTATTATTATTATTATTATTATTATTATAGATACTTTTATATATGTCATTCTTAATACTTAAAATATCATGCATGTCCATCTTAATTTATAAATATCATATTTATCCTTTATAACATTTTAAAATATCATATTTAACCAAATTCTTAGTTTTATCATTATAAAATGAGTTAATTACACGGATGGTCCCTTTGGTTTGTCAATAATTACTGGTTTAGTCCTTTAAGTAGAAAAATTACGCCAAAGGTCCCTACTGTGCGAGTTTTGTTACGCCGTTGGTCCTTTTACTAACTCTCAGTTAACTTCTGCCGTTACTTTGTCTTTTTGTCGGGGCAATTTGGTCTTTTCACACCTTGATAGTTTTAAACTTTCATCCTTAGTCCCTACTTTTCCATTGTCATCTTCCCCACTCCTCTTGACTTTTGCAACCTGTTACAATGACTTCTACAACTCATTTGTTTCAAACTCCATTTGCTTTACAAAATTAAAAGCTTCTTCTAACCTACCTAATCTTATAAACCTATTGATTATGCACCCAATTTTTATAGCCTAAGCATGAACTTGTTCTCCTTGCTCTTAACCCACAAGATTGCTACAAACTTTTAAAACACTAGAAATTGTATAAAAAAATAGGCTTCAAACCTGATCTTTCTAATCTTAAAAACATATCAATTGCCTCAACTCCATTTTATGTAACTATTACACTATTATCAGCTACATCCATGGAAGTCACAACCAAGTTAGATTCATAAAAGTAAAAAGCAAAAAGCAAGAAATAAGGCTTTTAATATGCAACCAAATTTCCACCATTAACTCAAGCTTCATCCCTCCAGAAGAAAGGATTCACATGTGCTTCAAAAACAGAGAAATCATAATTCCCCTGTTCTTGTTCTTCCTGCTGCCTCTGCTCTTGGACGTTTTCCAGATTAAAATTAGATGGAAACATTAGATTATTATTCGAATCAAGAGGATCCCAGATAGCACTCCCCGGACCCCAACCAGAATTATACCAGTTATCCGCCATTTCCCCCTACGCTGGATCGGAATTCCCCTCCCCTGTTACCGGTTCATCACCAATTCCGAAGTCACTAGAGACGATGAAGACGAATCCTGACCAGAATTCTGACACGTGTAAATCGATTCGGTGTTGGTTTTCCTAAAAACCGCTCAGGGAAATTCAACCGAGCGTTTTCACCGCGTAATTTAAAAGCTTCACGGTCGTAAGCCATGGTGGCGTCCTCCGCAGTGTCAAATGTGCCTAGCTAGAGACGTGTAAGTTTGAGGGGAAGACGGATTTCCGCCACCCATTTCCCTCAATGCCGTTACCTCACTCCTCTGTATAATTTAGTAGTATGAATTGGCTGAATTGCAAGTCGAAACTTGCTCATCATCATCATCCTTCCTCTAGGGCTCAAATTCAATGTGTCACTCCAGTAATTTAGCAATTGTTGTTGCGATAAACCTGAGTTCTCGCCAGAAAAATACGGCGGGAACCCAAAACTGTGGTGGGTCATTGGTGGTTGTTGATGGTAGTGGTATTGGGGATTAGAAGAAATCATTTGTGGGTTTTGTGGTTGTGGTGGGTATGAAGGCGTAGAATTTGATCTTGTGTATTGTTGTAAAAATTCGATTGAGTGTGGATAGAAATGCAAATGGGAAAAACCTTGCAGAAGATGAAGAAGAGTATTGATGTTCAGGGATTTGATTTTTTAAGATGTCTAGTGTGTGTGTTTGACATGGAAGCTTCATCAAAAACTTGCCTCCATGGGTTTTGCCCAATATCAAACAGTAGAAAGAGAGTAGAAAGAGAGAGCCATGAGTGGAAAATTACAGGGAAGTGGAGAAGATGACAATGGAGAAGTAGGGACTAAGGGTGAAAGATTGAAACTATCAAGGTGTGAAAAGACCAAATTGTCCCCACAAAAAGACAAAGTAACGGCAGAAGTTAACCGAGAGTTAGTAAAAGGACCAACGGCGTAACAAAACACGCACAGTAGGGACCATTAGCGTAATTTTTCTACTTAAATGATGTGCGTATAGCGTACCAGTTTTTTATTTATAATTTCCGTTATTATTTAGTACGACTACAACACAAATAGGCAAGATGACCTAATCGTATAGTAGTATAGAAAATAAGTACGTGTGTCGAACTCAAGGGGAACGGGTATGATTTGATAAAACTATATTAATTGAAATATTAAACTAACGATAAAATAAAGGAGAAATTTAGGATAAATGAGCAATCAACCAATCTAACACCACTAACAACCCTGGAAAACTCCTAAAACAACCAATGAAACATAGAGAGAGAATGAGCAAGGAACATGAAAATCAGATAATATAAAGCTAGCTTTCCCACTCTAGATTCGATTACACTTTTCTCATGGCAATTAGATTCATGGTAAAAAGAACTAAAGATACTTAAACATTCATGCATCGATTTCTAAAATAGTTAAAACCTTGGTCCGGTTATAACCGTCTAATTATACTACTTAATAACCTTTATGGTCAAAAGCGCGATTAAGAAATATAATTAGCCAATTAATTCGATTAACAAGTTAAGCCCTAATCTTAATGCTTGTATGATCAAAAAAACATTAAACTAACATATAAATGGTCATTATATGGACATCACATGCAAAAGACTCTAACTTTAATTGCTCAAAACATAGGATTTGGTCAATCACTATTCCTTAATCATCTATTGGTCCTAGACAATCAAGATTCAAACTTTATGATTCAAGTGGCCTCTCAAAACATAAAAATCAGATTCTAAGCAATCAAAACAGATTTATAAGCATGGATAAACATAGATTAGGCTAAACTAAGAACAAACATGAATTAAACATCAAAACAATGAATTAAATCAACCATAATTAAAGTTCATCTCCTCTAGGGAGGAAAATCAGAAGTCTAGTCTAGAACAAACATGCCAAAGCTCTGGAAATTATTCAAACAAAGAAACATGAAGAACAAGAATGAATAAAACCGTAAAAGCCGAATGTTCCGGGACTTGATCTTCAATTATATCTCCAATCCAAGCCCCAATGCTCCGAGCTATGCTCCCATATGCTACATGGTGTTTTTATGGAGTTTCCAAAGGTTGAAGATGGTGAAAAGTCGGAATGAAAGCTTGAATCCCGAATGAAACAAAGATCGAAGTTATATAGGCTGTCAGCGACGAGATCGTGCCGCGAAACCCGGCGTCGCGCCGCGAAAATTAGAAGTTAGCGGCGCTAACGGGCTGTTCGCCGGATTTTTTTGACTTTTTTCAATCTTTTGATCTTATCTCGACTTTTATCCCTTTTTCTTCATATTTATCTTCAAGATTCCGAATTTTGAACCTGAAATTAATATTTAAACATATTAAATATATATTAAACATATTTTCCATATTTTTCATTAAAAACAATTAATATCGCATTAAAATATATGATTAAAAACCGTGATATCATTAAAGGACTAATCCAGTAATTATTGACAAACCACAGGGACCATCCATGTAATTAACTCTTATAAAATATTTGATAATCATTTTAACTAAGACCAATCATATCTCTTCGAATCATAATACCATGTTTCTGCCGTCACGTTTGCACTCCCTTCGTCGATACTTCCATCGCTAGTCTGGGTATTCACGTTATTTGTCACCATTTATTTAAATTTCTCACTTTTTCATGTTTTATAATTATTAATATCTATTTAATAAGATTTAATATTAGTAATTTTTTAACCCAAGCCGTATATTACACGAACATTCAATATTATTAACTTAATATATATAAAATATTACCAATATAACATGTATCCAAACCTAAAATAAGAAATTGAACATCAACAAAAAAAATACTAATATGTAAACTTTATATATACAATCTTGATCGTATAGTTTATCTATACTATATTATAAAGCATTTAAGTATTTTTCTTAAACTCTTAAATTTTAAGGTATTTGAAGTTACTAAATTACCCCTCATAAAACTAAATAGAAATTATTAAATAAGTTAACTATTAAATAGAGTTAATAAGATTCTTATATTCCATTTTAATAACTTAACCTTTCATATTTAAAAAAATCAACTCAATGCAAATGTACTTAATTATTAAGAAATATTTTCATAACAAAGCATTTCATAATAAATATTTATCATATAATATATAATTAAACTTAATTATCAAAAAAATAGGTATAATTTAAACTCATAAATATGAACTAATAGTGTACCTGCGTAATGCTGCAACGGTAAATAGTTTCTGTTTTGCAACATGTTGTAACGCGTAATGCAACATGTCCGATTTTTTGTTCAAATTTTCTTATATTTGTATCAACTATTTTATTAATTTTAAAAATAAATTCTAAAAAACATAAAAAATTAAAAATGATTTATATTTATGAAAAAAGGAGAGAGAAGTTAAATAAGATTTTGAAAATTATATTGGTGTGGGTGAATGTGTTAGTGGAAGAATATATATTAAATAAATATAAAGTTAAAGTTTATTAGGAGAGAGAAATGAATAAAAATTAAGTGGATGAGATAAATTAAAATAAAAAGAAGGGTGAAGATTAGAGATTGACATAATTTAAGTTCTTAAAAGTTAAGAGGAGAGAGAGTGTTAAATGGTTTATATAGTAGTATAGATAACATACAACCAGAATTTATAAACACTTTATATTATTTATAGACTCGTATAATCAAAATAAAATAGAAAGTTATTTACTATTTTACTCTGTTATCTTAATCTTTTAATGTTACTTAGTTTCATATTACTTACCAACAGAGGACCGGGCAGTTGATATCGAAATTCCATTTATAAGTAGAGTTGACGAAGAACAACAAAATAAGGGAAATGGGAAAAAGTTAAACATAATAAATATGTTACCAGACGAAATTAGTCGTTGTCTACCGTATTAAGTAACTATTGAGAACAAACAAGTTAGGTAAAAATTATTCGTTATCGCTGCATTACGCAGGTATCATGCTTGTTTAGTTAAAACAATCTAATCCTTGGCATGATTTTAGTAAGATCAGATTCAATCCTACTTCACTAGAATTAGTCAAATTAAAGTTAATTTACAAATAAGATAATTTTGTTAACCTAACATAAAAAATAAATACGTAACCCTGTCAAATGACATATAAAAATAGATTTCATAAAGTTTTTAGATTTTTTTATTCTAAAATCATAATTTATGAATATCATAATTACTAAAATAAATCTATACGTATAATGTTCCAAGGTTCGAAATATTATTTTTATGTATGTGAAATTAAAAATAATTAAATAGATACCATTAAAATTTGTGAATTATGTGAATTATGTATGTGCGACGGGGCTTAGGTAGCGGGCGCGTGACGCACTAACGCTGTGTTCCCAAGTTAAAATCAGGAGAAAAAAAAAGATTTAGGAAGGAAAATGAACTTCAATTGTATTCCCAAGTTTTTTAGGAGAGAAAAGATAAGATTTTAGAAGGAAAATTTTCTCTTAATTTCTTTCCAGATTTTCCTCCCAAAGTAGGGAAGATTTTGGAAGGAAACAAAATAACACTTAAAATTTCACTTTTCCTCTAATTTTCTTTCGAACTCAGAAACACGCAATGACAAAAACATTTCCCTTCCTCTTCTTTTCTCTTATCTTCTTAATTTTCTATCCTTTCATTTTCTTTCCACATGTAACTGTGGAACACAGCGTAAGGTGTTAAAGAGAGAGACTGCATAGTTCGCAAGAATCAGGATCTTCAAATTTCAACAACGATATTAATCAAAGGCATCTTATATTTCTTTTTAATTTTTGTTTTCTTTTTATTCTATATCCTTTTGTGCAGTAAGATTTGTTTTATTTACGTGTTGTGTAACACCATTCTGAACAATGCTTCGTATACAGGTCTTTTGATTCATACGATGGCGACATTTTGCCTTTCAGCGACAACTTTTATTGTCGCTGAATTTTCTTCTAGTGTCTCTTCAGTTTCGTACTAGTTTAGGCTGCATCATATTGTTGTTGGTGGTCAATGGTCATGGAAAAATGTTTTTACAAGCTAGCTAGATACGAATAACAAAAAGGAAAAGAACTAGACAAAAGATGATAATTTTGAAGCACTTGAAGAGATTTTGTATTTCATATACTGTTCTTTTCATGTTACTAAGTGTCGTGAGGTTTATCAAATCACATAGAATGGGCATTAAGTTTCGCTAAAAACTTTGACCCAAATGTGAGCAACAAATGGGTTGCGCCCCTTTAGGACAATAGGTAGAGCCCATTAGGGATGTCTAACTAGATACTCTTTTGAGGTTAAGGGGCGACACCTGAAATCTAACTGAAAAACACTAATGTTAGAGTAACTGACTTTACCAAATATAAGTAGAAACTGTCTTATAAACCATAGTTGACTTATCTAGGTTGATCACAACCAAATCTAAATTGTGTGAGGCTATAAGCTAATCAAGCTTTTGCTTGATGAAAACGAAAGCTTTTGTTAGTGATAATAATCAAAGCTAATATCTAAAGATAATTATAGGTTGTTAGCAAAACACAGGGGCGGAGGTAGACTTTTATTATAGCGAGGGTCAACCTTACTTATTTTAGCGATAAACATATATATGTATGACATTAAAAAGTTCTATAATTTGTCTAGATAAACAAATAATGAAAGGTCGTTTAAAATCAAGAAGTTCACATATTAAAATAACACTTAAGCTTTGCCAAAATCGATCCTTAATGACCAAACTTTTCTCACAATCACCAGTTTGGTTATCGTGTATCAATGTGCTACAAACATAATATTAATTAAAACAATAACTCGAATACTTTATCTTGATAAAACTTCAATGAAAAAAAATAACGAAAATAATTCATATTTCGTGTGTGTGAAGTTGGACGTGACTTTGTTTATTTAAATAGAACTCATCTATTATATAATTTGTAGAGAAAGTATCAACAATCTCTCAATGTGAAGAACGAAACCGTCTTAAAGATAATTTTCAGTAATGCTATTATGAAACCTTGTTTTCATAGTTTTCATTGCTGAGAAAACTCTTTCAAATATCAGAATCATCACTTCAAGCTTTCTCTAAACTTTTCTGTTTTGAGAAATACTTGGCTATTTATTACAATTAGGAAGGTTAATATATATGTGCTAGATGTATGCTTACAATTAGGAGGGTTAATATTTATGTCTTCGAAAACAAACAATGCCTTAGTAAATCATTAGACATTCAATATTTAATACTAATACTTTTTTTACATGTTGTTTTATTAAGCAATCATATCTTATTTTGCAATAAATTGTTATAAAGCTTAAAACGATATTTATATCATTTATATTATTCATTGCGAACATTTATTACTGATTTCATACAAAACCTTATAACTAAAATAATTTTGCTCTAAGTTATTTTGCTTAGGTTTTCACAAATTAAAACTATCAAGATTGTGGATTAATGTAAGAGTCTAGATGATGATTACATTAAAACTTGTTTGTATATGAAAAAGATAAAATCTATATAAATATTAAACGGGTTTTCATGTCGAGAGTGAAATTTATGTATGAGTTTAACCTGACCCGATTATTATTTGTGTCACACAAGTCAACCCAAACCAAACATATATATTATACGTGTCAACCCAAACTTATTTATTTTCATATCAAATATATATTATGTTAAGAATTGTTACCTCTCTTATATATATGTAGTTGTTCAAATAAGTATGTCTCTGAATTATCAGAAAATAAAACTTGTGCAATTTCTTTATAATGTTTTTTTTTCTTTATTTGATTGAGGGAAGTTCAGCTATTTTAAAAATACAAAAAAGAAACTTGTTGGAACAAATAAAATTGTCCAATAAATACTTTGAAGAGAATAGACCTATACATCTACTGCCACCCTGGGAAACAAATATAATTTTCTATATAATCTGTCATTTTTAACGACAAACATACACCCATCTAAATTATATGTTATGTTCAAAATAGAGCTTGAACGCTCAACCGTATAGATAGAAAAATAATCTTTTATACTGCTAGGCAAAATGCCCCTTTTTGTATGGACTATATTTTAAGGTATATATATGTCCATTTTGTCTTCAGCGATTATGTTGGGACAAAATTTTGTTATTTTTGTTTTGTGCAAATTGGGATTGTTTTGACTTAGTGGATAGACTGAAATTGTTCAAAGGAAAGTTTTGACTGATGAAAATTTGTAGTCAGAAATTATGATTAACAAAAGAGGATTTAATTGATGAATTTCGAGGATTAAAGACTTACGGGTCTAGTGTTTGTATGCCTTTGCTTGGAGAGTTTTATGATTTGATTTTGACAGAGACTCACAAGTCCAGATTGTCTGTTAAATCAGGTAGCACTAAAATGAATAATGATCTTAAATTGCTGAACTGGTGGTCCACGATGAAGACAAATGTTGCATAATTCGTGGAATTCTGATATATTTATGCACATGTTATAGAAGAACGCCAGCAATTTTGTGAAATGGGATCAGAGATGGATTTTGTAACCAAGCTCACACGTACTCAGCAGAGTCATGATATGATTTGGGTGATTGTTGACTATTTGATGAATAATGTTTATTTTCTTGCCACCAGTGAGATGATTTTCCTCAACAGATTAGTTTGGCTGTATAGTGATGAGATTGTATCTTGACATGATATTCCAGTATTGATTGTTTCTGATAGAGATTCTAAATTTGTTACGAACTTCTAGAAGAGCTTATAACGGGAATTATGAACGCGAGTTAATTCGAGTACAGTTTATCAGCTTCAGACAGACTGTCAAACTAGATGAACCATTCAGAAACTTGAGAATATGTTACATGCGTGTGTATAGAGTGTGGTAGACCTTGGGGTTTGCACCTACCACTGATTAAACTGCGTATGAAATTCTTATTACTTGAGTAACGGTGTGACACCTTACGAACTGTTATGCGATCCTCACTTCCGTACTTCTACGTGTTGATTAGAGACAAATGGGAAACAGTTTGCAGGTCCCGACATTGTTCATGCAACGGCTGAGAAAGTTGATATTGTGTGAGAGACAGATCCTGTACGCAGATCCATTATATTAAAAGAGAATCATTTGTATTGGGGAACGCTGAATGTTACCTCTTCATTTTATATTTGATCAGTTTTGCATACGATAAGTAGTAAATGACCAAATAGTTACTTTTGATCTTCATGCTGAGACGACGGGTATTTATGATACACTCGGTGTTTGCTATTCGCGTAAGTGTACAGTAGAATATGAAAGTCAGATTCTCTTGGTATTTGAACTGAAGGTTGACTTGAAAAGTGATTAATGGAAGAACTGTTGAGTTAGTAACGTGGTGAGATTCCGGGGACAGAATCCTCTTAAGGGGGGATATTTGTAACATCCTCCTATCGGGCCTGGTAGTTTACGCGCGGATGGTAAACTATTTGTTTATTATTTATATTTATATATATATTTAATTGTTTATGTAATTGATTATTTGTTTGTAATTTAATTGATGATTATTTGATAATTTTAATTGGACTGCGTGGTAAAAAGGTGAAATATTAGTTTTAATATTTTTATATGATATTGATGCCATTTGATTCGTTTTTACACGAGGGTCCCAAATAATAACTCGTTTCGTGTTTATGAATTGAATAGGACCGTTTTAATTAGGTTCTTGTATGTCAGATAATTGTATTTTATTTTGTGCTTATGTTTTAAAATGAATCATCCGACTTAAGGGCCTTCATTGACTATTGAGAAGTCAAATATTGTTTGTTATGTGTGCCTGTACTTGTTCCTTGCTTTGTGAAGAAGAAAACCCCAAAGAGCAAACTGATCCAGTCCCTAATCTGCTTTCTTTGGTGCTATTTGCTACTGATTTGCTGAAATTAAAGTAAGTTCTAGTGATCTTAATTAGTTCTTGACTTGCTTTGATGAATTCTTGCATAAAAGCCCTTGTTTGACAATTTTAGGGTTCAAGATCATGTGGGTTTTTACCCAATCCGAATTGGTTTTATGATCTTACAAGTTCTTGAAGTTTATGTACTGATTTAGTATGAGTTTTGTGAGTGATTTCTGAATTTATGGTTTGAAGCATGAAGAACACCATTAATGGTGGTTTTGATGAATTTAAATTCAAGAATTGATGTTCAAATCATGTACTAATGTTAGGTTATATGTTGGAGTATGTTTGTAATAGTTTATAAGAGTTTTGGTACTGATTTTGGGTGTTTAACATGATGAAAATCGATCTGATATGCAAATAATAGCTGTTGTGCGAACTAAACTGAAAACAGAGTTGTTGTTCGGAATTATCGTTGAATTCTGGGCTGTTTTGTAAAAATCGTTAAAAATCAACGAAGCATTGTTAGATGTCTTATTTTATATCGTTGGAAGAAAGCTGGAGATGTCCTCTTTTAATTGTATTTAGAGTCTAGAAGCTAATTTGAGCTGTAGGTTGGCCTAAAAATCGATTTACAGTAGCTATGTCATATTAGAAAGTGTATTTGACAGATGTAAAACAAGGTTTTGTTTAGTATTTGGCCTTAAACTCTTATTAGTTGTTGTTCATTGTTAGTACTTGTTATATATATGTTTATATTATATATATTTGAGGGATTTTTAATGATAAATCATGCTTAGAAAGTCTTGAATTTTATATGAAGTTATTAACGATAAATGACTACTTTAAATTCGAGAAACATACATAGATGACTCATATGCGTGTTCTGTTATTTTATACATGTTTTATATATTATATGTAGTGATCTTAAACTGTTGAACATGTAGTCCATATTAGTTTGGTATGTTAAACCAAATGGGTTGGTTTTGACCCGTTTGTGGATCAAATTGATATAGTTGAACCGTATGCGTGTTTCATCGGTTATTATATGTGGCTTATGACCTGTATGGATATCATAAATGGTTTTGGATGTTTTCCATGTTGATTGTATGCGTTTTGCGTAACGATTAAGTTATGACCCATTTATGAGTAAATTGGCAATAGTTGCATACTTTAATTCTAGAAATGGAATTAGATGTCTTGTGTTCATGATCCGTTGATTGCTACATGTTTCATATGATATATGAGGAGTTCCTAAATGGTTTTTGATATGTTTCAAGCTGATTTGGTGTTATAAGCCTAATGGGTTGGGTTTTGACCCGTTTACGGATTAATCGGAGATAGATGAAGCTTATGAATGCCATGTTGATTGCTACATGTTTAATATCTTATATAAAGATATTCTAAATGATTTTGAGTGTATTTCTTGTTGGTTATGCATGTTAGGTGTAACGGTTAAGTTTTGAACCGTTAGTGAATTGATTTGACTTTTGGGGTTAATTATGATTTGAATTACTGATTTGTTTATATTGTGTTCTCAGGGGACTAAAAGACTCAGTGATATAAGACAACTGAGTGTGGATTTGGAGAACACACGTGAGTGGACTTTTAACTCACGGGTTGTACTGGTTGTAACGGTTACGGTTGCAATTGCTTATATGCTTGATTTATAAGCAGAATGATTAGTATGATAATTTGATTATCCTTGCTTATGATAGTTAATCGCTGAATTGTGTTATGTGAACATGATACGATCTTTATACAAGCTTTGTAATCGGGGACAACCGTGATGTCTGGGACTTTTGGTTGTTTTGAAGGAGGTCAGCTAATGTGCTGGGCGTTGTTTGCTTTTTGTTTCAGTTAAGGGTTTCTGATGTGTTTTGATACAACAAAAACGGTTAATTGAGCCGAATAGCAATATGCTATCGGTAAACCTATGCTAGGCCGGTATTTGGTTGTAGGTTCTGCAGAGCTGCCGATCCTCTGGATATCCCTGATTGCATGACCGTGGGGGTTAATTGTTAGATGACAATGATGTGATCTGATTGTATATCGTTACTTGTTGTAACTGATGTTGTTTGTTAGTTTAACCACCATCACTTGGTTTTGTGCTAATTCCCCACATAACCCCCGTTTGCAGGTTGCGGTAAGTTTTGCTGTTAGCTGGGAGTTGTGTTTGCTTTTTGGGAATGTTTGAACTACACTCTGATATTTTGTGTCAGTCGAGCCTGTTGTAAACTATGTAACGCCACTTTTGAGTTACTGGGTTTTGGGTCAGTAAGATTACGTATTATTTTTATACTACCTATGTGAATAGGTTTGTATTTATCTGTATTCGCTTCCGCAGTGAAATTCATTTAAAAAAAATTAGCAATTTATTTGTGATTTTCTAGTTTTATATAATTTATAACTATTATCATAAAAAAAAGTTGTCCATAGATACTTTTCACCGTAAATTAATTAGACCAATCGTAGTTATGACATTTAATAACTAACTGTATGACTATCTCATGACTAAATTGTTGTAGTTATTATTGTTATAACTAACTTTCTCATTACCATCACTACCATTACTTGACCTGCATAATACTAATTTAGATTAATTTGATTGGTGAAAATAAATTAAAAATTAAAAGAAAATGAAAATGAGCTACGGAGCTTGTCACCTAAATGACGAGCCTCCAGATGACGAACAAATTGATGAAGACGGCGTAGTGGGTGACAAGCCATGATGGAGCAATTTATGCGCTCGTTATGACAAGCGGATGATTTACCACCATAAGTGGTCTTATAGTGAAATACAAGAGTTGATAGAGATTTTTTTTAATTAGATAAATCTTTATTATTGGATATCGGTGAAGCTAAGAGCATAAACGTACATTTTGCTCATGAACTTACGAGATGCTTTATTTAATAGCATTACAAGGAAATAACTGATATCATTTGCAGAAGTATACTTAATTATACCTCAATAACCTTGCTTCTTCCGGTGGGCCTTAACTTCTCTCCCTCCATTTCATCAACCAAGCACCAACATCTTGCAGTCATTGCACTCAAATTCTCTATGTCAATGTCCTCAGCTAAGCATCTTCCAGTCATTGCACTCAAATTCTCTTTGTCAATGTCCACAACTAAGCATCTTCCAGTCATTGCACTCAGCTCTGCTCCTAGTATGTTCATAGTGGTGTCGTTAGCCATGGACCCTGCCCTCCAGTACATAGAACCATACATATCTACCCACTGCTTTGTGGTTGTTTTAATCCCAACATCCAATTTTCTGGGGACTGGTTACTTTTAATTAGTTTGTTCATAGTGGTGTCGTTAGCTGTTGCCGGGGACTGGTTACTTTTAATTAGATTGTTTTTCTATGCCCAGATCTAATCGTACAGGTAACTTGATTTACAACCCTGAGATTGAGAAAGAAGCAAAACGCTTAGCCAAAGAAGCAAGACTACGACGTGGTCAAGCTTCTGAAGTTAACGTGGCGCCAGAAATTTTATTTGAATCTTTAAGTGATAACAATAACGAAACCGACTCAAATCCCGACCTTGAAGTAGTTGTTCCCGAAACACCTCCAGTTATTCAAACAGACATGGCAGGTGACAACCCACCTCCCGAGAGAACCTTGAGACAAATGATGGAAACCGATGTCACACAAACACCTATTGGCATCAATTACCCCATCCGTGAAAGAGGTATAGAATTAAAGTCAAGTTTTCTCCATCATCTTCCTACCTATCATGGGTTGGAAAAAGAAGATCCTCACAAGCACTTGAAGTTGTTTCATATTGTTTGTGTAAGTATGAAACCACAAGAAGTCACCGATGACCAATTCAAGTTGAGCGCATTTCCTTTTTCCTTAGCCGATAGAGCAAAGGAATGGTTGTTTTATCTACCAACGGGGTGGATAAGCACATGGACCGAAATGGCAAGAGCTTTCTTAGACAAATTTTATCCCGCTTCAAGAGTCTCAAGCTTAAGAAATGAAATTTGTGGGATCCGCCAAGGTCAAGATGAAAGTTTTCATGATTATTGGGAAATATTCAATGGCTTATGTGTGAGTTGTCCTCAACATCAAATTCCCGAACACTCCTTATCCAACACTTTTATGAAGGTTTGTTACCTATGGAGAGGATATTAGTAGATGCTTCAAGTGGTGGTGATGTCTTTAACAAAACACCACAACAAACAAGAGAACTCTTCAACACAATAGCATCAAATTCCCAACACTTTGGTCAAAGGCAAGACATAAAGAGAAATACTCGTCATAAGGTGAATGAGGTTGACACCTCAAGCCTTGAGTCCAAGATTACAAACTTGACCAATGTGGTTCAACAATTAGCTTTGGTAAATGGTCAACAAGTTGCGCTTTGTGGTCTTTGCAACAATGTGGGTCATCATACGGATATATGTCACTTTATAGTTGGAGATTCCGAGGATGTGAATGCTATGGGGGATATCATGGTCAATAAAAGCAAATGGATTACAAAACCGCTTACAATTCTAGTTGGAAACCAAAACCTCAAATGAGCTATGGCCCGAAACCACTACCCTCAAATGTCTTAACCGGTAACCCTTACCAACCACAACAAACCCAACATCAACCCCATTACCAACACCAACCACAATACCCACCAAGACAATCTCACCAACAACACTATCAACACCAACACCAACAACAACAACTTGTAGAACCTCAAGCTAGTAGTTCCGAAATGTCCCTTGAAGACATTGTGAAGTCCCTTGCCACAAGCACCCACCAATTCCAAAAGGAAACAAAAACTAGTATCTCCAACCTTGAAGCTCAAATGGGAGATATAGTCACCTCAATTAACAAGTTGGAATCGCGTGGTAAACTTCCTTCCCAAACCGAAAAGAATCCTAATGTGAATGCGGTTACATTAAGGAGTGGGAAAGAACTAGGAGAAAATGCTACTAGGAAAGTTGTTAGAGACGTAGAGAAAGAGGTTGAAGTTTTTCCTATCAAGGAACCGGTTGTAGAAGAAAGTGTGGAAGTTGAAACACCGAAGAAGACCACTCCACCTTTGGTCATCCCACCACCCTTCCCTTCACTCTTTGCCACCTCCAAGAAGAAGGAGGAAGAAAAGGAGATCTTAGACACCTTCCGGAAAGTTGAAGTAAACATCCCGTTGTTGGATGCCATCAAGCAAATCCCAAGGTATGCTAAATTTCTCAAGGAACTTTGCACTAATAAGAGGAAATTGAAAGGAAATGAAAAGATTTCAATGAGTGAAAATGTTTCCGCGGTTTTACAAAGAAAATTACCTCCTAAGTGCAAAGATCCGGGTATGTTTACAATTCCTTGCAAAGTAGGGAATGTCACTATTAATAGTGCCATGCTCGACCTCGATGCTTCCATAAATGTGATGCCTTACTCGGTGTACAAATCTTTAAATGTTGGTCCTTTAAATGAAACCGGTGTTATTCAACTCGCGGATAAATCTAGTGTTTTTCCTAGAGGTGTCCTAGAGGATGTTTTAGTCCAAGTAAATCAACTTGTCTTTCCGGCGGATTTTTATGTGATTGATTTAAAGGATCAAGTTTCCTCCAAGTCGGCTCTAATCTTGCTAGGAAGACCATTTTTAAAAACCGCTAGGACCAAGATTGATGTACATGCGGGTAATCTCACTATGGAGTTTGATGGTGAAATAATTAATTTCAATATTTATGATTCCATAAGATATCCTAGTAATGTGTCTTCTTTGTATTTTGTTGATGCTATTGAACCATTAAACCAAAAGTTGTTTGAGTTTTATCATGGTGGCACGTTAGATACAGGGCAACATAAGAAGTTTCGATTGCAAGAACTTGAGGAATAGAGGAATGATTCCTATGAAAACAAAAAAATCTACAAGGAGAAGGTGAAATCTTTTCATGACAAGTCCATAACCCGGAAACACTTCATTCCGGGTCAAAAGGTTCTTCTTTATCATTCATGTTTAAATTTTTTTCCCGGGAAGTTAAGATCCCGATGGAATGGATCTTTTGTTGTTTTGAAAGTTTTTGAACATGGAGCCGTTGAGATCCGGAGTATCGAAACCGGACAAGTTTTCAAAGTCAATGGTCACCGTTTGAAACCTTTTTACGAAGGTTTCAATACGGACGCTCTAGATGACATCCGTTTGGATGTTCCGGATTATTGAGGTTGACTTGGCATCAAGTCTTGGCAAAGACGTTAAATAAATACATCTTTTGTAAAACATTATGCTTTCGTGATTTCAAAAGACAAATAAACATCTTCAAAATAAAAGTTTACGTTTTCGTAACAAATGTCTTTTGAAATCATGTTGAATGCCCGTGAAAAATGTTTGTTTTATAATGCCTACTTTAAATCCGGGTTTGTCGAGTTTGAATTAAAATAAAAATAATATTTTGGGAAGTGTTTGATTTTTGAGTGCAGGTGCAGGTCAACGTGGGCCGCGTGGAAAATAGTCGTGGCCGCGTGAGAGAATTTGCCAAAAAAATAAAAATTTCCAGAAGATTTTATGCGGCCGCGTTGATTTTTGCGTGGCCCGCGTGGATTGAAATGGCCGCGTGGTGTTCCTTTTGCCCGCACTGGAAATTTCAGAACAAAAATTCCAGATTATTTCACGCGGCCGCGTGAGATCTTGCATGGCCCGCGTGGCATGTTCCAGTAGCTACGGGAAATTTTAGTACGCTTCCTCGCGCCCGCGTCGAATTTGGCATGGCCCGCGTGGTCTTTTGACTAAGTTCATTAAATGACTTGACCATTTGACCTTGTTGACCTACTTGGTTGAACCCCTCCTTCTTCATCTTTTCTAAACATAACATCTTCTTCTCAAAACCCTAACCCACCATAACTTCTCCACAATCACAACTCAAGAAGTCGCCGGCCACCACCTTCCACACTATCGTCGCCGGACTGTCACCACCTTCAAACCACCTCCGGCCACTTCACTCCCGCCTTTGAACCAACCTCCGTCCGTCGCTCTCTTTACCACCACACACCACCCTTCACCCTCACCAGCCTCCAAACACCGACCACCATCCCTCGGACCACCGTTTGCCGCAATCGTGTTGCTCCCCGAAAAGGAAATAAACAAAAGGTAATTCAAGCTTGAGGTGGGCGATATACACTTTTTTTTTCGATACTTTGAGATCCTTTCTGCTCGGTTTCAAAGTCAGATTTCCGATCTTTGATATTTGGTACAATCCTTCCTCTTGATTGCTTATATTATACCAAATTATACTTTATTTAGATTTTCACCACTAGAGATTGGGCACTTCCTGCCTCCCGAGTCCCCGTGATAGTGGCCAGTTTTACTCTTTCCCTAAGCATTGAGGACAATGCTTATTTTTTTAAGCTTGGGGTGGGGTACTTTTGTATAGTTAGTTGTTAGTTGCATGCATTTTAGATTGTATATATTTGCTAGTTTAGTTATTTTGCTTACTTCTTTTTTCAATTTTTTTGCATATTAGTTGCATTTAGAGTAGATTGTTTGCATTTCATGGCATGTTTTTGTTCTCTCTTTCTTCTCATATAGATCACCCTTAACTGTGAACCATAATATTACTTCATAATTGATTTAAGATTTCTTGACCTCTATGTTTATGACACCATGATCATTTTTGAAACTTTGGATCATCCTTAGGAACTTTTACATGGGACTGTAATAGCATATGTGCACCAGAAAATGATCTATGCAAATGAAACTAGTCGCGACAAATTATGTCAAACAAAGGGCGCAATGACTATTACCCGTGAGTACTCTATAATTGTGTGTAATCGGTTAGGATGTATTTGTGCTACAGACTTTGCTTTAGAACTCGAATATAGATAGCAACTTTCATGAGGGTTCTTTTCGTTTTTCTCGCCTCTTTTGCGAGTGTTGTCTTAGGTTCATGTGGCCTCTGTCTTCTTAATTCTTTCTTCGTGATTTTACTCGTCCTATTTGTGAGGTATTATGTGACTTATCTTTGTCATGTTTTTATGTTATGTCTTTGGGTAACACTCTCGTCTTATTTTGGCCCGTTTGATTTTACGCCGTTTAGTGATTTTCTTTTCTCCACTTGAGTATGTATTATTTATGGTGAAATTCCAGAAATTTTTGCGGGTAAAAAAAAAGAACAACACAAAAATAGAACAGAATAGAAATTCCAGAAATTCTGTGTAGTAAAAAAAAAGAACATAATATTACCTTAGTTATTATGGCTTGATTTATAGAAAAGTTGTTGTAGAACAACACAAAAATAGAAATAAACTATTGTAAAGTTATATCATCCTTTTTGTGGACTTGCACGAGTAAATGTGCATAATTCCTTGTTTTTGCTTAGTCGTGTGACCGTTTCATATATGTGGACACTTTTGTCTCTTCTCCTGTCACGCGTTGGATGTCAATAAATAGCCTTGTTAGTCAATATTTAGTATTGCTCGAGTGGTATTTTTATGTCTTTTTCGTGTCTTCTTTGCGTTTAGTACCCTTATGCAAGGTTTTGTTTTTGAGAGTTTTATTGCAAAGTCAAATTAGCCTTAGCCATTCTTATACCGATGCCCGAGCGCACCTCACTATAAAACGAGAGCAAGCCTAATGTGAGGAAATCACACATCTTTTGTGATAAGAGTGCATACACGAGCGTTTGTGTAATTGCGAGCCCGCCCTTTGGATTGTGCCATGTTTGTCGTGCTTAGCTGTAAATCATGCTTATGCTTTATTTCTACCGCTTTCGTGATATTGCCTAACTTGTGGTTGTTCCTAATTGTGATCTTTAGTTTTAAAAATGGGCCTGATGTGATAGGCATTGAGTTCAAGTTACTTACTTTTAATTATGTTGGAATATCTTGGTTTGCTACTTAGGGTGCTCATTCTTTTTCTCTGTTGTGTTTTGATCATTCCAGACTTATTATCTTTCTTGTTTTCCTTGAGGACAAGGAAAGGTTTAAGTTTGGGATGATTTGATAGGTTATTTTATTTACTTCTTTTAGTAGTTAATTTTGGCATTTTAGGTGTTTTGCATTTGTATATTATTGCTTGTCTTTCTTTTAATTTCTTTGGCCTATTTCGGATACTTTCTAGTCTTCGTGTTTAATTTCAGATTTTTTTAGAAGACTATGGCAGAGTGGATGCTAAGCGGGTATCAATTGGGAGAATTTGGACTTTAAAGCATATGGGCTTATTTACTTGGATCATGAAGGGATGGAAAATTACAAGCTCGGGCTAAAGGGAATCAATCTTGGGCTTAAAATATGGGCTTTAAAAAGCTGCCAGACTCGTTCACGCGGCCGCGTGAGCTTCTGCGCGCCCGCGTGAACCCTCCAGGGCCATTTTCGTCATTTTGCTTTGGGACTGCCATTTTAAAGGGGATTAGGGCATAAAATACAGCCCATTCTGCACAGAAACAGGGGCTACGACTTGGGAGCAAGGAGGAGACATTTTTGAAGGTTTTTGAAGCTTTCTTCAAGATTTCTTTCTTCTAAATCAAGTATTTACATGTTTGGTACAATTAAACACTTCCATTTTGCTTTAGTTATGTGTAGCTAAGCTCCATCTTGGTTGACATTGGTGATTTCTTGAACATTTAGTTAGGGTTTTGAAAGGATTTATGAATTTGTTCTTGAAATTTATGAATATGATTCCTAGTTTAATCTTTATTTCATTCTTATGTTTGTATGTCATGAATGCAAGTATTTAAGTGATTTATGTTAGTTGTTTTTTGATTACGTAATAGATCTTCAAAACAACAAGTAACAAGTGGTTTCATGAATGTTTATGCATCTCTCAAACCATGAAAATGTATTCTCCAACATGGTATTGTAAGGATTTGACTCCTCTTGGATTTGGTGATTCTTAGATCGTAATGCTAGTCAACTTTTGTGAATTAGATGCTTTGTTTGGTTCATGACTTTGACTAAGAAGGTGTGTTAGGAGCTTCTTCAACCTCCATATTAATTAAGAAGAGTCTAGGTGATTTAAGCGTTTAAATTGCTATAGCCATATTAAATTAAAGTTCAAGTATTGCACCATATTCCTTGATGATAAACCTAGCTAGTTGTTTATGTGATGAAACCAATGTCGACCAATTCACATCTCATTGATTTAAACCATCTTGCTTAATTGCAACTTTTATTTACTTGTCACATTTAGTTTAATTAATCAAGTCTCAAACCCCCTTATTTTACTTTATTGTTGTTGCTAAAACCATCTTAACTTTTGGATTGCATAGAAAATTGAATTGAGCCAGTCTCCGTGGATACGATCCCTTTACCACTTACACTATTATTTGTGTTAGAATATTGGGTTATTTGTTTGTTGGCCTCGAAAACCACCAAATTTTGGCGCCGTTGCCGGGGACTGGTTACTTTTAATTAGTTTGTTTTTCTATGCCCAGATCTAATCATACAGGTAACTTGATTTACAACCCTGAGATTGAGAAAGAAGCAAAACGGTTAGCCAAAGAAGCAAGACTACGACGTGGTCAAGCTTCTGAAGTTAACGTGGCGCCAGAAATTTTATTTGAATCTTTAAGTGATAACAATAACGAAACCGACTCAAATCCCGACCTTGAAGTAGTTGTTCCCGAAACACCTCCAGTTATTCAAACAGACATGGCAGGTGACAACCCACCTCCCGAGAGAACCTTGAGACAAATGATGGAAACCGATGTCACACAAACACCTATTGGCATCAATTACCCCATCCGTGAAAGAGGTATAGAATTAAAGTCAAGTTTTCTCCATCATCTTCCTACCTATCATGGGTTGGAAAAAGAAGATCCTCACAAGCACTTGAAGTTGTTTCATATTGTTTGTGTAAGTATGAAACCACAAGAAGTCACCGATGACCAATTCAAGTTGAGCGCATTTCCTTTTTCCTTAGCCGATAGAGCAAAGGAATGGTTGTTTTATCTACCAACGGGGTGGATAAGCACATGGACCGAAATGGCAAGAGCTTTCTTAGACAAATTTTATCCCGCTTCAAGAGTCTCAAGCTTAAGAAATGAAATTTGTGGGATCCGCCAAGGTCAAGATGAAAGTTTTCATGATTATTGGGAAATATTCAATGGCTTATGTGTGAGTTGTCCTCAACATCAAATTCCCGAACAACTCCTTATCCAACACTTTTATGAAGGTTTGTTACCTATGGAGAGGAGATTAGTATATGCTTCAAGTGGTGGTGATGTCTTTAACAAAACACCACAACAAACAAGAGAACTCTTCAACACAATAGCATCAAATTCCCAACACTTTGGTCCAAGGCAAGACATAAAGAGAAATACTCGTCATAAGGTGAATGAGGTTGACACCTCAAGCCTTGAGTCCAAGATTACAAACTTGACCAATGTGGTTCAACAATTAGCTTTGGTAAATGGTCAACAAGTTGCGCTTTGTGGTCTTTGCAACAATGTGGGTCATCATACGGATATATGTCACATCATAGTTGGAGATTTCGAGGATGTGAATGCTATGTGGGTCATCATACGTAATAGATCTTCAAAACAACAAGTAATAAGTGGTTTCATGAATGTTTATGCATCTCTCAAACCATGGAAATGTATTCTCCAACATTGTAGTGTAAGGATTTGACTCCTCTTGGATTTGGTGATTCTTAGCTTTGTGCTAATTCCCCACATAACCCCCATTACGAAATGTATGCTATCGTTAAACCTATGTTAGGCCGACATTTGGTTGCAGGTTCTGCAGAGCCGCCAATCCTCTGGATATCCCTGATTGTATGACCGTGGGGGTTAATTGTTAGATGACAATGAGGTGATCTGATTGTATATCGTTACTTGTTGTAACTGATGTTGTTCGTTAGTTTAACCACCATCACTTAGCTTTGTGCTAATTCCCCACATAACCCCCGTTTGCAGGTTGCGGTAAGTTTTGCTGTTAGCTGGGAGTTGTGTTTGCTTTTTGGGAATGTTTGAACTGCACTCTGATATTTTGTGTCGGTCGAGCCTGTTGTAAACTATGTAACGCCGGTTTTGAGTTACTGGTCTTTTGGGTCAGTATGTTTACGTATTATTTTTATACTACCTATGTGAATAGGTTTGTATTTATCTGTATTCGCTTCCGCAGTGAAATTCATTTAAAAAAATTAGCAATTTATTTGTGATTTTCTAGTTTTATCTAATTTATAACTATTATCATAAAAAAAGTTGTCCATAGATACTTTTCACCGTAAATTAATTAGACCAATCATAGTTATGACATTTAATAACTAACTGTATGACTATCTCATGACTAAATTGTCGTAGTTATGATTGTTATAACTAACTTTCTCATTACCATCACTACCATTACTTGACCTGCATAATACTAATTTAGATTAATTTGATTGGTGAAAATAAATTAAAAATTAAAAGAAAATGAAAATGAGCTACGGAGCTTGTCACCTAAATGACGAGCCTCCAGATGACGAACAAATTGATGAAGACGGCGTAGTGGGTGACAAGTCATGATGGAGCAATTTATGCGCTCGTTATGACAAGCGGATGATTTACCACCATAAGTGGTCTTATAGTGAAATGCAAGAGTTGATAGAGATTTTTTTTAATTAGATAAATCTTTATTATTGGATATCATTGAAGCTAAGAGCATAAACGTACATTTTGCTCATGAACTTACGAGATGCTTTATTTAATAGCATTACAAGGAAATAACTGATATCATTTGCAGAAGTATACTTAATTATACCTCAATAACCTTGCTTCTTCCGGTGGGCCTTAACTTCTCTCCCTCCATTTCATCAACCAAGCACCAACATCTTGCAGTCATTGCACTCAAATTCTCTATGTCAATGTCCTCAGCTAAGCATCTTCCGGTCATTGCACTCAAATTCTCTTTGCCAATGTCCACAACTAAGCATCTTCCAGTCATTGCACTCAGCTCTGCTCCTAGTATGTTCATAGTGGTGTCGTTAGACATGGACCCTGCCCTCCAGTACATAGAACCATACATATCTACCCACTTCTTTGTGGTTGTTTTAATCCCAACATCCAATTTTCCGCCTTTGCTTTGATTGGTATCAGTGTCATCATGGTGCAAGACTCGGCCTACCAAAGCCAATACGTCATTACAATAAGAGAGAGGACGCAATTGATGTGAGTGCCACATCAAGTCTATATCATAAGTAGGAACACAAGGATTCTTCAGCTTTAGCTCCATGTTTCTCCTAACTAGATACAAAAAACCTTTGTACCTCTGAACAGCTTCCTCAAGATATAGATCATCCTTAAAAGTTGGCCCAGAAACCTTTTACATAACAAACATTGAAAAGTTCATATTAATATCCCTTAAGATAGCAAATTACGTGACAAAGCAACAGTTATTATCATAGCTAGTAATGATATTAAGAATGTTGTAATTGGTTCATGAACTTTGGTAGGGACACAACTAGCTAAAAGTGACTAAATACAAGGACTGTAGCCATCTCACCTTGTGATAAAAAGAAGTTTGCCTCTTGACTGCTGAAACTAGATCATAGTTGGTGCTTGGTGAGGTTATCAAATTGCGTCCAGTATCATTCAAGTGATGATTAAAATCAAGTTCATAGGGTTCATGTGGATAGAGTTTCTTCCATATTTCTTCTGTTTGTTTTTTGCAAGTTCCTTCAATAGAAGAAACTACAAGGTGATCAGGATCAAGGATTCTCCCAAATACTTCTTTACAATCTTCCATGTAGCGAACCTTAAAACCAAAGAACGAAAGAGTTAATAATAGTATTATCCAAATATTTTTATACAATAATGTAAACAATAATTGTATGATGATTTTTTTAGCATTTAGATCCTACCGGATTAAGCCTGTGGCAATGCCAAATCCACTCACAATCTAGCGGTATGACTAACTCGCATTCTACTAGCTTAAACTCTGTATGTTTGGCAAGCATTGGAAGCCAACAATACTTGTACCTGCATTCAAATTTCTATCACATATGGTACTTGTGAAATAAAAACTTAGATATATCAACACCATTATGACTCGTTAATAGGAGTATTTTGATCATTTATATATTTACCCAACCGTCAATTACGCCCGGGTGGATGAGTCATTATTAGATTTGGCAAAATACCCCTCAAAATGAGTCATTAATGAACCCATTAATGAGCCACTAGAACTTTTAACCATTGATTTATTTTAATCAAGGGTCAAGATTGTTTCTCGTGAGAAAAACAGTTCTCGTTTTAACCTTTCCCTTAAAAACATACCGAATGTTACATAATATTTAACTGATAAGAGTTGTGTACCTAAAAATAGCCTTTTCCAAAACTGGACCTTCGTAAAGATTTCCATTACTTTCAACAGCTTCAAGGAATTTTAGATGCTTCTTGGCCGCTACAATGAGGTTGGTGCTTATGACGATCTTTTGGGCTTCATCCCACTCATGATCTTGTTGTTCAGGCATTTGACACTTTTTAGAATTTCTCTTTGTTTGAAGTCTGATTGGAACTTAGGGTCATTTGGAAGTAGAACATAGCTTATATAGTGTACCAACACTAAGTGTGCATGATATAGAATATTACATTATTGTTTTTTTGCTTAGATGATTACAGAAACGAACTAGATTCCAAGTGAAAGTCATGCTATAGGCATGACAAAGGTACATTTAGATGGTAGAGAATCTTATGCTTAAGGCTTATGTATTTCATGACCTTCTCTAGTATTGCTTAACCTTTTATGGTTATCTCGTTTATACCACTTATCAGTTTCTCAAAAAGCTAAAGTACAAGCAAAAATGGTATAATACGCATGACTATATGGAATTGTTTGCTTAAGACATCATGTTTTCGATCAAGACCCACCTAAAAGACTAAATGCCAAGCAAGAAAGGTGTCGTACAAATGCTTAGAGAATCTTACGCTTAGGAAGTTATGTGCTTAAGACATCATGTTTTCGATCAAGGACCATGCAAAAGACTATATTACAAGCAAGAATTGTGTGAGAATCTTATGCGTAGGAAGTCATGTTTTTCATAAATGCCTTCTCATGTCACACCCTTATCGTTGTTATATATATTGGTGATGATACACAAAACATGTGTTCTACAATCTACACAATAAAAAGTGGTTGTTAGTGTAAGTTGTGGAGTTCCAACTCAATACCAATTGCCTATGAGTAGAGTAGCTCAGGACCCTTATTAAGCACATTACAAAGTCACTTTTCATCTGATGCGAGTAGGGGTGTTCAAAATAATCCAAATCCGAACATCCGAATCAACTATCCGAAAATCCGTTCCGAAATTATCCGAAAATCCGGATATCCGAATTTTCGGATTCAGATTCGGATAGTAGTTTTTTGAAGTTTCGGATATTTAGGATATCCGATATTTGAAAATTATTTTTTTATTTTATTTTTATTGTTTATTTTATTAGTTTTCTTAACATATATAGTGTTATATACATGTATTTGTACATTTTGAAACATGCTTGAGTTATTTTTGGTGATTAAAGTTTAAAATATGATTATTTAGTAATTATATATTTTTTAAAAGTTATATAAAAGATATATATTTTTGAAATTATCGGATATTTCGGATATCCGATATCCGAATCCGAAATTTCGGATATCCGAAATTTAAGATTCGGATTCGGATACCAAAATCCACTATACGTAAATTTCGGATATTATCCGAAAATCTGAATATCCGAAAATGAACACTCCTATATACGAGACATTACTCTATATTTAATTTATGTTATTCACAAATCATCTCCCTTGTTATATTAACTTGTTTTCGTTTCCTAGTATTTAATTTTTATTAGAATGATCTGGTAATGATACATGACTAAAAACTATAATACATAGTTAAGGTGTGATGTTTCTCACGACTCTCTAGTCAGTAGTCCTCATTCAACTGCACCACTTTAAAGGATTAAATGCAAGTAAAAAAAAAGATGAAGTGATTTTACTAAACTGCGTTATGCTATAATTGCTTATAGGTTTTCGTTCATGTTTTAGTTTGTTGTATCACTTAGCTTCTTTGTATAAGGCAAACTTTAAAACAAATGGAGAATTTTATATACATTATTTTAAAACTTCTAAATTATATATACATACACACACACACACACACATATATATATGCAACAGTTCAAACGAGAACTGTTTTTCGTACGAGAATCGTTTATTAACACAATTAATGAGTCATTAATAGGGGTATTGTATATTTACCCAACCATGATATGCGTCCGGGTGAGCTGTTATTGATTTGTGAGGCTTGATTTTCGTGAAATAACCATCATTAATGCGTCATTAATGAAGCATTAATGAGCCGTCAAAAAATCTTAACCATTGATTAATATTAATCAAGGGCTAAGATTGGTTCTCGCAGTTCATGTATAAAAAATAGTTCTCGTTTGAGCCGTCCCCTATATATATATATATATATATATATATATATATATATATATATATAGGGGTTCCATTGAGAACCGATTTTAGTGCGAAAACCAATCTTAGCCGTTGATTTGTTAAGTGAAATTCATGGATGGAGAGTGTGGGGGAATCAAGTGTGGCAGGGTGTATGTGAGAAATTCATGGGTGGGCAATGACATTGAAAGAGGGGGAATTGGATGGCTCAGATTGGTTCTCGCGGTTTTCGCACTAAAAATGGTTCTCAATGAAACTTCTTCATATATATATATATATATATATATATATATATATATAGATATAGATACAGGGGAGGGTTCAATTAGAACTGTTTTCGTACGAGAAGTGCGAGAACCAGTAATAAATCAATGACTAATAATTTTGGTAGCTAATGAATGGATCTTCAATGACTAATATTGACTCATTAATGGCCCATTAATGAGGAGTATTGTGAATAAATCAAGTCTCATACATTAATGATGGTCCACCCATACACAATTCGCGGTTGAAAATTTATTTAAATTACCAAATTACCCCTATTAATGAGTCATTTGTGATGTTAAAAAACAGTTCTCGTATGAAAATCATTTTTTGTTTGAACTTGTATATATATATATATATATATATGGAAGGTTTATTGTGAGCATATATATTTATGTGAGAATGTGGAACAAATCTTAGCTATCTATTCAATCTCACAGTCGTAATACACCCGTTACAATTTATGGTTGAGTTATTAATAGAATGAAAGGTAAATGTAGACTCAAATGAAGGATCAGGATTAAATTTTCAATTCTCACATAAATATATATTCTCATTTCAACCATCCATTATATATATGTACACACACATATATATCCTTACAAACAAAAACATATATAATATTTCAAACCTTTTAACCTCTCACATATATCAAATACCTATTTTAAAACTGATATTTAATTAATTAAATTATCAATTGATTATCCCTAAATTTGTTTATTAATAAGTTTACCATACTAGCACCATACTAGCCTTATACCTAAACATCAAAAACCCTTTTATCTTTAAAAAATATTCATTTGAGTCTCGTTTTTAGGTATACAAATACCACATAACTAATCATATTAATTGGCAAATTGATCTAAGTGCATCTTTCATGATGAGAGTTGTCTCACGAAAACACAAGACTTCTCACACAATTTTATTTGGGTTAAGGTGGCCTACCTACAAGATTTTATTTGATTGTGCTGAAAAAGTCTTAGTATTGCCAAACCACACTTAATGAACTTGAATATTATTTACATTATATACAATTCGCAATCCTTATTATGCGCTGTGAACAGTATTCTGCTAACTTGCACCATCTAATATATATACTATATATGATGTAGCTTTATTTAAAACTTATTGAGTTCTGTGTTCGATTCCTACTACCCCAGATAGATTTTTTTTTATTTAATACGTTACATAATTTCCTTCTCTTTTAGTAAAAGTCATGTAAAGCTTTTCTCATCTTTAATATACCATATCATTAAGACAAGATTTTTTATTTCATAAACTTGGGTTTTATATCCTGTCTATAAATTAGAGCTATATTATTTTATGTATTTTTAATTTTTCTTTTTTCGGGTTTTCTATATCTTTCTTTATTTTGTTTTGCTTTTATATTTCTCATTTTCCTTATTAATAACATTAAATTTTCTTTATAACCGTATCTATAATTCTTTTTTTTCTTTTTGTTGTTTATATAAATCGAATTACTTTTTATTTTGTTAATATTTTGTTCTTATTATTTTAATTTTACAATTTATATTACTTAATTTTGTTTTATATGTAAGTGTATTTTTTTAACAAATTAAAGAAAGTATGTTTAAAATTAATCTTATTCTAATATAGGTAATGTATAAAATTAACCTTCTTGTAATAAAATTAATTCCATAATATTTTGTAGACAGTTGTAATTTTTTTTTTTCAACTTTTTATATTGTGCTGTTTTTGTTATAATCTAACTAACTACTTCCTATATCTATGATTGATATTTTTACCATAGTTTATCATTATTTGGAAGTCTATGTACTTTGCATTATTTATCTACTTATTCATTTTTCTTGAAAGGTACTTTAAAATAATAGATTATAAACAATTTACTAATTAAAACAACTATATTTAAAGTTAGCTTTATTTATAGCTTTATTTACACCGCTACAACGTGCGGTCGTTTAACCCTCGTTGATAACTATTTAGCAACATGCTACAATAAGATGTACTAGAGTCCACCATCTAAATAAACGATAATTATAACAAATAACTTAATCGCAATACTACCAAAAATAACTCCAAAACAAAGACCAAGGTTCTGTTTGTTGCGCAAAATTTGAATGAAGAAAATGGAATTGAAAACAAATTTCGTGTTATATTGCGCTTGGTAAACATGTTTTTGAATCTAATCTCATTCTTTGAAATATTACATTCTCTCAAGTAATGTAAAGTCCATTCCATAGATGAGCTAGATGAAATTTAAATCAATTTCATTTATTAGAATTTTGTGAAACAAACGAAACCCAAAAGAAAATCAAGTGGCAAATTTAGGTTTATTAGCCCTTTAGAGCAAGAATCCAAGTATCCTTAGATAAGTTTAAAGATGGTTTCTTATATTATAATTAACAAAGCGAAAGTCTTTCATGAGCCTCAAGGTTGGGCAATTGGGCATACCCATAATTCATATTTTGCTTGTACCGTTTATCTTCTTTCTAAAAGACTAAATTCCAATTTACAATTAAGATTGGTACAATAGGCATGACTAGAGAATCTTATCAAAAGGGTTCACGTTTTTCATGAGCCTCTAGTTAGGCCATACCCATCGTGCTTATCTATTTTGTTTGCACCACATATCTTCTTTGCAAAATACTGAATTCTAAGCAATAATAGTGTAATAGGAATGACTAGAGAATCTTGACTTAGGATTTCACGCTTTTCATGGCCCTCACTTCTCATGCCTATTTGGTTTACATCACTTATCTTCTTTTAAAAAGACTAAATATTAAGAAAGAATGGTGTAGTAAGCATGACTTGAGGATCCTATCAGGGTCACACGATTTTTGTGACCCTTTAATCATGTCATATCTCTTGCTTATATTGCTTGCATCATTTATATTCATTCCCAATGATTAAATTCTAAGTAAGATTGGTGGAGTAGGCATGACTGCAGTATCTTATCAACAAGGTTCATGTTTTTCTCAAGCCTCTACTTAAGGTCTACCCATCATGCTTAGCTATTTTCTTTGCACAATTTATGTATATTTTTGAAAGACTAAATTCTAGTTAGGAATGATGCACTAGGCATGACTAGAGAATCTTGTCATTGGAATTTCATGCTTTTCATGACTCTCACCTCTCATGTTTATTTTGTTTGCATCACTTATCTTCTTTCAAGAAGACTAAATTTCAAGTATGTACCGTTAGCATGACTAGAGAATCTTATCCTTAAAATTCACATTTTTCATGATGATTGTCCCAAGTGATTCTAGTTTGATATGAATTGCTAGATTAAACTATGAAAATGTAGAGAGAATATCAATGTTCTCGTATTTCACCTTAAAAAACTCATAGTTTATTTCAATATGCTTGACAATCCACATATGACATATAGTGTCATATTTCTATATATATACTTTTAAGAATGTTTACATTTTTGGTTCTTTAGTGTGTATTTAATACAAACATTACCCATAATGTAAACTTATATTTCTATATAATATTTAATTTTAACACATGACCCTCTCGTTAGACCATATCTATCATGCTTAATTATTTTGTTTGCACCACTAGTTCTTCCCAAAAGACAAGAATCAAGTAAAAGTGTTTTGAGGCTTCAAGATATCTGTGACCGTAGTTAAGCCCTCCACGTACCGCTTGATTCACATGTGCTATACACATTTCCATATGATCATGCTTTCACACCTTTTGCTAGTTTGATATCACCTTTTTCTTGTTTGATATATAGGTCACAAGTTGGTCTCCATTTGGAAATAAGTGTGCGCGCCTTAGAAGGAATAGGATAAATCATGACATAGCACATATTAATCAAGGTTGTTAGTGCTTGAATTAATTGATAATATCTAGAAGCAACAGTTATCAAGGACTTTTCATGATATATTAATCTTACATCTTCTAATATTTTTATAAATTATTGAGCAATCCCAACTTTTATTGATCAATTTAACCATCTATTAAATCGAAATTAGACTTTTAAATTTTACTTTTCTTTATTAAAATTGAATCAAAGTTATTGGAGAAATTATATATATATATATATAGGAAGGTTCATGCGAGAAGCTTTTTTATTGCGAGAAGTGCGAGAAACATTTTTATCCGTTAGATGATTAATTCAATGGTGAAGATCAATCATGGCATTGTGGTAATTAAACTTAATTACAAAGGGTTTAAAATACAATTAAAAGGGTAAAGATGTAATTTAAATCATTAGATAACCATTTTCCTAATTAATCTCCTATTCTATTTCTATAATTATTATTTCCATCAGTGATAACCATTACATCCCCACATTTCTCTCCCCTTAACCCTAGATTTAATTTCTCTTCACTCTCTCTCAGTTTATTCATCTGCCGATCAAGACCCACGGCCGCCAACCACCTACGGTGACGTCGCACTCCGCCCTCCGATCTCACTATCAGCAACTGAAACATCGCCGAAGATCTATCGATGTTGTCTCCAGTCTCGCCGGTTCTAATGTTTTTCGCTGGTAGTCCACCATCAAAACCATCCAACCACCGCATTACTGGTTCAAGGTCAATATCAATCGAAGTTTCAACCTCCGAAAATTTACAGGCGACGACATCGCCTCTTAAATGAACGATGACGAATGAAAGGGTTGATCTGAACGACGATGACAGCACCTTATGAGAGTAAACTAGTGAATTTGATTTATGGAATATGGGAATATGACTGGATATTTTATGGAAATCTGGGTACTTTTTGAATGAGGAAGAAGGTGTTTTAAATCCTATATTTTATTCTAGATACTTTATCTTCTAAAAGGTGTTGATATTTATCATTGCTCCTTTCTTTTTCTTTTTCATCCGTTTACTTCCCTTCAAATATTTATTTTATGCTGTTTGAATTGTTTTTTTTTTCTTCTTGTTCGACATTTATTATAATAATGAAATTTATGAAAAATACATCTACTTTATGGAAATATATATTACTACGACATTTATTAGTGAACATATATCTTCTATAAAGAATATCTTACAAATGAGCTCATAGAAGAAATAAGGCAGTGAAAAACATATATTAATTCGCTTAACATGTTTCAAAAATGGATTTATTAATCTATGAATCTATTTAAAAAAATGTTATAACATAAAATATTGATATATACAATTGAATGTTTTACTAGTGAACACAGACTTTAACTATTTAATAGATGAAAGTGAATTTTTATACATGTTTATTTATGAACCACACAAGATTAATCTGTAGAGTAAAGAATAATCATTAAATAAAAATTGTTTAACATATTCACTAATGAACATAGACTACTTAGTCCTATCTGCTTACATCTGTGATTTTTAATTGGTAAACGACTGTATGTTCATTGGTGCACCAAAGTTTAAAATGTTTGGTTTTTAAATTGTCATGGCAACATAATGTGTTTTGACTATGTTCAGTAGCGAACACAGTGTTAATGATGAATCTATAAATATTTGAATACCGTAAAATAAAAGAATACTAGTAAATAATTTTCAGATCAATTTGTTTTTTATTTAAAAACTGGTAGAGAAAAAAAATACGAGAATAAATAAATTGGAGAGAGAAAAATATGAGACAAAAATAAATTGGAGAGAGAAAAAATTGGTTTACTATTATCCTCTTTTTAGTTTTAAAAAAATAAAAAATATGATTAATCTAATCAACTAGATCAAAGACAAATAGAGGGCTAGGATAGCTTCTCGCACTTCTCGCAGCAATATAACTTCTCGCATGAACCTTCCCATATATATATATATATATGTCCTTTTTAAATCTTAAGATTTAAGACCATTTTTCATATATAAAATATTAGCACATTTTCAAAAACAATTGTCCATAAATTGTCAAAGATCACAAAACTAACCGACTGATAATTTGTTTAATATTTACACACATTAACCGAAAAGAAAAGTTGTCACAAAAAGATTGTTTCTTTCTTGTATTGGAGCTATCCAACCCGACAAGGTACTGGAGTTTTATCCTTATCTTTACTCGAATTACGCGTAAGGCTTTGCTTAGTGAGCATAGTAGCTTAACTTCTATAGTTGCATATAATGATATAAACTTCCATAGACTATAGCTATAAAACTATACCACTACATAGCGGACTAGCGGTGCAACTGTAAAGCATAATTTACTTGGAATCAAGTTATATCTCCATAATCATATAATACTTCATATTATAACATGTAACCAACAATAGCATGTATAACGTACTGTATACACATTACAAATGTACGGTCAAAGAGAAGTAGTATACTCATAGTGCTATTCCAATAATCTGACGAAAGATCCTTAGCTAAGTAAATCACATATGTAAGCTTCTTCTTATTCAATAATAACTGTCCATGATTAAATTCTGAAATTTTATCTTTCTGAACTATGCTACACGGTCGTGTAACATTCTACACAGCCCGTGCAGCCCTAACCCTACACGACCAGAGTGACATACATAGCTGGTGTTGCCCTAGGGCTCTACGCGGGCCGTGTAACTCAATATGGGACATGTTCACCTACATAGCTGAGCTACACATGCTCTGTAATCCTACCTACACAGGCCGCGTGTAACTCCTACACATCTAGTGTTGTTCACCCAAACAGCCTGCTGCTTTGACCCATTTGATCTTCATAGATCGATTTTCAGCTCAAATGGGTGTTTCATACACTCAAACAATCTATTTGGTTGTTTATACACCATAATATGACATAAAGACACTTAAACTATACTATAGAACCATAATTACACACTGATCCAAGTGCTTGACACATACAATAGCTTAATTACGCACAAACCTTGCTTAATCTTGATTTAATCACACTAATTGTTTAGTTTTGCAGCTGTGTTTATGTGTTAATAAGCTCCCTTCTTCCCCATCTAAACTACATGTAATTAACTCCATTATAATCTAATTAATATGCTTTTTATATAATCAAGTATTGTCGAGTTCAAAATGAAAAAAAAAAGAGTTAGACAATGGGATCCAATGGCCCCTTTTCTTTTTCTTTTGGCTGCAGAGGGGTAGAATGTAGCGATGTAGGAAGCTAAATCCAAGGGAGTATTTCACGGTAGTAAACTGCCAAACAATGGTCCAGAGGTTTCTCATCTTCAATACGCAGATGATGCCATTTTCGTGGGTGTTTGGTCTGATAGAAATATTGGAAATCTTATGCGTATTCTGAGGTGCTTTTAGTTATCATCTTGGCTTAAAATCAACCTGAACAAAAGCAATCTAATGGGTGTCGGGGTAGATGAGCAGGAATTTTTCTATACATCACAAATTTTTAATTGCAATGCCTTCCTTTCCTATTACATATCTTGGTTTTCCCGTTGGTGTTTTCATAAACTGATGCGAGCATTGGTCACCTCTTATTTCTAGGTTCCAAAAAAAACTCTCAAAATGGAGGGCATATCGTTACCAATAGGTGGTCGTATGCAGCTTTGTAAGAGTGTTTTGGGGAGTCTTGGTACATACTTTCTTTCTCTTTAAAGCTCTTTTCAAGGTTATCAAAATCTTGGAAAGTTTCATATCATCGTTTTTTTGGGGTGTTCCGAGTAAGAATTTTTTTGGGGTAGCATGGGACGTGGTCATGTCGGATCTTGATTCAGGAGGGCTTGGGATAGGCAATATTAAAGCTCAAAACATCTCATTGTTATGCAAATGGTGGTGGCGTTTTTTTAAAGAAGACGGTTCTCTCGGGAAAAGGGTTATTACTTCTATCCACAGGCAGTCGGGGGGCTTACCTAGGATCGTTTTCGTCTTTACAAGATCGGATCATAAGATCGAGATCGAGGATCTTAAGATCCTAATACAAGTCACTAAAGTTTTTTTAGTATTTTTATATGCTATAATTTTTTTTTATCAAAAACCAATTATATAATATTTTTACAAGAGAATGAAACATTACAATTTAAAAAAACATACATCAAATCGTCCAAATTTTAAATATGAAGAGCATAGATAACAACTCACCACAATTCATTGGTTTACATATCATAATAAAATTTAATATGTGACTCTTAAGCACAACATTAATTTTGAATTTTATAATAAAATTTTATTCTCGTAAACATCGATCTCTTATAACAAAAATAAATGAAAAATGTGACGTTTATAAAGTAGGAAACTGCGAACAACTTTTTTTTAGCACAAGGTTAACCACTTAAAAATTTTAAAAATAATAATTTAAAATAAAGTAACAATAAAAATGTAAAAAATAAAAATGTAAACAATAGTAATAATAAAAAAATGTAAAAAAACAAAAAAGTGGGATCGTGGGATCGTAAGATCGTATAGCGATCCTACAATCTTGCTACGATCTTACGATCTTGAATACTATGCTACCTCTTTACGATCCTAATTATAATTTGACGTGTTTTTAGTTGGTAGGATCATATGATCGTACGATCCTACGATCTAGATGACGATTTTTATAACATTTACTTGATATTTATCATTTTCTATAAAACTAATTCATATACCATACGAGCATCACCTTGTAAATTGATGCTATGTTAAAAGTGAATTTTTACCTCACTTATTTGAATATCTGATGTGGAGAGAAACGATTAAAAATATATATAGAGAGTTAGGTTCAAGTAAAAAGAAGATTAGGGTAAAAAATGTAGGGAGAAATGAGAGATTGACACTTGTCATTTTTAATTTAGGGGTATTATAGGAAATGTATTTTATCTCCCAACGTATTACACTCTCATGTTACACCCACGTCCCACCGTTTTTCTCTCTCTGTGAAACCCTAGAACCCATCCGTTTGTTTCCTGCGAAGTGAGCATCCATCAGCGCAAGAACCTCCCCTGCAACCTCCGCCTCCGCAACCCTTCACCACCGCATCCCCCCGCCATCGCATCCCCCCGCCACCTCATCCGTCCCCTTAGCCGTCCAATATGCAATCGATGCCGCTGTTTACGCTTCAGATCTGGAATCGCCGAGCTCTGCTGCCATATGTGAAACCCGTCGCTGACCGCCATCACCCTCCGCCATATGTGCATCGCGCCCCTTAGCCGTCCAATATGCAATCGATGCCGATGTCTACGCTTCAGATCTGGAATCACCGACCTCCGCCGCCATATGTGAAACCCGTCGCTGACCGCCATCACCCTCCGCCATATGTGCATCGTTGTTGGTTCGAGGCATCTCCGTCTACGTCGCCGTCTAAGTATCTGTCCTGTGCATCAGATTCACAAATCTATGTACGCATCGCCGTCTTAGTTGCTGACCACCATTAGCCTCCGCCATATGTGCATCGCTGCTGGTTCACAAATCATGTTGATGCACACTGTTGCGCCGTCCACCACCGCATCTGACCCACCACCGCCGTCGCCGACCACCGTCGCCTGGACCACCACAGCCGCCTAGTGCATCAGATTCACATAAGTATGCATATTTTTTATCATGTGCATCAAAATGGTTGTACTTTATGCATCAAAATGAATTCTATGAATCAAAAAGTTGTATTTTTGTGCATCAGGATATTGTAAACTATGAATCAAAAGTTTACGGTTGCTTGAGATTGTCGACGGGAAGAGACCCACGTTCTCTTCATTCCTTTATTTTTTCATTTTGAATTTACCATATTAACCTTTTGTATTTTTTTAATTCCGAAAATTTGGTTAAAATAATGACTTTTTTTTTGTTGACTTTTGAATAGATCCTAGGGTCCAGATTTCACCTTACATTTAGTAGCTTTAGTTTTTTGTAGAATAACCCTACCCTATATATATATATATATATATATATATATATATATATATATATATAGGGTGTGGTTAAACAAAGAACCTCCCTTAAACATAGAACCTAAAGTCTCCCCCTGGTGATGACACGTGGCACATTGTTTAGGGGCAAAAAAGGAAAATTAAAAAAAAAAGAAAAATCTCGTATACACTAGCGTCCCCTCCAAATTTAAAAAAAACCCCACTTATTTTAAATGATTATAACTCGTTCGTTTTTAAGAATTTTAACACAAAAATTATATTATTAGTTTCAGTTTTTCATCCTCTTTCAAACAAGACCGGACTTGATATTTTTCTGAAACTTGTTTTTTGAAATGAAAAGTTTGCATTTTGAGCTAGTTTCATTCAAACCCAAAATGCAAAATCCGTAGTTTGCATTTTGAGTTGGGTTCATTCAAGCCCAAAATGCAAAATCCGTAGATGATGGATTTATTCAAGCCTAAATGCAAAATCCGTAATTTGCATTTTGAGCTGGGTAATTCAAACCTAAATGCAAAATGCAAAAAAACGAAAACGCAAAACATAAACATGCAGGTCATCTAGATACTTCCAAAATGCAAAAAATATAAATGCAAAATGCAAATCCAAACATGCTTCAAATGAAAATGCGCCCAAAATGCAAAAATACACATTCAACCCAAAATGCAAAATCCGTATAAAACACTACATTCTGCCCAAAATGCAAAAAAAAATTCGTGTTCAAAAAAAATTTAGAAAAATATGGGAAGAGTGATCTTGTTTGAAAGAGGATTAAAAAACTAAAAGATAGGTATAAGTTTTATGTTCAAATTCACAAAACTTAAAAAGTTATGACAATTTAAAGTTTTTTGTGTTTTTTTAAATGGATTTTCCATTTTTACCCTTTCTTTCTAATTCAATATATCATAATTACAGTTTTGCCATCTTTGATCTCATCCATTGCTTTTGATGATCTAACGGTCCAGATTTGTTCTTAAGGTTCTTTGTTTAAGCATATGTTCTTTATTAATCCAATTTCATATATATATATATATATATATATATATATATATATATATATATATATATATATATATTGGGTGTGGTTAAACAAAGAACCTCCCTTAAACATAGAACCTAAAGAACCCCCTCTGATGATGACACGTGACACATTGTTTATGGGCAAAAAATGAAATTAAAAAAAAAAATCGGCGTCTACAGCAGCCCCCAAGCAACCCCCCCCCCCCCAAACAAACTTAAAAAAAAAACCCCAATTACTTTAAATGATCATAACTCGTTCGTTTTTAAGAATTTTAACAAAAAAATTATACCGTTAGATTCAGTTTTTCGTCCTCTTTCAAACAAGACCGGGCTTCATATATTTCAGAAACTTTTTTTTTTCAAAATGCAAAATTTGCATTTAGAGTTGTGTTCATATTAAATGCAAAATGCAAAAAATCATGCAGAATGAAGAATGCAGGATGCAAAAACATGCAGAATGCAAAATGCAAAAAACATGCAGAATGAAGAATGCAGAATGCAAAAAACATGCAGAATGAAAGAATGCAAAATGCAAAAAACATACAGAATGCAGAAATGCAAAAAACATGAAGAATGCAAAATGCAAAAAACATGCAGAATGAAGAATGAAGAATGAATAATGCAGAAAGCAAAAAACATGCATAATGCAAAAAAAATGCAGAATGCAGAATGCAGAAAAATGCAGAATGCAGAACGTAAATCCGTATAAACATGCAAAATGCAAAAAACAAAAAACACAAAATTTCTGATCTGAGACGAACCTTTTGCGACGACTGCAAGGTCATTAGCGACGACTTTGCTTATTTGCGACGACAGATTTAACTTCATCGTCGCTAATTTCTGATCTGAGACAAACCTTTTGCGACGACATTCAGCTCATTAGCGACGAGCTGCCAAAATGCAAAAAAAAATGTGTTTTTCCTGTACAGCTGCCAAAATGCAAAAAAAAAAATATTTTCAAATTTTTTTTAGAAAAGTATAGGAAGAGTGACTTGTTTGAAAGTGGATTAAAAAACTAAAAAAATGGTATAATTTTTTTGATTAAATTCACAAAATTTAAAAAGTTATGGCAATTTAAAGTTTTTGGTGGTTTTTTTTTAAATTCGTGGGTTTGGGGGTGGGGGATAATTACATTTTTGCCCTATTCTCCTAAATTAATACATAATAATTACAGTTTTGCCACCGATCAATCTCATCCATTGATTTTGATGATCCAAAGGTCCAGATTGGTTCTTTAGGTTATTTGTTTAACACATTGTTTTTTATTGATCCGATTTATATATATATATATATATATATATATATATATATATATATATATATATATATATATATATATTTGAGTGATACGTTCTTAAAGAAACCAGAATGATAGTTGCATTCTTTAATGAAGTCCAAATTTCAAACTAACAACATAAAATTGTGAATTATAATATCAAAGTTCAAAGAAGAAAGTCAAATATCTTTTAAACTTATTATCTTCCTGCCCAAAAAAGTTTAATCATTCATGCGACTTGACTCACTTTAGTAACCCCTAAATACTCCTTGATTTTTAATTTTCTCAACTTGCAATAAATAACAATAATCAAATTTTAAAGCAAAATGGGACGGGGAAAAATTCAATTTTTTTCAAATGTGACTTGAACTTTTTTTTACCTAAAAAACAATGTTTTAACATATAATTTAGTGTTTTTAACATAAAATTGAATGAAAAGTATAACAAAATTAACAATTAAGTTTAAAGCACCCGTGGCACTACCTCCTACTTCGTACCACTAATCGGACCAGTAGAGGTACGCCGCTTGTTTTCTAGCCTGAAGTTTGAAAATAATATGGCACTAATCAATGCCTTAATGATTAGTTCCCATGCTAAAGACAAGTGATTATTGCATTTTATAATTACTCTTTAGTTATGATGACAATGGTATTGTGTGATTAATAACAAAGTGTTTGTAGTCTAGGGGTATTAAAGTATTGGAAGGTGTTACATATGACCTATGGTACGTTATAGGTTTAAGTTCAAGTCTTGTTGTGAATAATAGATGTAGATTTAAGAGTAAATTAGTGTGTATGTTTGTCATGTTGTTCAAAAAAAGTATTGTGTGGTTAATACTTTATACGCCTAAGATCCAAAATCTTATCTATTTATTTATGTGTGATGATTCAAAACACTAACTCATACATGTAAAACACTAACACAACATGCATAACCACTTAATTATACGGGTTGACAATTATGAGTTAGCGAATCATTCCTAAGTTATGTTTAAAATGTTTTTGGGGAGGACCTAACATTATCTTTCCACGTTTATGTGACTCAGTTATTATCCCACACTTAACTCATCAAACTATATATGATTTCTATTAAAATGAACGCAACACTTCTTTAGGTAGGGTATTGTTTCCATCATATCTCCCCTTTTAGTTATTAAAATTCCAAAATGAAACCAATAATGGATGTTGTTTAATGAACCATTCTGTTAATCATAGCACATTGCAAACTTGACACAAACCTTCATTTACTTTCGAGTTTCCTTTTTTAGAAAAAAATAGGTAACGGTATATAAGTCGGTTTGATCTGGTTTTTGGATAAACCAAAACCAAAGGCATACACTTTTAATTTTAAAATTAACAAGCACTAAAGCATGAAAGCTAGAGTTTTTTATTTTAAAATTGATTTGATAAGCTTTAGTGGTTTACACATATGAAGTCAATGATGAAATCGACTTGTTTTTTTCTTTTTAATTTTTATTTTTAAGATGATAATATTTTAAATACAAGAAATCACCAACACACATTTTACTTCTTTTTATCCATGTTATGGAAACTGAGGTGGTTGAGTGTTATCAATTCTAAAGATGATAGACCACTATCCACCAACTTGAGAAATACTCAAATACTCACTGAGTAGGTTGACTCATGGAGAGTCAAAGATGAAGCCACTTGGATTAAAGTTAATAATATACTATTTACATAGCAGAAAAAAAGATAAAAAGAAATAGTAACCATGTATGTCATTAATGATGTGGACAATTCTTTTGCTGTTATTGGTAGAACGTGTGTACAAGATCAAATTACAAATTAAATTGGAAGGAGATGTATATATATTGTAAGGCTACTTGTATCTAACCAACGGGTGTGTGGTTGGTTGGAGTGTGGAAGTTTTGAACATCATTCTCCTTACCAGTTGAGTATTTCTCACGCTTGCTTCTGCTGGTTCCTACTTATACTAAGTTTTTTTAACCTGACAGTTGTATGTGTATTTATATATAAATGAAAGGTGAAATGATTGGGGCCAAGCGCATCCATCCTGCAGAAAGGAGTGTTATCCACACTCATGTCACATTTAGACCATCGTTCCACCTTCTCAAATTCAAAGTGAGGGTTTGGACTGGTAGGTAATCACACTCATTTTTCTTTTTTCTCTCTCTTCTTTTTTTCTCTCTCTCTCCTCTCTCTTAATTTATTTATTTTTTTAAAAATTAAATAGATAATGATTGAGTGGATGGATGTGGGATGAAGGAGTGAGAAAAAAAATAATATGACACTAATGTGATAAGGGAAAAATGGGGAATTGATGCACATGGTCTTAAAGGGATGTGAGTGGGGGTTAGAGTGATATGAGTGATTTGAAGGGGGATAGAAGGGAAAAATGATATGGGGCTGATGTGACAAGAGAAAAAGAGAGATGAATGCTTAAGGTCTAAGGAGTTTTTATAAATATTGTGAGTGTGTTTTATGAAAATTGTATTTTTATTATATTAGTGTAATTAATTATAGGTTTACATATTTTGTTTTATAACCTGCGATATATCTTACTTAAAGTAGAAGAAATTATATATTTGTGGCTGTGTTATTTTTATCCACATTTCGATATCTATATATATATATAAAAGGCATGCAAATTTTCTAAAAATAATCATAAATTGAATCTTAATTAACCAATCACAACCTTCAATTTCAAAATTATTTTATTCTCAAAACAATTTTGGAAAGATTAAAAATTGTGGATAGAGAAATTTGAATTTAATTTTAAATCTATTGGGAGGGGGTTGAATGAAAATTGTGAGGTTGTTTTATAAAAGATATGAGGGGGTTTTAAGAAAATGTGAGGGAGGTTTTATAAAAATTGTATACTAATGTAATTAATTATAAGTTGTTTATAAATTATGTTTAGTAACTTGTCATATATTTTGTTTAGAGAAAAAATAATTATATATTAACGACCGTCTCATTTTATCTACGTTTTGATATAAATTTTATTGTAATATGACACTTTTTTTAAAATTAGTATATTAAATATCACAAAGGTGATATTTCATTTACTGCATTATTTATATTTGAAAATTCTAATATCTCAAATACACTTTCGAAATACCCGTACGTGTACGGGTCAATAAACTAGTAAAATAGTATCATAATACAATAATTTTTTAAAATAGCATATTTTTAATTTATTTGAATTAAAAAACTAGAAAAAGAAATGTTGATAATAACAAACTAAAAAATAGCATAATAACACAAAGCTATTAGATGGTGGTTCCATGTTTATCAGTAATGTAAAAACCAATTTGCAGAATTGCAGTGTCCAATGTGTCGTATTTTTCACCCTTTTATGTTTGACTAGTGGTGTATTTTTCACCCTTTTAGTGTGTTTCCGCATCATTAATAGTTTAGTGTTTCGGTGTCCTCTAATACCCAACTGATGGTAAGTGTGTGAGAAAATAATTATCCAAAAACTATAACTTAACTTAATTATCAGAAAGTGAAGTTGAGCCAATAACTGTCACTTAAGTATGTTTTGTAACTATCCTTACATCTTGGAGAGTTATACAATGATATGATTTATTTAAAGTTTCTTATTTTTAAACTAATAACTTCACACATAAAATGAAGGTTAATATTGCATGAATAACTGAATGAAATATTATATTGTGTTTTCAATTTTATTTAATTAAATAATAAACTATACCCAAGAAGTCTACGTATGTATAACCAAAATCTATTTTTCTTACGATCTTAATTTTAAGTGATGCATAAAATAATTATATATAAAAGTTTTATTTATGTACTTGAGCAATGTATGAATATTACACTAGTTAAATAAGATCAAGTAAGAAGTAATTTCATGTAAAACAGATTAGATGGATTAAAATTTTGATACATAAAGATATTGATAAAAGGATATCTTTGTCATTTTCATCACACACTTTCCCCCCTTCACATTTTAGTGGAAGGTTGGATTGGAAATTACTTCTTTTCTCTATTTCCTGATGCATCTCATTCCCCAATTCTCTTTTGTCACTTTCTTCTATGCCGACTCTAGCACCATCTATATGAATATATATTCAGAAAAGGGTTAACAATGTAAAATGACACTAGCTCAATAAAGTTTATGAGCTTTTCGAGTTGAGTATTTTATTAATCAAGCTCGACCGACTTGAATAAGGAATTTCAAGTATTATTCAAGTCATCTTCGAGTAATTCGTTAATTGCCTCAACTCGATAACACCCCTAGGTCATTTTTATAACTTCAGTTTCAAGCTTAAAAGACGTAACTGGATTTGAAATCCGATTTTTATATAATAATTTTGGATATCGCCTTAGCTCGTTTATGTATATCCGGTATATTAGGTGTTTTTAAGATTATGGGTTCAAGTCATTTAATGAATAAAAAATATGAATTTAGAAATAGGATTAGAGGGTGTTATGTTACACCATTAAAAAATTATGCAATTAAGCGCTTAACAAGTTCTCCGGCTGGCTGAGGATGCCCGACGCCACAGAATAGATTAACATTTACAACGTATTTTCGAGTTTAAGAAAAAGAGGGGGAAAAAAAGAAAAGATCATTATTATTTTTCAGATTTTCTTATTGTTCAAAAGACAAGAATTGACACAAAATAATAAACTCTTCGACATCCCTTTCTTTTTCACCTATAACTTCATTAACACTTTGTTCTCAGATTTGTTTTTTGAAGGAAAGGAGACAGCTAAGTTTACATGTTTTTGAGTTCTTTTAAGAAAGGGAAGAGAAGGAAAGAGAGATGGAATGACGAGTTATTTGACTCAAAAAGCTTTCTTTCAAAAGTGAGATGATAATGAAAAAAATGACTCTCTTTTGTCTTTTTTTTTAATTTCCTTCCAACTCAAGAACACAAATCAATTATTTTTTTCTTTTCTTTACTTTCGTCTTTAAAAATCTCGAAAACAAAGTGCAAACCAGAGGTCAGTATATTTTTAAAAGTTTAAAAATGGAATATAGAAATCCTAAGAGCTTATAAAATCGCAATTGTTTAACCACCGGACAGTCAAGATTACGAATTATTGTCCTCCGGCCGTTGACTCCTTTCGATCCCGCCGGAGATAAAAAAATCACCCCGGCAATCCGCCATGGACATCTACTCCACTACTTTGCGTAGTTAATTTTCTAATATGGAGCCCCACTCTCATCTATCTATAATGCTTATCCTTGTCTTCCGTCAAACCCGCCTCTTTTTCTTTTAATTTTCTTCATTTGCCAAACTGTTCACATATAAACTTTCCCCTTTTTTCCTCTACACACATTAATCAATCCGGAGACGAAGAACGATATACTAAGAAATCTTATTTTGATCTTGTTCTCACTCTCCGCTTGTAATGCTCGAAGAATTTGGTTGAATTCAAGACAGTAGTCGTCGAGATGGTGGTGAGGAAAGTTGGAAAGTATGAGGTTGGAAGAACGATCGGTGAAGGAACCTTCGCGAAGGTCAAATTTGCTCAGAACACAGAGACTGGTGAAAGTGTTGCTATGAAACTCCTCGATCGAGCTACCATAATCAAGCACAAGATGGTCGATCAGGTCAATTTCTCACTCATTATATTTATCATGTATGTGTGGTTGATTTGTTATTCTGATCTGAAAATTAGGTTTTGACATATCAATACAGGTTGTCTCGATCGAATTCTGTTTCAGTTATTAGGTTACATTGAATAATTACTCCTGGCTAGAAATGTTAAGTTTGAGGATTAGGGTTTTAAGCTGCTCTCTAGTAATGCTGCATATAGCTCTGTGTTTAGGGTATTTGGTATCTCTGTCTTATGTCTGTAATTCTGTAAAAGCTTCATTAAAATTGTTTTCTTATAATTGCACGCAGATCAAGAGAGAGATATCTATAATGAAGCTGGTTAGACATCCCAATGTTGTTCGACTGCATGAGGCATGATCTCGTAATCTAGAGTATAAGCTGCTTATTTGTTAGACGTTAACCTGTTTGAAGGAACCATAAAGTCTGTTAACTTTGGTTTAGGTACTGGCTAGCCGCACTAAAATCTACATAATTTTGGAATTTATCACTGGTGGTGAGCTATTCGATAAAATTGTAAGTTGTATAAACTTGGTGGATTAGATGGATCTGGTATTCCTGATTCCTGAGCTCATATATGTGATGCATGTTTGTGCAGGTCCATCATGGACGGCTCAGTGAAGCGGAATCTAGAAGATTCTTTCAGCAGCTCATAGACGGTGTAGAGTACTGCCACAGTAAAGGAGTGTATCATAGAGATTTGAAGGTGTTTGTCTTTGTTGGACCTCTGTTTATTAGACATTCAATGAATTCTCAACATTTTTAACTGTTACTTCCCTTTTGCAGCCTGAAAATCTTTTGTTAGATTCCCAAGGAAATTTAAAAATTTCAGATTTTGGACTCAGCGCTTTGCCTGCAGAAGTAAGATTCTCAATGTCAATTGCACTTTTTTGTAAGATTAGTCTTGTGTTCATCATCGTCATCCACATACACAACCTCACAAACTCAAATGAGAAGCGAAAAACAAACTGCATGCTAAACAATATTGGTTTACTTGTGTAATATATGTGTAGGGTGTCAGCATCCTTCGAACAACTTGTGGGACCCCTAACTATGTTGCTCCCGAGGTAATTGCAGGTGCACCTTATCCTTATTTTTAGCAAAGTGGCTAATTTTTGTCTTTTTATCATAACTTATGGTAGTGTTACATGCACTAATGTTAAGCCATTCCTTTGTTTCTTCCGGTTCTGGTTCAGGTACTCAGCCACAAAGGTTACAATGGTGCTTTGGCGGATGTATGGTCATGTGGGGTCATCCTATATGTACTGATGGCAGGATACCTCCCATTTGATGAGATGGACCTCACCACCTTGTATAATAAGGCGTGTTTCAGTTGTGTTCATAATTACTATTGTTAGTTTGTTACTATTAGCATTCATGATGCTTTTTCTTACGAAGGTACAAATTTTTTCGTTCTTGCTTTATGCAGATCGATAAAGCTGAATTTTCGTGTCCCTCATGGTTTCCGGTAGGAGCTAAGTCTTTAATTCATCGAATTCTAGATCCAAATCCAGAGACAGTGAGTAGTCTATATTGCATGATGTTGGTTACTGTACATGGTTTATATTTTGCCACATTTCTCTTACATCATTTGCTGTATGTATAAATGTGCAGCGTATTTGTATCCAAGAAATTAGGGATGATGAATGGTTTAAGAAGAATTATGTCCCTGCTAGACTTCTTGAGTATGAAGATGTAAATCTGGATGATGTCAATGCTGTTTTTGATGACTCAGAGGTTGGCAAAACACTTGATAAGAGGCTCTTTATTTTACTACCTTTTGTCATTTCATAGTCTGGTAGAGTTGAATGCTAAAACAAAACTGTATTCCTAATTAAACATTGCAAGTAAACATACCTCCGTATTTGTTTCATCATCTAGGAAGAGCGGGCTGACGAGCAAAATACAGATGAAGACACTGGTCCTTTGTCTCTTAATGCATTCGATATGATAATTCTATCTCAAGGCTTGAACCTGGCATCAATGTTTGACCGTGGTCAGGTTTGAATTCTCAGCCCAGTACACCATGAAATTGCTGGATACCAATGTCATATTTTGATCATTTAAAATTTTTATATCAAAAATCGAAAAATTATATGACAAATCTAAAATTGGAAGGGATGTTTTTAGCTTTTTAAAATCTTAACATCTGTTACCTTCTATTATCCTCCAATGTAACAGTGATTTATAAAGTTCAAAAACTGAAATGTTTGATACTCAAAAGGCAAATGCTAACTTTTTCTTTGGGACGGATGGAGGAATGTCACTTAGTGGATACCAATTCATTGTGTATGAATGAAGTTTATGTGAAAGACAGTGTTAGCAATATATTCTTATTCTCCTAGCAACTAGCAACCTGTGAAAATATGATTTTTATGCTTTGACAGGACTCTGTGAAGCACATAACTCGTTTTGTTTCTCAAAAACCCGCAAAGATTGTTTTATCGAGTATGGAAGTTGTATCTCAGTCAATGGGTTTCAAGACACACATTCGGAATTACAAGGTTAGATCTGTAGAATAGTGTTATTGATCCTTTGGTGATGATTCTTTAAAAGACTTTTACTGACCCAAATCAGTATCTATGGTGGCAACGAGTAAGATAGTATTTTCAACTTGGAAACTTACCCAAAATAGAAATGTACAACTTTTTTGGAATGCCCCAAAACAGAAATTCCTATGATTTTCATTGGATGGATGGAGGAGACACTAGACAATAACTTATTATTCAATTGATAAATTTGAAAATTTCAGATGAGAGTGGAAGGGCTTTCTGCTACCAAGGCGTCCCATTTCTCAGTTATCTTGGAAGTGAGTTTCTGATATTTGAAATATAATTCTCCTTTTTATATCTTAATTAAGATATAATAAGTAACCAATCAATTTGTAAACCAGGTTTTTCAAGTGACCCCCAGTTTCATCATGGTTGACATTCAGAAAGCAGCCGGTGACAGTAGTGAATACCTTAAGGTGTGTTTTATTTTTTGTTGATCTTCATAGAAAGAAATATGATCTCTTTAAAGGTCTATCCTTAAAGAAACCATAAATGTTGCTCTTGAAGCCACATAGACATTTTCTGTCCAAAATGCTGTTGAAAGACTTGGTACACTGGGTGGCAAGATGGTCAGGTTGGGTAATGTTGTAAAACCAGTATGTTTCAAAACAAATAATTTTCTGGTGCCAATTAAGACAGGCTGGGCCGGGTTGGTTTGACCAGCACACACTTTTCTAGTGCTGGTTGAAACATGCTCCCGTTAACCCGTTTGTCACACATCCATATCTGGCTCATGTTTTGAACTTTTGTAGCTGAGGTAAAAAAAATAAAAATTGAATTGCAGTTTTACAAGAACTTCTGCAATAATCTTGAGGATATCATCTGGAAACCACCTATTGAACAAAATGGAAAATCCAAGATTACAAAAACTAAGAGCAAACGGCGGTAGACCTTATACATGGTTAGTCATCAATTCATCTTTATGTAAGCTATCATCTGGAAACCACATAATGATAATTTTCTCCTGTTATTTCATCATGGTATTCTTATTAGCGAAAAAGGTTATGAAACATAGGCGTCTTGTGCTGCACGCCAAAACGTTTAACTCATTTCTACCTCCAAAAGCATTAAAGGCGACCTGAAGTTGATGAAGTTTGCTTGTACCCGAGTGAGCAAGATCTTATAGGCGAGTAGATGTGAGCGCATAGGTTTTATATTTTGTGTTGATGTGGAATATGTTTGTAGACTTGGCATTTGATTATGTAGAGATCATGGTAATGAGATGAACACATTGTATTTTCTCTTATGTATGAGAAAATCATTAAAATCTAAGTTTGCTTTACCCAACATCATTTGATTTCGAAGCACCTAAAGTTTATAATCTTGTTCACAAATTGCACTTCAGACCAAACATGTTGACAACAAGAACAATAACCTGTAAACAAAACTAACTTTGATTTCACTACCCTTAAAACTAAACATATTAAATATCAAACCAAAATTATGAACCTTAATCAAGACATAATAAACCATATAGCCGAAATGAACTACTCACTAAAAAAACAAACCTAAAGCTTCACCACCACCTGCTCAGCCGACCGTTTCTTGACAACACCCCTTGAACACAACTCGTTTAGCAACTCCAATGCTTCCTCGGCTAACCCTTCATGAGCCAACCCTTCAATCAAAATAGTATAAGTACCTTCTGTAGGCTTACACCCCTTTTGAACCATATACACTAAAAAATCAATGGCTCGATCAGTCTTTCGAGCCTTACAAAGTCCCAACATCACTGCATTGTAAGTCAACACATTAGGTCTCACACCTAACCCTTCTAATTCATGAAGGAAATTAACCGCTTCTTCAACTTTTCCTTCCCTACTAAGCCCACTTACAACCGAAGAATAAGTGATTATATCAGGATGCAAACCCTTCTGTTTCATTTCTTCAATCAACATTATAGCCCGACTAGTTTTACCAATCTTCGACAACCCATCAATTACCGTGTTGTAAGTGATCAAAACAGGCGAACACCCTTCAAAACTCAAGTGATTAAGAATCTCAACAGCAAAATCAACCTTCCCATCTTTACATAAAGCAGTGAGCAAGGTGTTATAAGTAACAATATCAGGATAACATCCTCTAGAAACCATGATCTCCAAGTACTCAATTGCTCTATCCATCTTCTTTTCTTTGCAAAAACCATGTAATAACGGGTTGTAACTCAAAGAATTCGGTGTGCAGCCATGTTTAGGCATTCTTTCCAATATATCAATAGCTCTTCCTAATAACCCTCTTCTACATAAAAAGTTTATCAAGATGTTAAAAGTGACAACACTTGGAGAACAGCCTTTTCGAAGCATATCAGCCACAAATTTCTCAGCTTCCATCCATTTACCCAGGCTACACATACTACGCAATATAATATTATGTGTTACAACATTCGGCTGGCAACCAATTGATGGCATATTGTTTAAGAAGTCAATAGCATCATCTAATCTCCCTTCTTTACAGAACCCATTAATAAGAACATTATAAGTAACAACATCAGGCTTACAACCTTTCATTTTCATTTCATCCAAAAGCTTCATTGCTTGTCCTACACCACTCATCTTACAAGCAGCTTCTATCAAGATTGTGTAGGTGATGACATCTGGATAACATTCTTTCTGCATCTGTCTAGCAAGAACCACCATTGCTTCTTCTAGTTTGCCTTTATCACATAAAGACCGCAAGATTGTGTTGTAAGTGACAACATCTGGTGCTACAGACATTTTATCGAACACGTTGAGTGCTTTATCAATCTCACCTGCTTTGCAATACCCACTGATTAAAACATTGTAAGTTATAACATCAGGTACAGCACCAGATTCTTCAAGAATCTCCATAACCCTAGTGGCTTTTCTTGTTTTCCCTGTTCTACAAAAACCTCGAATCAAACTCGTACATGGAATAATATCAGGGATATCACCTCTATAAACCATGTTCTCCAAATACTTAAACCCTTCTTCCAATTCACCATTCCTAATCAATCTCCTGAGATGATTATTATTCTCAAAAACCTCAAAATTTCTTTTGGTATTAACCTCGTTAATCCCATTCAGTTGCAAGGTTTTCTCGCCATTTAATGTTCTGCCGTTTGGACGAAAAGTTTCAGACTTTGTCACGGGAGACACCCGTTTGATCTTTCTATTCAAGAACCCATTTTTTTCATTCAATTTACCATCATTTCCGGTACCCACAGCAACAGAATTACGAACCCTAGAGCTATGGTTTTTGAAGGTTTTCCTATTCACACATGGAAATGAACAAAACCCTTCATTGGTTTGCTTTATGGAGACTACTGACTCCATAATTTAGACCATAAACTTCTAGCGGTTCATATAACCAACAAAGATGAGATTATGTAGGTATACGTCAAGAACAAAAGGGTAAACAGGGAGGGAATGAGGGAGCTTACTGGGGTTTGAAGATTGAAGAAGGTGCAGAGTGTGCCGCCTTATTTTCTTATCCGAATTTATCGAGTGAAATGTCGAAGGACGTGTTGCCTATTGAAGACGCAGATACTGAGATACTGTTTTACTTGCGATGAACTTACATTGTAATAATAATGTAATTTGTTCATGATGTTGTATGGGCCTAAGGCCCAAGGACCAATGACCAAGGCCCAATAATAAGAGTTGATAAATTATAACAAGGGTGTACAAGTACAACTGTCCATTTTAAAAACGAAGGCCTGTTTGATTTATGGTATTCACTGAGATTTTGGGGGATTGGGATTTCAAATCCTGAAAAATCTTATGTTTGTTTAAAAATCCATTTGTATCGCATCGTCCTCTCTTGTCTATGGCTTCTTCACTCTGCAATTTTCTCCGGCCACCATGTTACGACATTTCTAGATTTTTCTTTGTCGATTAGTGTAAATGTCCTTAGGTTTCACTCTGCAACTCTCTTCGAAAACAAAAAGAATTTGCTCCCTTGGGTTTGTGAGTTTGTTTGAATTTTCGGTCCATCGTTGGTCTCTGATCGGAAAGTTGTGAAGTTATAGTATTGAAAAGCAGAAGCTACCCATTAATGGTAGCTTGAACAATAATTATCGATTAATTTTACAATAATTACAAACATATCTTTTTGTGTTATGGTATCACATTTATGTCATCATCTCTGTCCTCAACCTCGCATCGACACTTCCACCGCTGGTTTGGGTGTTGATGTTGTGTGTTGTCATTTTTTAATATTCTTATTATTTCGTGTCTTATAATTATTTAATATATTCTTATTAATATTTAATATTTACTAAACTAACTTATATATCACACGAACATATAATCTAATATTTATATCAAATGGTTTATTGGTTAATAGACCAAAATCATTGGATTCAAGAACTTAAAACTAAAGTTATGTCAGACACAATGAAACTATAGAAATCCTAAAAAATACGGATGAAAAATTGTAACACCCTAAAAACTTGTGACTATTTTATATAAACATAAGAGTCTTATTAATTTATAGGTTTAACTGATGCATGAGATTACACTATTTAATAAAGGTTTAAAGTGGTAAGGATTGACCACGTAGGTCAAACTATTAAGTATAAAAGGAAATGAGACAAATCAGAATGTACTTAAAATAACTAGTACGTTAATCGATAAGAGGTATTGATACTCACACATCTAAACACGTTATATAAGTGCCTCTCCCAGCTCAAACCACACATTTGTGTGTTGGATATTAGTGTGTGTATGTGTGTGACAGAGGTTTTTCTAGAGAGATGGTGAGATTTAAGCAAGATTAAGCTTATTATCAGCATCAAATCAAGTTATGGAGGCCAAATAAAATCATTTACAGATCTGGAAGTTCACATACTAAGTGTGTGTACTTGGTGTGAGAGAATCTAGAGAGAGAAGTGCAAGAATTTGAAGATTAAGGAGAGATCTTGTCATGCATGTTGGAGATTATGGTCTAGAAGTTGATATCAAGAGTTAATTCAACTTAAACAAGTGTAAATCTTCTGGATCAAAAGTTAGAAACTCTTAAACTAATGTGTTCTTATGTTTTTAGAGAGAGAAAGTTTGGTTTAAGCTTGAATTTGAGTTGCATATTATCTTTTGTGGAGTTTAGACACTTAATATAACACTTTAAAAGTGTTTGCATGTCGTTAATTCGAGTTTAAAAGAAGAATTTTGGTGATTTTAAGGTAAAAACCAAAGTTGTGTTCGTACAACACTTGTGACGCGACGCGTCATGTAGATGGACGCGACACGTCCATATTGCAGAAGTGATGTTTTGTTTGTTTCATTATATTTTGATGCATGGGTTGTAGTTCTAGGCTAAAATACACATAAGGGACATTCTTAGAGTTTAATTACACGTTTCTTGGACCACAAGTGGATAAGTGAACTAAAATCATCATTAAACTATCACCAGAGATTAACTTGAGATTTTATCAACTGAATTGTGAGTATACTTGAAATTCTCTTACAATAACCATGTTGTGTAAATGATATGCATATGTGATTGTACTCTTTGCGCATTTGAGAAAATGTGTTCTTTAGAACATTTGAATATTTGTCTTGGTACCAAGTATAGAGATGAGATTCTTGTATCTAATATTGGACCCTTTGAGATTACTCAATATGTGAATCATTGTACTTATGTGTTCTTGTATCTGTTTGTTAGGTATGCTACTAAGCAATTTGCTTATCAGAGTATTTACCATATTTTACAGGTGGTAAAGAGAAAGACAAAGGCAAGGCTCCGACTCTATGAATGAAGAAGATGACTCCAACTTTTGGATAATGTTTTTATGAAAAAATAATATATATAAACACATTTAGATGTTTGTAATTAGATAATCACCCTCCCAGGCCCGGCCCAAAGGCTGTGCAGCCCGTGCACAGGCCCAGGGCAGCATTACAACTAGGGGCATCATGTGATAAGTCCATCTTGTATATACCTAGGCTCATTTTTGTTTTAATTTTGGGCTTGGGCTTTGAGAGGTAAAATAATCTGTAGGATGTAAGATCCTAAGAGGCGTGAGGCGGTAAACCAAAGACGGCAAAAATACCAATCGACGCTAGGCGGCTAGGGCACCGTGAATCGTCATTTCCAGAGACACCGAAGAAACCAAATGACGACTCGCATAAACCGAAGAGGCGCAATGATTTCGAACAGTAAAGTACCCACCGCCACCGCCACGGTTAACTCTCATCTCTCCTACCGAAATCTGCATTTCTCCAAACCATCAGCTTCTCCAATCGATTCCAATTTCTTCTATGATTCTATCGATTTACAAACTTTCTCCAAGAAACCATCTGCCATCGTCTTTTGGCTTGTTGCCGTCGCCTACTCCGCTACTCGCCTGTTGGCTTGTAGTTGTTGCCGTCGCCTACTTACCAAGGTATGAGTGTATGACTATTTAGTATGTTGTTGACTTCTGTCTATTTAGTATGATGTCGCCTGTTATGTTGGCCTGTTGGCTTGTAGTTGTTGCCTGATTTTAGATTTTTAGTCTGTTCCTATATATTTTTTTTGAAAAGCAAGTCTGTTCCTATTTACTGTTTACAATCCTCATCCTTTTGCTATTCATATTTCTTAGATTTTAGTTCAAAAATTAGACAATTAGTATATGGCTAATGTGTAACACCCTCTTTGTCGGCCTAGATTAATTAAGGTAATTAATTAATTAATCATGAGATTTAATTTGTTTATGAGAAATATTTGTGAATATGTTTTAATTGACAAGTATTTGGGATTTTATATTGTGTTATTATTTGGGAAATATAGTTAAATTATATTATTTTATATTGGGTTGTTGGGAGGGTATGGCCGATTTGGTGGGTTTAGCCACCACACCTCCTTGAGTACTTCTTTACTTGTGTAAGTGAACAAATAGAGTGTGTGTGTGTGTGCTTTTGTGTGTCTCGGCCGAGAAGGAGAAGGAGAAGGAGAGGAAGAAGGAAGAAAGAAAAGAAAATCAAGCTTCAATATTACTTGCATTTAAGTTGAACATTTGTTATCATCTAGAGGTTAGATTACCGATTTATAGTTGGTTACTTGTTTATAAATGTTCGGTTTTGTTATATATGTATGAATTCCGATTGAAGCATATATGATGATTTGATGATCATAGGACGTATGCATGTTAGATTTTTTGATCAATATGTGTTCATAACATGTTTATAATGATTTCTGGAAACTTGTATAACTTGTATGCATGAAATCAGTTTAGAATATGAAGTAGAAATTGATGATGTGCTGAGTTTTGAAGGACTCGGATTGTAGAGGTTGAATGAGTCGGATTCCGACTTGAACCCGGATTCCGACTCTGCTGAATATGCCTTTACATTTAATCGGATTGTGATTTACTCGGATTCCGCATCTCCTATCGGATTCCGACTAGGTTGAATATTGTTATGCATGTTCTCGGATTCCGCTTATTCAATCGGATTGTATTTTTTCGGATATGAATCATTTACTCGGATTATACCTTACTCGGAATCCTATTCTTTGGGATTGAACTTTCACTCGGATTCTGCCTTTGCTCGGATTTGAATTGTGATTCAACCGGATTTGGTCATCTACTCGGAATCCGACTATAATTGGATTTGAATTTAGTCGGATTTGATGATTTGAAGATAAACATGATTTGTATATCTGTTTGGGGTTTATGTATGTTGAATATATGTATAAATGTATATATATGAAAACATGAATAAATATACGATATTTATTATTGGATCAGTATTATAAATTGAATACTGACTTGGGTTACTTCAATCTCAGGAACTGAGAAGACTCGGTGAATTTAGTCATCTGAGTGTGCCAAAGTTTTGAAGACTTTGGTGAGTGGATTTATATCTTCGGATATACAGGATATGATATCCTATTTGGAATGCTCTTGTTTGGATTGTATATATATGTTAATTTGGAGACCAGTATAGTCTGGGCCTTTGCTTGGGGGTGTAACTTATCAGATCTTGTGGTGCATTTATTGTACTTAAGAAGACTGGTGTTGTTATCACTGTTAGCTGGGCTATCGGTAAACCTTGGTTTTGGCCGACCATGGTTGTAGGTGCTTGCAACACCGCCGGTTCTCCTGGGATTAATGAGCTATTTGGTTTGGGCATATTTGCCTTGTGTATGTTTAGATATTTGTTCTCTTACTTAGCTTTGTGCTAATTCCCCACTAGATTGTTTTGCAGATCCTCTGAGGTGATCTTGATGCTTTGGGCTGGGAATGTGGACAGACCAAACTCTGATGTCAAAGTTTTTGATTAGAGCCTGTTTTGGATTAACACTGTATCGGTTTTTGTACATCAAACAAGTGAAATCTTTTTGTACCTATTATGTAATTAAGATAATTATATGTAATTAGCTTCCGCATGCAGTATATATTATGTTTAAAAAAGTACAGTGTTACATAATGGCTTGCTTTCCTAATAGAAATCCGATTTTGTTTCAGTATTGCATAATTAATCAAGAGGCTTTTATCTAAAGGCATCAAAGTTCAATTATACAACCTTTGAAGTTTGAAGGCTTGAAGCTTAATCAGGTTTTATCCTTCTAAGCTTGACTTTATTTTGCTTAATTGCTTTATATGCTTTGTTACTTGATTAGTTGATTGTGTACTTGCTTAGTTGTTTTGTTTAATCACTAACATGTCTCATCGATCACAACCATCCGGTGCACAAAATAGAAAACGTAAAAAAAAAGAGCAAGAACTTGTTAATTCATTACAAGGATCACTAAATAAATATTTTGTTGGACAAGATGTTCATGTTAGTGAAACAAATGTTGAAAAAGATTCTCAAGTACCTACACATAATTCTGATGAGTTTATTGAAAATTATGTTGAAGATCCAATAGATAAGTCTATTGATCCATTAGATGATTCTAATATTAACGAAGATCCAATAGATAAGTCTAATGATCCAAGTAATGTGAACATTTTTGATCCAAGGGTTTGGGATGGTTTAGATGGTAAAATGAAAGATTTACTTGTGGAAAAAGGACCTACAAGAGATATAGAAGCTAATATAGGGGAAATGGATTTGAGTCGGCTATTAGTGAAGCTAAAGAAATAGCCCATAGTATTGGAGTTGAACCTACATTTCCTAAAAAACGTATTTTTTATAGGAAAAAACAGTTTGATGAAATTCCAAATACCGAAAGAGAACAACAATCATCTCAAGAAGCTTTTAGAACCGATTATTTTCTTGTGCTAGTGGATATGACTCTATCTCAATTGAAAACTAGATTTGAACAAATGAAACACTTTGAATCTATTTTTGGATTTATGTTTGATGGATCAAAGTTAGTTTTTTTATTTGATGATGAATTAAAAAAATGTTGTTTAAATCTTGAATTAGCCTTAACAAGTGGTGATGAATGTGATATTGACGGAAATTACTTGTTTGTGGAATTACAAATTTTGCAGGATATGTTCCCGGATGCAGCATCTGAAGTGGACAACCCTTGGACATCTATTCGGATCATGGAGTTTGCAAAAAAAAAAATGGACATGTTTCCCAACGTTTTACTAGCTTATAAAATATTGTTGACGGTACCGGTTACCGTTGCATCAGCCGAGAGAAGTTTTTCAAAGCTTAAACTATTGAAGTCGTATCTACGGAGTACCATGACTCAAGAAAGATTAAACGGTTTAGCTATTTTGAGTATTGAAAACCAATTTCTTGGCGATATTAATTATGATAAAGTTATTGATGAATTTGCTTCGAAAAATGCGCGTAGAAATCGGTTTAAGTAGTTTGTAATGGTTTAAGTTGTTTGTAATAGTTTGAACTTTTTCGAGTAAAGCTTATTACTTTTAAATTTTATGTATTTATGTTTTGTTATTCTCATATGTTGTTAAGTTTATAAATAGGGACATTTTTATCCCACTTTGCACAGGGCATCCAAAATCATTGGACCGGCCCTGCACCCTCCTCTGGTGCAACACTTTTGTTATCATGCTATATGTGCTATTAAAAATTTTAGGATAAAAAAATTTGATCTGGTATGCACAACACAAAATTAATCGCTCTCCCTTCCCTACAATCTTAGTTTTACCCTTTTTAATCTTATACTCATTATTGGTCTTATTTTATTAGTTTATATTGAAGAGACGAGAAGAGCGAAGAAAAGAGAGAAGCGGATAGATAAAAGAAAGAGAAAGAAGAGGGAAAGAGGAAAGTGAAAGTAGGGTGAGGTATCAGGTTATCTAACCATAAATATAGAGAAAAGGAAGGGTTGAGGGTTAGTTTTGATGTTTCTACGCTTACTCGCTAACCGGATAATAAAGACATGTAAAAGTCATACGGATGATAATATCAACTTTGACTTTCATGAGCATACAACCAGAAGCAAAAAAGGTAGTGACACACTTATTGCAAAATGTTGTATGAATATAACAAATATTAGTAACTTAATATTTATTTAAGAAAGATTTATGTACAACAATTTTTCTGTCATATACAAAAAAATGTATGTTTGAATTAAAATACTTTAGAAAATCTTGTTAAGAAAAAGAGTTGTAAAGACTATTCCAATAAAAAGAAAAATAAGGTTTCGTATTGAGATGACAATGGATCGGGTGACGTCATATCCACATCCATATCCATTTAATTTTTCATCATCCATATCTATATATGATATTTATTGATATAAATACATATTTTCTTCCACAAAAAATATAAGAATCATAGTTTTTTTCACTTTGACACTTACACGTATATAATCGATACAACTATACAAAAATATTATGGAAGAGAGTGTGAATATAACCTATATAATTATATATCTTTATTAATATATTTATATATAAGTTTTAAAATTAGAATACGTATACGAAGTTATACTTAATTATATAAAATTATAATTATATTAAATTTAATTCGGGTTGATGAATTCATCCATAAATAAAAAATCGTTATCAACACCTGATCTAATAAATATTCATATCTATTCCATATCCGAAATTTAAGCATATTGATTCTCGGACAGGATAAAGGCATAAAGCTACCATCCCTAGTTCCGTACTTCCGGCTCCGAGGAAAGAAGGGGAGATCGATTTCTCATTTAAAGGTCCGTTTTTAGGGCTCGCATTCCAGTTGCCCTTTATCTTTTCACAGATTCATTCTGACCATAGTCGTGCATTTTAATTGGGAAGTTCGATCTTCTTGTTCTAAAGATTTATCTGACCCTACTAAATCCGTTTGCTTTCAATTTTACGTTATGAGTTTTGCAGATAATTTGGTAGTGTCCTAGCTAAATACATACCTTTAGTTGAGACGATGGACGTAGCTTCTGATCGCGGCACAAACATTTGCAGTCACTGGTAATAAGGCCTTTTTAGTTAGCACCTGTTACTTTAAATTTGAATTTTGTTTATGCATTTGTATTGCATTTGTGATTCTGTAATGCTTTATATAACTCATTCATAATTTCTTAGCTGTTAAAACCAGGATAGTTGTGGATGTGTTTGTATATATATAGATATAGTTATGAAATCTTGGTGCAAGTGGCTTGGCAGCTCAGTAACTAGCTTTATGAGTAAGGAAAATCATATGGGCTGCTAAAAGAACGTGTTTAGGTGTACTTGCACCCACAGATCACTTAAATGAGAGCCAATGTGTTTAGTCATTTTAGTGTTTAGTGATTTAACCACCACGAAGGTGACCTAGTGGTAAGGCGCCCGGTTCTCAAAGAGGTCAGAGGTTTGAACCTCCCTAGGTAAACATCTTGAGGGTGGCTAGGGAGGGTCAGGAAACGGTCAAGGGGTTACCCGGTTAGGCCGCGTACATCTATGTCAAAGACTCGCCCTCCCCGGGTAACCTGAACAGGGAAAACTCTCCCTTTGCCGTTTATCGTTTAGTGTTTAGTGATTAAAGTGATCTACGAGGATAACAACACAAGTCAGGTGCTGGTTGCAACATTGATGTTTTCTCTAATTAAATATATACCATTTTTGTCAGGCATCTCCACTCAAAATCTACTATCACACCTTTTAGTGATAAAAGCATACTGTCATGTCTTTGAGTTTCTCTTCTGTTAACGTCGTCTTACCTTATGCTCATTTATATTCTAGTAATCATTTGTGCTTTGTGATGTCAGGCCACCTTGGGGTTTCACATGTTTTCTATATTAAATTTATGCATTTTTTTCATCTTAATGGCCAAGAGTCAGTTTTAGTCCTTAGTTATATTGCATTAGTTTGGTCCCTTACTTTATCGAGCTAATAATTGCATATTGCTGTCATGGATGGATTTACAAAATCTCATATGGAGATGAATGAGAATTCTTGTTTGTAGTATGCACGGATGTCTTTCCACAAATGTGCCGATACAACCCTCAAAGAAGTTCAAGTCATTTATCCAGTGATGTCCGAAGCCAATAATGAATTCATTGTTGAAGTCCGTGAAGAACATTAAAACTTAAACCAGTCAACGCATTTAGTCGAGTCTTTATAATGACGAGTAAACTTAATGTTCCTTTAATTCTAAATTATACACTATAGGCCTTTGAGTTCACTTGAAGAAACTTCAATCCATCAAGAGAGCTAAGTCTTGAAATTAAAAGAAACTCCTTAATAACTAACAGAGTCATTAGTATGTGAAGTTAATTTGAGTCTTGTTGTTGCACGGAAAGTCAATTCTTGATTATTGTCGGTGGTGCTATTGCTTTATAACTAATAGCATTTAACTTCGTTAATTTGATTAATGTAGTTTATTACTTTTTCCTTGATTAAGAATTTGATGGGTTTGGTGGTGGAAACATCATCCAGTCATTTCTTTGTTCTTAATTCTACAATTTTGAGTGTGTTTATTTTTAAATTGTTTTCCATTCTTATGCACCGGTTTACGTGTCAATACACATCAACTTGTTATAAGTAAGCCAGTGTTGTTCTGCTCGTTGTACAATATTCTCTTTTTCC